>JAJKFI010000147.1:159945-195215 GCA_029204185.1 Lerista edwardsae | reverse complement strand
CAGTGGCCACAAGACTGGAAAAGATCAGTTTACATTCCAATCCCAAAGAAGGGCAATGCCAAAGATTGTTCAAACTACCGCACCATTGCACTCATTTCACATGCTAGCAAGGTCATGCTCAAAATCCTACAAGCTCGGCTTCAGCAGTATGTGAATCGAGAACTACCAGATGTACAAGCTGGTTTCCGAAGAGGCAGAGGAACTAGAGATCAAATTGCCAACATTCGATGGATCATGGAGAAAGCCAGAGAGTTCCAGAAAAACATCTACCTCTGCTTCATTGACTATGCTAAAGCCTTTGATTGTGTGGATCACAACAAACTGTGGCAAGTTCTTGAAGAGATGGGAGTACCAGACCACCTTATCTGTCTTCTGAGAAACCTGTACGTGGGCCAGGAAGCAACAGTTAGAACTGGACATGGAACAACCGACTGGTTTCAAATTGGGAAAGGAGTACGACAAGGCTGTATCCTGTCACCCTGCTTATTTAACTTATATGCAGAGTACATCATGAGGAAGGCAGGGCTGGATGATTCACAAGCTGGAATCAAGATCGCTGGGAGAAATATCAACAACCTCAGATATGCAGACGACACCACTCTAATGGCAGAAAGTGAGGAAGACTTAAAGAACCTGCTGATGAGGGTGAAAGAGGAAAGTGCCAAAATTGGCTTGAAGCTCAACATTAAAAAAACTAAGATCATGGCCACCACTCCCATCACTTCCTGGCAAATAGAAGGGGAAGAAATGGAAGCAGTGACAGACTTTATCTTCCTGGGCTCCAAGATCACCGCAGATGGTGACTGCAGCCATGAAATTAAAAGACGTTTACTTCTTGGGAGGAAAGCTATGGCGAACTTAGACAACTTAATCAAAAGCCGAGACATCACCCTGCCAACAAAGGTTCGCATAGTCAAAGCTATGGTTTTCCCAGTAGCTATGTATGGCTGTGAGAGCTGGACCATAAGAAAGGCAGAGCACCGAAGAATAGATGCTTTCGAATTATGGTGCTGGAGAAGACTCTTGAGAGTCCCCTGGACTGCAAAGAGGTCCAATCGGTCCATCCTACAGGAAGTCAAGCCTGATTGCTCCCTGGAAGGACAAATGCTGAAGCTGAAGCTCCAATACTTTGGCCACCTGATGAGAAGAGAGGACTCTTTAGAAAAGACCCTCATGCTGGGAAAGATTGAAGGCAAAAGGAGAAGGGGGCGGCAGAGGATGAGATGGTTAGATAGTGTCACCGAAGCGATGAACATGAAATTGGGTGAACTCCGGAAGCTAGTGGAGGACAGGGAGGCCTGGCGTGCTGTGGTCCATGGGGTCGCGAAGAGTCGGACACGACTTAGCGACTGAACAACAACAACAATAGGAAAATTACATTAAAATCTCTCAATGTATAACTCAAGTAGTTGTCAATATGAGAGTAATTCTTTTTTACTTCTAGACTATTAAGAGTATTTTTTAAACTTCTACACTCACCCCCCCCCATAAAACAAATTCTGTTAATGTTCAGAATTTCGAAAATATTACAGTAGAAAATGGAAGGCGGGAAAAAATGTGTGAACGGGAAGGGGGGGAAAAGGAGGGGGGAAATATATTTTTTTTCCTTCTAGACCATTAGCAGTGGGTGTCAGAAAATGGTGAATAAGACTTCTAGGAACAACAAGAAATTACAAAGCTTCAAAAATTCTGTACTCACTGAACGGTTGCTTTATTGAACCGATGTAATGTGAATACATGAATCTTTCCGCGGAAATTAAGTCCCATTTTTCGTACAGCGATTCGCACACCCGTATGCAGAACACGCAGGCATGCTTAAAGAAGTAGATATTAACTTCTACAGACATGCAGGGAGAGTTTTATTAGAGAATTCACGGCAACCCTCCTCCTGGTGGGAAAGATCAGAGTCAGCCATATTGTCTGACTCGGAAGCTTCAAGATACTGATATCATGTCCCCTCCTGTCAATCTAACCTTTTTGTGTGCTCCTGACAAGTAATGCCCCAGAACGCCTTCGGAAGCCACCAGTGCAGACTGGAAGGCCTGTTGGGAGGTCCTCTGAGGTGCTCCAGCCATTGGCTCAGCATCTGCAGATGCTGAAATGTTTCCACAGATTAGGAGGGCCCACTGCATGCTTCCAGATGTGGCCCCTGTCTGGAGGACAGAGTGCCCGCTGAGAGGCTGGAGTTGGCCAACCCTGCTGTAGCAGCTACTGTTGTTGCAGGGAGGACTGGGGCTCTCTGGAAGTCTCCCCAAGACCCTGCCCCTGCCCCTCTTCCTCAAGTGTAAAAGGGGAACTGAAATGCAGGCCTCTCTGGGTGCATTTGTGTGAATATGGGGGGGCAGCGTTGGGTGGGGAGGGGGCCTTCTGTACCATTCACCTGCCCTGAAATTTCCCCCACGAGGAGGGGTGGTGGAAGGAATTGCACGAGGTTATCCAGATTCTCCTCTGGAAACAGAGCAGGAGGTGAAGCTGTTGCTTTCTAGAATGGGAGCGTTCTGGGGTCGGGGTGCAGCCAGCCAGCCCTGCTCCTGTGCTGGGGATTCCCCCACCGTCAAAATATCCCCCCCCCGGGCACAGTACCAAATATTTACAGGGGAAAATGTGGCAGGGATGCCTGGGCACTGTGAGTAACGGATCTTGCACTTCCACTTTGGGGGCAGGTGCTCGCAGAACGTGGATCTGTCTGCTTCGCTGAGCCAGGCCGTGCCTCGTCTGATGGCCAGGTAAGGCGCTGTTTGCGTGGTCCTCTGGCTTGCTCCACGTTCCGTGCTCTGTTTCTGCTTTTGAGTGACACCACGGCAAGAGGGTGCAGCTCTCCCTGCAGTGTGGCAGGCTGCTGGGGACCACAGTCCCTCTGGAGTGCCGTGAGCGCACGGCGGGCTCCTGGTGATGTTGGCCTGGGGAAACTGGGCTGGGCTGCAAAACAGCAGCCAGGTGGCGGTGAATTTCCTTTCTCTGCTTCTGATGACTGGCTCACACCCTCATGGAGCCATCGTGTGTGTTACCTTGCCCCTCTCCACAGCGACCAGTGATGTGGGGCAGAAAAAGGCACATCACTGTGAATTCGGAACATGGGGTATGTTCAGTGATGTCATGTAGGGGGAACGCGAGGGAACCCAGTTCCACTTGTTAAAATTAGGGCTGACTCTGCCCACTTCACTCCGCGGTGCTTCCCCCCTTCTCCCCCATCCCGATTCCTCTGCAAAGAGCTTTTCTTCTTGGTTGGCCGGTACTCAGAGGGTTAAAGGGAGCGACTCTGGATTCCTAGAGGGGCGAAGGGGTCTACCCATAGGAACCAGCCACAGGCAGACCTGGGCTCCGCCAGCCTCCAGCTTATGACGTCACTTCCGGTGGGCGGGTCCTGACACGTGCCACTCAAAAGCGAGTTCCTGTTCTTAAATCATTTAGATGCCACCACTGGGTATGTTGCCATAGATGTGGCAGGGGAGGGTCCACTTGGAGGATGGCCCCACATTTCACACCCAGCCAATCAAAAGCCCTGTGAAGCCTGGCTTTTGTTTGGCTTTTGTCGGGGGGGGAGCAGTTATTCTTTCTCCGCCCCACACGCCCCAAGCTTCTGCTCTGCCTCGTGGTTCCCCTTTCAGCTTTTCCACTCACCTTTCACGCCGAAACAAGAACGTTTTTTCATTAGCCTTTGATCACAGAGGAATCTCCTTTGGGGAAACTCCTCTCCCTTTTCTGCTGCTTCTCGACTGAGGGTGGCACTCAGCTGTCCTTGCTGTAAGTGACTCCACTGGCTGGGGGGGGACTTGCAGGCTGCTTGCAGGAAACGAGTCTGCCAGAGTGACACCTGGCATTGTTGTGACTGTGGAGGAAGCGCTGAAAGCGTCAGAACTTGACCCTTCTTGCAAGTCTGGGCTGCCCAGGCACGGACACCCAGGGAAGCAAACTGTGTGTGTTTGGGCAGAGGAGGATTTGGGCAGAGGAGAATACCCCAGGGCTGTTAGACCCTTTGCCTTGTGGAAAAAGGGCACCCAGCCAACATTTCCTCCCCATGTGAAGGAGCCCACAGTTGGCGCAGACATTACAGCTGCAGCCCCCAGAAAGCCAACTGGAAGCCCAGGAGGTGTCCTTGAGCCAGTCTGGCAGGGCGCGGAGCAGGCAGGTGTTGGGTTGCGGCTGCCCAGCTCTCCTATCCCTCTGTTGCCTTCTCAGTGGAGAGGGATGGCACATAACCCCGCAGGCGAAAGTGCTGTTCTCTGCACTCTCTCAGGGCTCTCACAGCCGCCGAGCCTGAGAGCGCAATCCTAACCTGGAGCGAGGCCGGTACAGTTAGGCCAGCAAAGTGTGGCCGGCACAAGGAACACCGTAAAGCGCGGTTGGACCACTCTCCGACTCAGGGAGGATGGCGCAGGTCTGTGTGCTGGCCTCTCTGACTCCCAGAGTGGTCCAAGCATACGTTACGGTGGCCCTTGTGCTGACCTCACTGTGCCGGCCTAATTCCAGGTTAGGATTGCGCGCTGAGCGGTGGTGCTCTCCTGCTGGCTTGCAGTGCGGGAGCAAAGGAGGTCTGGCAAGCAGGCTGTCGCTGGGAGTTCCTCCTTGTCCCGCTGTTCCCCTGCCCCAAACAAAAGTGCCTTCGGCCTAGCCTGAAGCCGGAGTTGGCAAAGGAGTTTCGCCTTCAGTGAGTGCTGCTCCTGGGGCCAGGATGATCTCTGGTGGGGCAAGGCAAAGGCGGCTTCTGGGACCGCCCTCCTCCCCAACCCCCTCTTGGCTGGTTCAGAGAAGCTCCTTCTCCCTTCAGGATTTCCAAGCAGGTGGAGAGAGTCTTGCTGCTCGCTTTGTTCACATCAGGCGATGCTTTCCCTGGTTCTTTTGTTTTAGGATCACGAGGAGACTTCAGAGACTGCTGGTGCTGAACGACTTCCCAAAAGTCCTGCGAGACAAACTGGTCTGCTTTTACCAGTCCATTCCTCTCCCCACTCATTGCTCCGCCTTCTCCAGCAGGTTAGAGCCGTAGTCTGATGCACGTCTTGCATGCCTGCGTTAAGGACCGGGAAGTTCTCCGTCGCGGTTGTCCTCCTGTCCCCCCAGGGGGCGGGTCTTTTAATAATAACATGAGCAGCTCCCATTTCCTGGCTTCTTTCCCTCTGTGGGCTTCCTTCATGCCCTCCCTTCACAGTCTCCCTCTCTGCAGTCCTTCTCTTGCCTTTTCTCTGCTTTCCAACTTCCTGTACTAAGAACTTGGCACCAGTCACGGATTTAGGGGAGGCCAGGGGGGGCACAAGCCCTGGGCGCCAGTGGCCCCTGCAACATTGCGCGGGTAGATCTGGGCTCTGGAGCCCAGGTCTACCCATTGGGACCAGCCGTGGGTAGATCTGGGCTCCGGAGCCCAGGTTTACCCATTAGAAACAGCCTCGGACTTCCTCTAGGGATCCCAGGTCTACCCGCGGCCGTTTTTAATGGGTAGACCTGGGCTCCCTCGCGGCTGGTCCCAATGGGTAGACCATGGAGCCCAGGTCTACCTGTAGCTGCTTCTGGTGGGTAGACCTGGGCTCCCGTGGGGGCGCACTTCTATTGGGTGCCCCGGGCGCCATTTTGACTAGGTCCGCCCCTGCTCGGCACTCCCCTGGTGGTTGGAAGGGGGGGGGGGGGGCGAAGGAGGAGGCTCCTCCGTGTCCTTTGCTCAGGGCTCTCTGGTTGTCGCGCTTCCCCCCCCCCAGCCTGCATTTCATGTCTTGGGACCACGGGCTGCTGACCTCGGTCTTAAGGGGGCAAAACGTCACCGGTCAGCGGATTCTGAAAGGGAAGAAGGAATGCCTCTGCGAAATAGTCCCTGTGATCGAGGCACGGATCGAGCGGCTGGAAGGCCTCCAACAGTAAGTCCGCACCAAGCTGTGAAAATCTGAGGAGGAAAAACCCCTGACCTTGTTGGGCCAGAACAGTGGCTGTGTCTGTCCAAAGCCTTCTCTCCAAAGCCAGTGGTCCTTCGGATCCCCTGTGAAATTCCCGGGCAGGGCATGGTGGACGTAACCCTCCTCCCTCTTCTGCTCAGGCTCTGGCACTCGGGGTGGGTGTGTGGGTCCTAGTGCTTCTGTTCCGACCCCTTTCAGGTAGGGAACGCTCTGGTCATTCCTTTTGCTACGTCAACCACTCTGAACTGTTCCCTTGAAAAGTGTTCCATCAGTAACCAGAGTAATGTTGGAACATAGCTATCCCCATCATGTTGTTGTTGTTCAGTCGCTAAGTCGTGTCCGACTCTTCGCGACCCCCTGGACCGCAGCACGCCAGGCCTCCCTGTCCTCCACTAGCTTCCTGAGTTCGCCCAATTTCATGTTCGTCGCTTCGGTGGCACTCTCTAACCATCTCATCCTCTGCCGCCCCCTTCTCCCTTTTATTTGCCTTCCGTCTTTCCCAGCATGAGGGTCTTTTCCAAAGAGTCCTCTCTTCTCATGAGGTGGCCAAAGTACTTGAGCTTCAGCTTCAGGATTTGTCCTTCCAGGGAACAATCAGGCTTGACTTCCTGTAGGATGGACCGATTGGACCTCCTTGCAGTCCAGGGGACTCTCAAGAGTCTTCTCCAGCACCATAATTCGAAAGCATCTATTCTTCGGCGCTCTGCCTTGCTTATGGTCCAGCTCTCACAGCCATACATTGCTATGTCCCCATCATACTTACTGTTTTAGCGAGGAGGCCTAGCAACATTTTCTCTTTAATCTCACAGCCCCTTGCTTCCCCTGGGTTGCAGGCTGTGGTCGGGGCAAACTGGTGGGGGCGGATCCTGCCTCCACCCTGCTTCCTGTAGCCTCGGGTCAAACTGGTTGGATTGGCTGGGCCTTGGGTCGGGCTGCAGCTCTTCAGCAGGGGGCCTGCGCTGCGCTCCTCTGACTCGGCGCTTTGTCGCCTCTCGCCCTTCCGCAGGTACAAGGAGTTGATCCGCTACTTGAAAGTGGTGAAGTGCAACAACGCCAAATGGTGAGTCCTTGAGCCTGTCCGCGGCCGCGCAGGGAGGAGGTTTTTCCGCTCGGGTTCAGCCTAAGCGACTGGTCTCCTGCCAGAACGTCCTCCGAAGGCTGCAGACTCCGAAAGAAGCTTGCACAGTGGCCGGGAGCCGCTCTCGGAGAATAACCCCGTGGCCCTCGCTGTTGCCCACCGCAGCCCCAAGGCGGACCCCAAGAGGGGTGGTCTCATTCTGCTTCTTGAGTAGCAGTTTGGGCTGAGCTTTTCCAACTTGAACGCGCACTCAGGCTAGGTCAGATGCTGAAGAGTGACGGCACAACCTGACGCTGCCCTGAGCGCTGAGCCCAGCGGCATCCCCACATTGAAGCTGCCTCGGAGTGCCTGCACCACACTTCCTCTGCGCCAGCCGAAGCCGACTGGTGCAGAGGTATGCCAACGTAGGGGGAGGGGCAGTGGCGTCATTCAAATGATTTAGGGACAGGAGCTCACTTTTGATTGGCACTTGTCGGGAACCCGGAACCAGCCACGGAGCCCGCTAGGATCCGGAACGCCCGTTCTGCTCCGTTCCCCCTGAATGACATCACTGGGGAGGGGGTTGTTGAGCGGGCAGGCCGGCAGGCGTGTGGGCTTGGGATGCGGCCATAAGGCCCGTTCCCCAGGCTGTTTAGCAGGTGCAGATCCGAGAAGCCCATAGGGGAGGCTCCAGCCTTCCCTGCCTGCGCTGGATCCAGCACAGGCCCACCAGCCTGCCTGTTGCAGCGCAGCATAGGGTTGTGCTCTGAGACACTGCCACAGTGCATGTGTGCGCCCGCACAGCCCCTCTTTCCGAACATGACAAGTGATGGAGCCCACTAAGAGACTGCAAAGGGTGAGGTGGGATTCTCCAAGGTCTGCAGGTATGTTCAGCCTTTTTGGCCCTTGTACATCACATAAGAACTGCCCAAAGGGGGCCCACCTAGTCCAGCTTCCTGCATCTCACAGCGGCCCACCAGACGCCTCAGGGAGCACACGAGGCAGCCGGATGCCTGCATCTCATTGCAACTCCCCTGCATCTGGCATTCTGAGGTAGCCTATTTGCCCTTGCAGAAACCTACAGAACACACTGCCCCTCCCTCGCCAGGAGGTAGGGCATATCTGGAGAATCAGATAGACATCAAACCAAGTGGTCGTTTCCCCTGCCCCGCTGACCCCCCCCCCATGACTCAAGAGCGGAACTGGAAGTGCCTCCTGCTCTGATCCTCACTGCCTTGCATTTATCTTAGGCCAGCCTGTTTCATCTTTTGCCCGCTGGACGTGTGGCTAAAAGTGCAGCATGAGGTCCCTTTGCCTTTCGATAGCTTTTTGGCCCCTCTCTAGCCCCTTCCCCCTTTCCTGCTCCCCGATGCCACTCGACCTGCCCGTTTGGGATTCTGTGCTTGGAATGCCTCCGCCAGGCTGCAGATCCTCCTGCCACAGAGAAGTGTTCAGTCTTCGGGGTGCAACGGGCGTCTGTGCTGGTGTTTTGCCGCCACAGGCGAACCCAACTGGCGCTCTGGAATTCAGGGTGCCGAGAGGCCGTTGGGTCTTTTTTGTGTGTTTCCCGCTGCGCAGGCTGCAGAGCCAGAGGGACAGCGTCGCCTTCTACATGTGCAAGCAGGGAGACTTCGTGGGGGCCGTGCAGGAGCTCTTTGCCTTCTACCCCAAGCTCCGCTGCACCGCTTGCCGCCTGACCCCCGTCCAGTTCGAGACCTACCTGAAGATCTTCCGGACGGGCTGCGTCCCCTCGGGGAGGAGCCTGGAGGACAGCGCGGCATCGTGGCGCTACGCAGGCGAGTATTCCTGGGCTCGGCCCTCCTTGGTTCTGCACACGACCGAGCGTGTCCTTCGGCACCAGTTGTGCACCACGGATTGGCGTGGGCAGGGCAAGCGTGCAGCATCGCCGGTGGCCTTTCTGTTGGAATCCCGCGGTCTGCCAGCTGGAGCCAGGGGCCGAGCGGTGGCCGGGGTCTGTGTGGTTCCGGGGTGATGTGGGCGAGGCAGAGCCAGCTTCTGGTTGCACCCCATGAGCCGCACTGTGGGGCAGTGGCGGATCTAGGGGGGCAGGGGGGCACGAGCCCTGGGTGCCGTCTTGGGGCCATCTAGGGGGGCGCCAGTGGCCCCCGCAACATTGTGCAGGTAGACCTGGACTCCAGAGCCCAGGTCTACCCATTGGGACCAGCCGCAAGTCCCAGACCCTGCTAGCTGGGCAAGAGGCACTTTTTCCAGTGGTGTTCCTCTTATATTTAGCAGGGGGAGAGTAACTGTCCCTCTTCACCCCTGCGCAGTCTTTCTAGTGGCTGTTGCTGGCGGTCTGCCTTTTTTTTTTTTTAGATTGTGAGCCCTTTTGGGACAGGGAGCCATTTAACTTTATTATTACTATTTGCCTGTAAACCGCTTTGTGAACTTCGTGTTGAAAAGCGGTATATAAGTACCTGTTGATTGATTGATTGACCACCAATCTGTGGCTGGTCCCAATGGGTAGACCTGGCTTCTGTGGAGCCCAGGTCTACCCGGGGCTGCTTCTGGTGGGTAGACCTGGGCTCCCATGGGGGCGCACTTCTATTGGGTGCCCCAGGTGCCATTTTGACTAGGCCCGCCCCTGCTGTGGGGTCACCTGTATAAAGATATGCAGATCTACAGAATCTGAAACTGGCTCCATCTCATAGCTGAGGCTTAGGGGGGGTTGCAGCCCTGCCGGTCAGTCTGGGCAGCATGCAGACCGTCGCAGTTTTTGTTGCTGCTGCCGGTCAGCAGTGGGGTCAGAAATCCTTGGCTGACCTATTTTGACCACCCAGAGATCTCGCATCAGACTCTCATCCGCCTTTTGCAACCCCACCTGCTGTTCCGTATAGTGTGGGCCCTCCTTATCCGTGGGCTCGGCACCTGCGGACTTAAATATCCGCGGACGCCAAGCCTGTGGCTGGAGGGCCTTGGGAGGCCTGCTGGAAGGTTCTGTGGACCTGAAGCGCCTTCTGGTTGCATTCAGGGGGCTTCTGGGGAGGCTGGGCGCAACCCCCAGGTAAGTAGATGGATAGATACCTTTATTGGCATAACAAACACATACAGACATACACAAGGTGCGAAATACAACTTATAGGAACGTCCCCTAGAACACTAAAACTATAAATTGGATTCTCGGGCTGTATTAATCTTAATTATATCCAACAGAAATTTGCCAAGAGTAGTCAAAGAGTTCTCATCCGTCCACTGTAAAATAGAACTAAGATAGGCTTCATCGGTGAGCCACGGCTTTTGTTGTGGGAGAGAGGCAAAAAATTTATCCCTCGCGGCCGAATGGAGTGGGCAGTGGAAGAAAATATGGGGTAGCGTCTCTACAACATTCATCGGGCAAGGACATAATCTGTCACTGAAAGGAATATTGTTGAATCGGCCCGTTAGCACCGCCGAGGGGACTGAATTACCAAAGAAATCGCCCTTCTAAATTCAGGATTATACAGTAGAGAAATGTAAACCGGTGGCCTGCCTACTACCAAAGGAAGATTCCAGAACAAAGGTGAGCAAGATCTGTTAGCGGCTCTTAATAGGTCTTGTGAGTTGATGTCAGCCAGCCTTTGTCTAACAGTTCTTAGGGCAGCCTGGAACGAGAAAGTCCCTAGGATGTCCGGGTCTAGACCTATCTGTTTGATCTTCCTAAGCGAACCGTCAGCAGGGGGGCAGCGATCTTTTTTTAGGTAATATAGTAGGCTTGTTTGAGAGGTATCAAAATACACTCTTAGCCAGTATTTACAAGTTCTATACCAAGCAACATCCTCGACTGGGAGTTGTCCCGTCTCGAGACATAAAGCCTCATAGGGGACGCAGTTTGGCATGGCCATGATTCTTCTCAAAAAAACTGATTGAAAAATTTCTAATGATTTATGATAAGCATTGATCCAGATAGGGATTCCATAGAGGGCTTGAGAAATAGATTTGGAATTGAATATTTTGAGGGCAGCCGGAATTAGGCGGCCCCCTTTGTTGTAGAAGAATCTGGAAATTGCCAATGAGGATATTTTGGCTGATGTTTGTGCCATATGATGATGACCAGCCCAGGAGCTATTGGCTGAGAATAATAATCCCAAATATTTGAAGATCCTCACCTGTTCAATTAAATGGCCATTGAAGATCCAGTTATATATTTTACGGGACTTAGAAAAGACTAAGATTTTCGATTTCTGGTAATTTAGTTGAAGTTTATTGTCCCAGGTAAGTAATTGAGGTGCCACATGGACCCCCCCCCCACCACCACTACAGATTTCATTATCCATGAACTTCGGTATCTGGATTCCTGGAACGGCTACTAAGGGCTCACTGTACAAAGGTCTTTCCTTCTCTAGGTGCACGTTTGAAAGTGCCTTTTCTGCTCAAGAGAACATTCATGGTCCTCTACAGCTCCCCCTCACTGTACAGGGATGTAAGTACCTTCATGTGTGATTTTTGTGGGGGGGGGTATGTGATATTTAATTCACTTCCATAATGAGACCATCAAGCGGACGCCTCCCGGCTCCTCTTTTAACCCCCGGCGGTTTCCCATCCAGTCTGTGATTGCCGAGTCCCGTGGCCTTTGCCCCCGTCTTCAGTTTGAAATGGGCCGCGTAGCGATTGCGATGCAGAGGGAGCATCAGCAGGTGGTGGTGCTCTGCAGAGGGGCATCCTGCACATCCCAGAGTGGCAGCTCGTTTTCAAGCAAGGCCAAATTTTGAGTGTGGGCCTGTGGTTGTGCTTCCCTTTCGCCTGGCCTCTTGGCGCCTCCCAAGGATTTTCAAGGGATGGCGACAACAAGCGACGACTTCGAGTCCGTTCTTGCAGCCTAACCTACCTCACAGGGCTGTTGGAAACCAGAGAGGTGGGGCAGTCCTGCGCGCTTGCACTCAACTCCTTGGAAAGAGGGTGGCATAAACACCCAAAAAGGTCACAGATGTCATTGGGCGACCCAGTGCTCTGGCGACTTGCGAGACTGGCAAAGGTAACGCTGAGTTTGGGAAACTCAATGAATAATCTGCTTCGTTGTGTTTCAGCCCAGATGTTGGATTAATGTGATCATGGCTTTTAGCAGCGAGCCGCTTCTCACCGAGAACGGCCACCTGAAGTCCTACACCCTAGAAGAGCCACCCTTGGAATTCCAGGAGGTAAGCCCATGGCATATTTGGCCAGCCTGTCTTGCCGTTCGAGACTTGCTCTGGCCTTTCCTGTTCCCGGAAGCGCTAGCAGTTTATTGACCTAGCCCAGTGGTCAGGGAACAGGGGTAAATTACCCCAAATGGGGTAAAAATGAAATTCCTGGGGGTAATGGACGGCAGCTGGGCATGCATATGAATCTTAAGTGATTCCCTGCCAAGACTTGTTCCTCCGCGCGCCCGCTGTCTGCACCTCCGTCTCTCTCTTTAAACTCGGGCGACAAGCCCTGCAGCGTGTCTCCGTGCTCTGATCAGCACGGGGGGGGGGGGTGACACACCAGCAGAGCTGAGTTACGAATTTTCCAAACTTCTGACACACCAAGCCCAAAAGGTTCGCCATCACTGTTCTATATGCATGCCCGGCTGTGTGTGTTACGGTACTGTAGTGTACAAGGACCTGACGCAGTGCAGTGCGTCAGGCCCTTGTGTATGACACGCTTCCCTGCGTGATGCCCCGGGCCCCGCCTCCAAGTCCGCCCGCTTCTTCAGTAGAGTCGACTAGTTGCTGCGCCATTGAGAGAGACAGGACAGTGCCTCTCCTGAGAGGACACCTATCTTTCACTGGTAGTTTTAGTAAGTACCTGTATTAAAAATCAAATCAAGGGGGTAATGTCGGCGTATCTAAATATATTTTGGGGTAAAAGGTAAAAAAGTTCCCTGACCCCTGACCTAGCCGGACATTTTTCTAAGAGGACGAAGCCAACCGTTCCTTAAAAGCTGCTGCAGGCTTACAGGAAACCCCCAGGGGGTGGCACTTGGGCCCAGAATGCCCCGTCCAGGGGATTCCTGATTGCCACTCCTGAGCCCTGGGAAGTTCTCCCATGAGTGGCAGGCCCAGGGCTCCGGCGTGTGCAGCGATTGTGCTACTTCTCCTTGCAGATGGTCCTAAGGGAATCTTTCTGCATCGTGGAAGAGTTTGAGACCAAAGTCGGCTTCCAAGTTACTCTTGCTCCGGAAGTCTTTGGGACGCAGGTGAGTACCTGCTTTGAAGGGAGGACTTCCAGGAGGGGCCTGAGTCCGGCCTCGAACCCCTGCTGGCGTCTGTTTTGAGTGGCCAATGTTGGAAAATACCCCAAGGTTTTCTCGGAGGGTCGATGGAGGGAGTGCAGCACTGTGACCCTCTCGCTCGTGGCACTCAGCCTGAAAGACTCCAAATCTCCTCTTACAGCGTTTCCCTAACTGCGGGTTGGGACCCACCAGTGGGTCACAAGCTGATTTTTGGTGGGTTGCGAAACAGTTTTTTGAAACATTTTTTTAAAAAACTTTGCAAGCAGCCTTGCCTGGTTTGCAGAGGAAAATTATTAGCTGGAATGTTGACCTTGTGGTATGAGGTCATCTTCCTACCCCCAAATTAGAACGTCACCTTTTCCTGTCTTCTCTAGTAGTTGGCATGCAGTAGATCACAGGGGAACCCAGTTTGAGCCTTTGGTCATAAGAACATAAGAAGAGCCCTGCTGGATCAGGCCAAAGGTCCATCTAGTCCAGCTTCCTGTATCTCACAGCGGCCCCACTAGGTGCCCCAGGGAGGCACGAGACAACAAGATGCCTGCATCCTGTGGCCACTCCCTTGCACCCGGTACCAGTAGTAGTCTGGCCTGGACGTTCCTAATTGCACATCTTGCTCTCCTCCAGTTCATCCTTCCGGGTACCCTGGAATGGCTGAAAAAGTTTGGGGGGGGGGACAGCCCTTGAACTCCATTTAGCAAGGAGTCTACACTCTATATGTGAGGTCTCCAGCAGCCTCAGGAGCGCAGGACCCCAATTATTTCATTAGTGATACATTTATTAGCATTAATATATCAAATATTTCTTTTTTATTACAAGAAGCAGGCCCTGGGACCACAAAGTTTCGTTTTTGTTTGGGGTTAGTTGAGGAAGCAAAGAAGGCGAAAGCAGCTTCAGGCTGCATGTCTCCCCGAGAAGATGGCTTCTTCTCGCTCCCACACCAGTGAGGGTGGGAGTTATTCAAAGGTCTTTGGCTCTTTGCCCTTCTCACCTCAGAAAGTTTAGAAAAAAAAGGCACCTGAGTATTGAAGGCGCAATCCTTACCTGGAGTGAGGCCGGCACAGTTAGGCCAGCAAAGTTTGGCTGGCACAAGGGCCACCATAAAGCGCGTTTGGACCACTCGTGGAGTCGGGGGATAGCGCACATCTGCATGCTGGCCTCTCTGACTCCGAGAGTTGTCCCAACATACTTTATGGTGTCCCTTGTGCCAGCCAAGCTTTGCTGGTCTAACTGTGCCGGCCTAACTCCAGGTTAGGATTTCGTAAAATTATCCATGGGGTGGACAGATACAAAGATGTTCTTTTCCCTCTCTGACAATGCCAAAACCAGGCGACATCCATTAAAATTGAGTTTCGGAAGAGTCAGAAACAGATAAAAGGAAAATATTTCTTTACCTAGCGGGTACTTGGTCTGCGGAACTCCTTGCCACAGGATGCGGTGATGGCATCTGGGCTAGATGCCTTTCAAAGGGGATTGGACAGATCTCTGGAGGAAAAGTCCATCGCAGGTTACAAGCCATGATGGGTGTGTGCAACCCCCTCGCTTCTTTTTCTTTGCTTTTGGGGCTTTCTTTTGATCCCTGGAGCACCGAGGGTCTGTTTTCCTTGAGGATATGGAGGAAAAGGTCACGGCAAGCGAGGGTAGGACACCAAACGGCCCCTCGCGGATAGGCGAGGTCAAGTGACTGTATTTGGCATGCCAGAGGCCCCGCAGCCAGTCCTTGGCACTGCCACCTGGCTTGTGCCTGAGCTCCTGAATTGAGCAGGCAGAGCTGGGCTGCAGAGACCGGCGGCCTCGCGTGGTGGTTGGCCGTTCAGAAAAGGAGAAACGCTGCCCAGTTAATTAGTCTGATCAAAAGACATTTCAGCAATGAATCAGTTAAAAATGGTAGCTCTCGCTCAGGCTGGTCTTCTGCCTTTCTTCCAGCTGGAGTGGGAAGCTGGCCTCATCTTTGTGGTCCAGGCGTTACGGAAAATGATCCTGAAGGAGCACCGTTGCCTGGTGTCCTTCCTGGAAATCGTGCTGGCTTTTGGGGTACGTTTTTGAGATACTGGGCGTTGGTCGTACGATCGCAATGTACTTGCAGGTGCACATTTTCTTTTAAGTTTGTACAACATCTTTCCTCCAGGGGGCCTCTCTCGTGTTCAGAATAGAAAGACTTTCAGGAAGCTGAGCTTTGTGCCCAATAGTATATTTTATTTATTAAGGGATTTTTATTGCTTAAAAAATCCCATCTTTCCATTCCCAAAGAAGCTAAGAGTCGCGTAAAAATGGAAAAACCCCAATTAAATATAAACGGGGCAGGAAGAGTCCCCCACAAATCCTACGGCTAGCAAACGAAAGGCCTGTCCAGACCAGGTTTCTTGGTCCCAGGGAAAGGTAGGAAGCCAGAGAGCTGGTTTTGCTTTCGTTGGCCCTCCACAGAATCCACATGATAAGAATATGGGGGGCCCCCCTGATCTGTGGATTTGAGCACCTGCGGACCCCAAACCTGAGCCTCAGAGACTCACTCTGAGACCGGACATGACTGGAAACAGCGGTGTCATGCAGCCGGAACGCTGGGTGGGAGGAACGGGTGAGTGGCAGCCCGCCTGTTGCGTACTGCTCCATTTCGCCGTCTTCCCCGCTCCCGGGGGCGGGGAAGACGGCGAAATGGACCGGAACGCTGCCACTCACCCGTTCCTCCCGCCCAGCGTTCCGACTGCATGACACCGCTGACTGGAAGCCACTTCGGGGGTGCTTTGGCGACTTACGATCGCGTCTTGGAGGTGTTCGGGGCACTGGGTGGCCGCATGCAGGATCCCTTCTGGATGTGCCCAGAGGTTATGCCTGCCAGCTGGGAGTGGCTTTTTGTCACATTCAGGAGGCCTTCTGAGGAGGCTGGGAGCCCGGCATGACCTCCGGGGGGTGGGCAGTGCGGCCTCAAGGTGAGGCCCCAGCCCCCGGCACATCTCAGCGTCCGCAGATTTTGGTATCCGTGAGGGGTCCTGGAACCAAACCCCTCTGGGTGGCAAGGGCTCCACTGCACAAAATACTTACCTTGCTTTTCCTGGGCCTTTGGGGCGTCCCTCACATCATTCATTCTTGCCCTGTTGGGTTAGCTCAGTATTATTATCGCCCTGGTAGTGGGACGGTGATGCCCAGGGAATTCATACTTGCGCTATAATTTGAACTGGCAGCCTCTTCCTTGGGACTTTGCCCTTCGCTCACCGCATCTGTGTTACGTCTTAGTCCTGTTTTTCTAAAGCACTTTGTCGATATTGTCTCAGACGTCCGACAGCATCCCTGTACGGCACGTTAGCGCTGCTTCTGTTGGGCACGGTGGTGCTGGAACAGAGCAAGCAGCGGCCTGGGTTATCCAGCGGTGTGTTCCTAGAGTAGTTTTTGAGCCAGCGCCTAGGGAAGGTTGTCGAGGGGTGTTCTGGGCAAGCATTTGATGGGGACTTGCTCCAGGTGGGAGCCTCAGTCAAAGGACTGAGGCGGACTGATGGGGAGCCTTGTCTGAGGTCACTTTCTTAGCCACCCTGCCTGTAGGCATTTGGCTGTACACACTCCCAGAGCTCTCCACCACCCTGCCTGTCGGCATTTGGAAGCATGGTGTGCGTGCCAACTGCAGCAGGTGCTCTGATCTGGCGCATTGCTGTTCTCCCCTCCGCCTCCCCACCCTGCCTCAGCAGAGCAACTTCTGGGCTCTGAAGCTGCTGTTCGAGTCCCTGTCGTACCAGCAAGCGGCTCTTTCCAGCATCGTCGGCCTGATTATCACCGACATCAAGAGTCGGAAGACAAAACTGCTGGAACTGTAAGTGTCCACTGCGGAGCTCCCGAGCTCCTTTTGGCCCAGGTCCTCTCACATTGGGTGCAAGTCAGAAGCCGCTGTGTCCCGTGGATCGTGTCTGGAGCTCTTGCCTGTGGCCTTAGAAGCCCAGGGCAAACCCTCCTAGAACCCTGCTTGGCCCACTCCAGGAATGGGTTGCCTGGGCCAAAAGGCAGAAAGGTGGAAGGACCCCATGCAGGAAAAAAGGGAGGAGGGCTCTATTCCTTTTGACAATCAGCATTCAGTGTGGGATTCCTGCGGGCTTGCTATTGATAACTGGTTTGCTATTTATTGCTGGAAATCAGACTTGCAAACAGACTTTCACCTGATTACCTGCGGCACATACAGGGCCTCCACAGATAAAGGGGAACACTACCTCTGCTACCCCCACGCCCCATTATTTATTTATTTGTTTGTTTGTTTATTTAATTTATACCCCGCCTTTCTGCCCATATATAGGCACGCAAGGCGGCTTACAACAATAGAAATAAAATCCAATAAAAAAAATCACAATTTTACATTATAAACAATAATTTAAAAACTACATTAAAACAAAATTAAAAAAAACAACAGTAAGCCCCATGGATCATAAAATATAAGCAAGAATAACAAAAACCAGCCAGCCTGTCAACAATTAAAAGCTTTTTGAAATAAAAAGGTCTTCAGCCCCCGCCGGAATGTTGCCAAAGTGGGAGCAGTTCTTAATTCTAAGGGGAGGGTATTCCAAAGTTGGGGGGCCACCACCGAGAAGGTAAAACATTACTTTTGTTTACATTGATTACATTTCCCTGAAGTGCTAAGGTGTCTTGCGTGAACAGACAAGCAAAGAGCTTCTGTCAAGACATGCAGGTGCAGCATAAAAGGGAGGCTAACAGGAAGTAAGTGTTTCCTCTTAGCCTCCCCTTAAGGCTGCAGGCTGCTCATCTTGCTGTAAGCCTTTTTGCTTACAGCATTTGTTCATGTAAGACACTTTGGGGGAATGTAATCAACATAAGCCAAAATAATGGGGCGTGGGGAACCGTGGATAAATGGCAGCCTCCAGGTAATTAAGCAAGAAATTTTGTTCATCCTCAAACACGTACCTCTGTTAGTCCCTGTTGAGGAGGTATTTGCAAGGCCAGTGTAAATCTTTTTAGGGTTTCCAATATAGCTAGAGATGATAAGGCAGAGCTGCAGATGACCCTGGGTAGACCCACCCCCATCATGACATCCTAAGAGGCTGTTAATTTTTTAGGTGTGTATTCCATCAGAATTGAGTTTGGACAGTGGCCAAGCTTGAAGCGACTGTTGCTTGCTTGCTTTGATTCTCGCTCTTCTGCCGTTCCTCAGGTGGCAAAGTCTCGGCCCCCAGTACGTTGGAAAGCTGCTCATCCTCTTCCTGACCTCCACAGACGGCATCACTCCCTCCGTGGGAAATTCCATCATGAACATCATCGTTGAAAACGTCCACGCGTGAGTGCCGCCTTGCGTTCGGTGCTCATCCGGAGCCACTTCCTCTTGCAGCAAAGAGTTCTGCTTAGCTTCATCGTGTTCGATGGAGACGTGCCAGAAGAAGCCCAGAGGCAGCCTCGGGTGTGACGATGAGGGACTTGTGCTGCGTTCAGCTTGGCTGGCAAACCTGGGAGAGTTGCTTCAAGCAGAACTCTGTGGCGAGGAGAGGTTAAATGCGGGAGCGAATCCCGGAAGGAGAAAAAAGATCAAGGCTAGCAAAAGCCGTTTGAGTCTTCAATTAATAATAATAATAATACTTAGTATTTATATACCATCTTTCTAGGTCATTAGATTGCTCTTTTGACTTTATTCAAGGCGGTTTACATTGGCAGGCATTTCTAAACCCAAAGGGTTTTTACAATCACAAATAAGTTCTAATCTTACAAGAACTGCTACATTTAGATGACACTTTCAAGTCCAGCCTTTCTTTCTTAGCCGCACAATTGCCTTCCTGCCGGCTGATAAATGACTTCTTGCACTCACCAAGAAACAGCTGGCCTGACACAACTCCTCCCTCACAGGCAGCCGGGCGCAGCTCAGATCTTATCAGCTGCATTCTCGAGGTCTGCCGTTCACGGAAACTTCCGGTGTTCTCAAACTGGCGACCTTCGGATCTTATCTTCGGGCATGACTGTGGCTTTTACCCTCTCGGCTAGACGTCCTGCCCAATTACTATTGGCTTTGCCACTTCAAAACTTAGTTAACAACCCTAGCGGGGGCAGGGGGAGTAGGTGCTTTGCTCGTACCCATTCCTTGCCAAGCTCCGGCTCCACCGGTGGGTGTAAGCAGCGATGTGGGCACCTCCAGGACTGATGTGGCATCAGACCTGGTATAGTGGGATTAATTTGCAGCACGGGTTGGGTTTAGAGCAGATTTAGTTGGACCAGCCAAGATCTTGGTGATCTACGGTCTGGAGCACCGAAACTCAAATGTCCGAAGTCACCAAAAACATCTAATACATGAAAACACTTCAAGTTGTGCATTCTCCATTATCTATGCATTTCAGGTGTGTGCATTTTTTTATGCAACATACTTCCTCAGTGAAAGCTCATTATCAGAAAAAGCAACTTGCATGTGTGATTGTTGCTTGGGATGTGTTCGCATAACCATTTTTGGTTGAAATTTGAAAATTCAGATTTTTTGAATGTTGTCTGGTTTTTAGACTCCTCTGTGCCCTGATCCATTTTTTTTTCTTTTTTGCCCCCTTGGGTGGGTAGTCTTAAAATTTTGAACTTTGCACCGATACCGGGTTTGGGGCTTGCTTGTTGCAATCGCGTAAGTGCAAAATACGTGTTGACTTCGTGTTGGAGGACTGTGAGCGGACAGCTGAACGTGAGAGTACGGCCTGTTTCGGAAGGACAATCTCGGTCTCAACCCCCTCCCTTCCTTTCAGGTGTCCGTGGGCAAAACAGGTTGGCGACTACCTCAAAGAATGGGTAAGTCTCTCCATCTTCCCGCTTCAGTGCCAGCTTTTCAAGAATTGTGGGACATCTTTTCAGTGTAGAGTGTGGTCGTGGAGGGCAATGAGGAAAGCCTGTGATGGTGGAATGTGTGGACAGTCGAGCGTGACTAGCAGATGCTTGATGTGGAAGATAGTTTGTGTTAAACCTGGGAAGGCCAACAGTATTCTGGCTGTGAGAGATGCTGCTTTTCAGACAGCGGCTGCCAGACTAGAAGTGTCTTTTGTGCAAACTGAGAGTGTGTCCAACAACACGATCTATATCAGTGGCGTTCAAACGTTTTAGAATGGCACTTGTGTCGGGTCCCACCGGAAGTGATGTCATTAACCTGGAAGTGATGTTGTGGCAGGAAGTGACATCATCAGGCAGGAAGTGCTGTCATTGTAACATAATAAAACGACACTCCTGAAGTGCAAATTCATATTCTTGGACCGCAGCAATTGTACAACCGTGAAACATCCCTGACAGAAAGCAAGTGGAGGACAAAATACGATGTAAAAGCACTGAACTAAAAACAAAATTTTAAAAAACCCTCACTTGAAAATTCAAACTGTTAACACTCGCAAAAGGAATACAGCAAGTGTCAGGTCTGCAGTTTCCAAGATGGTTCCTCCCAGCTTTCCGCAACCCACCTGACATCAGGTCGCGACCCACCAAGTGGGTCCCGACCCACAGCTTGAATAACGCTGATCTGTATTGATGAAGTCCCAAATCCAGCCGGCCCTCCTCATCCTCTGGCTCAGCTTCCACACGTTTGAATAACCGCAGACGCCAATCCTGCAATGTGGAGGGCCTCAGAACCCCTCCCGGACATCAGAGGACACTTTGGGTTCGTGCCAGTGACTTCTGGAGGTGGTCCGGCCGCATCCTGGCAGCCAGGCGCGACCTCCAGGGGGCTGTGTGGCCCCCAAGTAAGTGATTGCAGCATTGCTCCACCTCCCCCCACTGGTGTATTTCATTATCTGCAGAATTTGGTATCCACAGCAGCAGCGTCATTCACCCGGTTCGCTGGGCGGGACTTACCTTTGAGCGGCAGTCCGCCCATCGCGCCACGCCGCGTTCCGCGGCGTGATGCAACGGGCGGACTGCCGCTCAAAGGTAAGTCCCGCCCAGCGAACCGGGTGAATGACGCCGCTGATCCATAGGTGGTCTGGAATGGATCCTCCGTAGATACTGAAGGCCCACTAATTTTTTGTACAGCAGGGGAGATCCATAACCGGGTGCAGATGTGCTATTTGAAAACCACTTGGCAGCAATTCATTGCCCTCTGAAACAAATCGCGCTCTTTTTTCCTCCCTCTCTCTTTCAACAGCTGCAGCCTTTTGGTTGGACGACTTACGAGGTTTCCAGGTTCCTGGCCGTTTCCCAAGACCTCCGTTAGGCCTGTGAGCTGCGGCGGTCCACGACTTGTCAGCTTCCTTCGACCTCGAATCATGTCTCAGCTGCCGTTCTTGGAACGATGCACTCCCCTCCAGACACAGGCGCTTCCAAGTGGTTGATCCAAGTGTGGGCTGACTGTTTTAGAAGCTGTGGCGTTGGGGGGTAGAATGGATTCCCGAAAGGGCTGGATTTTCCTGTGCAAGATATGGAGGGGTGTGTTAAAAGGACAAATGGTTTGGTTTGGGGGAGGATTCTCCAACCCCCTCTGCAGCCTTATGATCCCCTCTCCACCTGTGCTTGGCCCAAATGGAGCCTATCCACACCTGCAGCACCTCCTGTTTCTGCAGACCAGGTGGGGTGCAGGTGTGTGAATTGGAAGCCCCAAATCTCCTGTGTTGCCATGTTGTTCGCCAAAGGGCTACGTTTTTGTTTTGTGACCGTGCAGGGAGCAGGAGATGCGACCTCCCTAGAGATGCTTTCCCATGCCTGCACGTCTTGCATTTGGACCCGCAAGTGTGGTTCCAGAGTACCAGGGGCCACACTTCCCCCCCCCCAATCCGTTACAGTTGTTTCCTGTGGGACAAGTGTGGAAGCCAAGGTGGAAGGAGAACTTGCTGACCTTCATAGCGTGTCGCGGGAGAGAGCTTTTCCCTGCCATTACGGAGCTCATCAGACCTGCATCAGCCCCACAACTGGAAGCGGGCTCTTCCAGTACATCTTTCCACTCTTCTACCTCTCCGTTGAGTCCTTGGGGGGTTGCTTTTGATGCCGTGTTTCTCCCCCCCCCCCAATTTCCGGGCTTCTCACTTCAAAAGGGATTTGACGTTGTTCAAGAAGCGCTTTGTCAATGTTGTGTGCTCTCTCTTTCATAGTGAGCTTCATAGTGAAGGAGCTTCAAGTCCCCCCCTCGGGTCCTGGGCATTTTCGCACCTTTCCTCGAGTCACGCTCGGACTCGTGTCTGTGAGTTTGCGGCAAACGAGCAAATCCCCCGTAGGACGGTGGCTCTCGGACTCGCCGGGAGAGTCTGAGCCGCCGCAAGTGCTTGCGGGGGAGGGGCAGAGGCCGCGACGCGATCCCCAGCATCGCGTCACTGCCCGGGGCGACGGACGGGCTGCGATTGCCTTACCCTGTCGCCTTGCTGGGCTCCGGGCGCTATGGGGAGCCCCGCAGAGGCCGCCACAGGGCTCCCCCAACGTTGTAATGCTGAAAAAAAGTGATCATGACCCACTTCTGGGTCGCGATTACGGAAGTGGGTCGCGATCGTGTTTTTTTTAGTATTGCAGGGCTCCCCCAACACTGTAACACAAGACCTCCTGGAGCCCAGCCAGGCAATCGCAGCCCCCGTCGCCCAGGCAGCGACACAGTCAGTAGTGTCAGCCTACCGGTACGCTGGGCGTGTCTTCCGGGTGAGCGGCAGCGCGATCGCTGCGTTCTGTTGCGTAACGGCGAAAGCCCGCCCTGCCGCTCACCCGGAAGACACGCCCAGCGTACCGGTAGGCTGACACAACTGGACGCAGTCCTGGGGATCGAGTTGCTGCCTTCCGTCTGCCCCTGCCCCTTGACGGCCCAAAGGCAGAGATATTCAGGCTGGGGCGTTGCGACACCCCCGTTCGAAAGCCTCCGCTGTAGGAGTTCGTGTAAAAACTGTTCCTTGTATAAAGTTTGTTGATGTTGTAAGGCAGTATTCCATTCCGGTTGCTTTATTTAACTTGAACTATAGTTAATAAATAAAACTGCAAAAAGAGCCAACGGGGCCTGCGTTATGGGGCGAAATAACCCCTTTTTCCCTCTCCCAAACCCTAACAGGATGAACTGGTCTAACCAGACAAGCCATCAGCTTCTAAAAATCCAAGTGTTGACTGCTAGCTGAAGGCGCAATCCTAACCTGGAGTTAAAAAAGGTAAAGGTTTCCCCACGACCGGATGGTCTAGTCGTGACCGACTGTAGGGGGCGGTGCTCATCTCCGTTTCAAAGCCTGCAGAGCCGGCGTTTTTGTCCGATCATGTGGCCAGCATGACTCTATGCCGTAGCGCACGGAATGCCGTTCCCTTCCCACCAAAGTGGTCCCTATTTATCTACTTGCGTTTTAGGTGCTTTTGAACTGCTAGGTTGGCAGGAATTAGACTGGCACAAATCCCTTGTGCCGGCCTGGGAGTGCCACAAATGCCCTGTAAAGCGTTGTTTGGACCACTCTCGGAGTCAGGGAGGATGGCGTGCCTCTGTGTGCTGGCCTCCCTGACTTCAACACTAGCCCAAATGTGCATTGCGGCGTTTTTGCAACACTCCTGGGCCAGCACAATTCCTTTGTCTATTAGATCTCCCTTTCTGTTAAGGGATTTGTGTCGCCCTAACTCCAGGTTAGGATTGCTCCCTGAATTATGTAAGTGGTTGGCAGATTTTCCCGAAGGGATCTTGGTTTTGCTTGTCCTGCGGAAAGACTGCAGCCCCCGCTGTGTGATCTGTTATTTCCCCAGCTTCTGGCTCTCCCTGTTTTCAATGCCTGTTCTTGGACTGCTGACTTTTGCCCCTCTGGCTTGATTTCTGGAATGGAAGGTGCCCCCCGGGGGGGGGGAGGTGCTGTCCATGACTGCCGCGCTCTTCTCTCGCATGTTAGGCATGTCGTGAGTTTCATGGAAATGTTATCTCACGTGCCAGTAGCGCTTGGTAGGAATCCACGAACTGCGGGGCGGATTGCAAAGAAATGCACAGCTGTTTATTTCCTGCTTCCTCGTCTCATCCACCGAAAAGCAAAAAGGGGAGAAGCGGGCCGTATTCCTAGCAGGGCTGCCTTCAGATGTGGGGAACCGGGAGTGGGGGGGGGGTCACGCTGCTGCCTAAAGGATCTTTCTATTCAGATGAAACTCAGCACCTGCTTAGCCGTGTTTCCAAAACAGCAGAAAGAGAGGGAGGTGATCTCCGCCGTACCCGACTCCTGAGGGGCAGGACCTGTGCAATAATTAGCATTACTTCATGGCCAATCACGAGTGAAAAAGGGCTCTGCAAAGCAGAATCGAGCCAAGGATCTCTGAGCCCTTTCTGCCAGGGTCGTTCATTCACCTCCTGAAGACAGCGGCTCTTTGGCTGGCGCGCACGGCCCGAAGCGTCTCGGCACTTCTGAAAACGGAAGGGCTCCTCCGCTCCCTGTGGCCGGCTTGGCTCTGCAGGGCTTGGCTCTCCGGCGCTGTGGCCGTCTGCTGGGCTGGTTCTGCTGTGGCTCTTCGGGCCTGTCGCCGGAGATGCTAAACAGGGCATTGCAACTCAAGGGGGAGAGGAACGGCAGCCTCTAGATGAACCGGGAGGAGATCAAAGTCAGCGAGTTCAGGCTCCTGCAATTGAAAAGAGCCTACAGGGTTCAGGCTGCTGTGCGCTTGAAGGAAGGAAGACTGCTGGAGGGCTTAAACGGCAGTACAGGGGAAGGGGCAGCTGTTTGGCCCCCGTTGAAAAAGCAAGAACGCCCAGCCCCTCCTTTTCTCCATTGTACCATTGCAGTAGCACCCTGGCCAATCCCGTCTGACCCCATTTTGGAGCAGGATGCAAGACAGGTCAAGGAGGCCGGGGCAGTCTATGTGCAGAGCCGCTCAGAGCTGTCCTTTGAGTTTGTCAAGCTAGCAAGGGGCTGGGCCACTTTTTTCCCCTCGGAAAGGTCCACTTGATTTTGAATGTCATCCCTGCAATTCCAGTGGTGAGGGAGCTGGTTGGGGCAGATAAAAACACAAAACAGCACATGCTCCGAGTTTCCTTGCTTTGAGATTTCCTATCTTTCAAAGCTGCATCTTGGCTAATAATTTTTGCATCTTGGCCAATAATAATTGGCTAATAATATTTCTGGTCCAGAAATAATTTATTTTTTTAAAAAAATCAACTACCGTTCTGGAGAGAGCCGTTGCATCGAGCCTCTGGCCACACAGTGCAAACGTCACTCCCTGCTTTGCCAAGATCGAAGCCGGCACAGGGCAAAGAAAGTATCGGCGGCTGCACCTGTTTGGGGCAGATGTGGGAAGATGGAAAGAAGAGCCTCGCTGGACCAGTCGAACGCCCCACAGTGAGCCACTAGAGCAAGAGTAGAATTCGGCTCAAGGAAGACAATTCACAGACTGGCGTCTGCTGGCTCCTCTCAAGGCAGGCCACGGGGGCGGAAGGACACAGACACTTGCACTTTTTGGAGTTCGTGGGAAGCCAGGTGGGATTCGGTTTCTTCCAGTGCTTGAATTGCTTTTGACGCTCAGTTGTAGTGGTGGGAGAAAACTGTGACCACAAGATAAAAACCAGCTCACTTTCTGCACTGAAATGGGCAAAAACAGTGAGCAGTTTTCTCCCACCTGAATTCTGTATTCTAAGGTGGCTCACAAATGGCATGACCTGCTGTTGAGCATAAGCAGTGATGTCATGCAGGGGGAACGCGGGGGAACTCAGTTCCACTAGTTAAAATTAGGGCTGACTCCGCCCACTTCACTCTCCCTCCTCCCCCCTCCCAATTCCTCTGCAAAGAGCTTTTCTTCTTGGTTGGCTGGCACTTTATCACTGTTAAAGGCAGTGATATTCAGGGGGAACGGACCAGAACGGATCCTAACGGGCTCCGTGGCTGGTTCTGGGTTCCCGACAAGTGCCAATCAAAAGTGAGTTCCTGTTCCTAAATCATTTGAATGACACCACTGAGCGTAAGGACCTACAAAACCTCACTTGGATCAGCCCAGAGTGGCCCATCTTGTCCCACACTATAAACTGAGGCATCTCCTCTACTGGTGTTGCCCCACACCTGGGGCTGAGAGGCACATTGAAGCTGGGAGCAGCCCACAGCTGTGATGACTGGTAGCCCGCAACACTCCGTGAACAGCCCTAATCCCTGGTGAATGAAAGGTTCTGGCGACTCGGTGCTGAAGGCAGTCCGCTCTGCACATGCAGGGTGGCCCCCTTGACTAATAAAGTCAATCAGAGCCTGAGCTTTGGAAACCGACTCCAGGGTTAAGCCCCAGGGCACCCAGGTGTAAATTCAGCCCCCAGACCTCTCCAGCTCTTGTTGGATGCGGAGCTGTAACACTGCAACCCATGTGCTCAATCGGCATCTTCTAAGCGCCTGCCAAATAAAAATCCGAGCAAGTCATTTTTAATAACGGTGATGCTAAACCATTAAGAACCAAGTGCGCTTTTGGCCCGCAGAGTAACAGATGGCCCAACCGTGGCATGGAATGTGCGCATGCCTGCACATGCGCCGTGCGCATAGGCACATGGTGGGTTCATAATTCCTTAATCTACAAATCTCACTGGGTACGGATCACATGAGATAAACAATCTGGCATTCGT
The DNA here is from genome assembly GCA_029204185.1 of Lerista edwardsae. Lineage (NCBI taxonomy): Eukaryota > Metazoa > Chordata > Lepidosauria > Squamata > Scincidae > Lerista > Lerista edwardsae. The sequence continues at coordinate 168,645 of JAJKFI010000147.1, read as the reverse complement.
GGCCCATAAAACTGAGGTGAAATCATGTGGCAGAGTGAGGGGTTAGTGGCTGTTAATGGCGATACTGCGAAGGTGAATCAATGAGATGTTTTCCTGGATTTTTAAACTCTCGAATTTTGTTCTGCTTTCAAGGGGTGGGGTGTTCCTGTGTATAAAACTGTGCAGACTAATAGTACTACACATCACTTGTATCGCTTTTACAGTGTACGTGATCTGGACATAACCCCCGTCACAACTTTGGTAAAGTAAGTTATCCGTATTGCAGTTGAAATGACTGAGAGCGCAATCCTAATCTGGAGTTAGGGTGGCAGTTAGGCCAGCAATGTTTGGCCAGCACAAGGGACTCCGTAAAGTATGTTTGGACCACTCCTGGAGTCGAGAGGATAGCACACAGACATGCACCATCCTCCCTGACTCCGAGAGTGGTCCAGACGTGCTTTATGGTGGCCCTTGTGCCAGCCAAACTGTGCTGGCCTAATGCCAGGTTAGAATTGTGTGCCCTATGCCTCCCCCCTGCTTTTTATATTCCCACCACCACCATGGAACTCATAGCTGCTGTTTCCTCTTCTCCTCCCTTTTCTCCTTTTACCATTTCATAGAGCAAAATAAAAACTTAATGGGGGTTAATGGGCTACCATCTAAGCCCTTTAATGAGCGATTCACCTGGCTATCTAGGGTGAGCAAAAAATCACCTTCAGGCGAGCAGGAAGGCATGTTTTAGAGAAGCCATTTGGTTTCTCTCTCTGTCTCATCCCAAAGTGGCTCCTATAGGAGGGAACAGGAGACACTAGACATGTTTGTGGCCTCTGTGTGGGTCAATCTGCGAAGTAGATCTAAGTATCCATATTGCAGATGAAATGACTGAGAGCGCAATCCTAACCTGGAGTTAGGCCGGCACAGTTAGGCCAGCAAAGTTTGGCCAGCACAAGGGACACCGTATAGTATGTTTGGACCACCCTCGGAGTCAGAGAGACAGTCGTGTGCCATCCTCCCTGACTCAGAGAGTGGTCCAAAGGCACTTTACGGTGGCCCTTGTGCCGGCCAAGCTTTGCTGGCCTAACTTGAGGTCTCCTCAAGATAAGGGAATGTTGTGACTGCCCCCCGCAACTGCAGGATGCAGCACATGCCCCATTGGAACAGCTATGCCAGTGCTGGAAAGTTGGTTAGGACTGCACCCTGAATTACACCAGCAATCATGCACATGGATTTATTCAAATATTATTATTAGTAGTAGTACTATTTTAAAAACCATTTGGTTTAAGATGATTTCAGCTTTCCCTAACACTCCCAAGAACTCAGGAAGTTGTACATCCAGATCACCCATTTTCAAGCGGTGTGCCACAGAAGTCCACAGGTGTGCCCTGGGAGTTTGGAACACAGAGGTTTAAAGTAGCTTTAAAAAACAACCCTTCGGGGTTCAACAACTCTGTTTCTAGAGCAACTCCCTGTAGTCCCAAATTGTCCCACAGTGCTGGCAGAGGAGGAGGGACGGCCAGCAAACCAGCACAGACAACCGGAATTGGGTCCAGCATTCATTGGGCCACCTTCTCCCCAACAGTCTTCCGTTTCTTTCAAAGTGTCCCCGGGAAGGGCTGAACCACGTAGCCATCCAAACACTTCCAGGGCTCAGCTCAGGTGGACTGACGGAAGGGCTCGCCCAGAGGTTAAGGAGGCCTGTGGTTGGCAGGGACCAGATTTCTAGATTTGGCGCGCTCCAGATGATGCTGTGGTGAGTGTGGAACCCGGACACCATTTTGCCTGTTGTGTGCGTGTGAGAGAACGAGCACAGGGAGTCCTGCCACCACAGGCAAGAAATGAATGACGTCTTTCTCCGAGACTCTTGGGGGGGGCGGCATTCTGCCTCGCGGCCCCACAAGTCGCATCCCTGCAAATCCCATCACCCACATCGGACGTCACTTTGCCACTAAACCCCCCAGTCCCTTCCAATCATCATTTGGAAGAGGCAGGCAGCGGTTGGAGATTATGTCTGATGCCCAAACAGCTTGATAATCTGGTATTTCGGGATCCGCGCTCACTGACCTCTTTAACGTAATGTAGCATCCTTTGGGAAAGTTGAGGTTGCCTTGCTGGTGTGACAAGGGCTCTTGTGGGGGTGGGGAACGACATTATTGGGGCGTCCAGCAAAGACCTGCAACGGGTTCTCCTTTCTTTGGGGGAAGGGATTTTGCAGTCCGTGGACCGACAGCGGATCACAAATGCATCCAAATGACTAAGACAGGAGAACCAAGCCTGCAGCCATTTAAGTCGTCTTGGGTTTTTTTGTGGTCCTCTGTGGGTTAGTGGATTTCAAAATTCCTTCCCCGAAGGTAGGTTTTCCACATTGAGAAGCCTCTGGAACAGTGGTATTCAAACTTGTTAGACCGGGACCCACTTTTTAGAATGGCTCTCGTGTCGGGACCCACCGGAAGTGATGCCGTGGCAGGAAGTGACATCATCAAGCAGGATGTGCTGTCCTTATAACCCAATAATATGACACTCCTGAAATGCAAATTGGCATTCCTTGACCGCAGCAATTGTACAAGCGTGAAACATCCCTGATAGAAAGCAAGACGAGGACAAAATACGATGTAAAAGCACTGAACTAAAAACAGAATTGTAAAAAACCCTCACTTGAAAATTCAGACTGTTAACACTCACAAAAGGAATAAAGCAAGGCTAAGGTTTGCAGTTTCCAAGATGGCTGCTCCCAGCTTTCCGGGACCCACCTGACATCAGATCATGACCCACCCAGTGTTTGAATAACACTGCTCTAGATTTTCAGCCGTTTTTTATCTTGCAGCACACTGTGAAGGTGCTGAAATTGTCTAGGCACACCATCAGTTTGACCCACATCTTCCACTGGTCTTACCAATATAGGGCCCTCTCCCAATCTCCTACGGCACACCTGCAGACCGTTTTGCAGTGCACTGATGTGCCACAGCGTTCTGGTGGGTAATCGCTGCTCTGGTAGTTGGAAGAGATTCTGGAGCATTTTCCAAGGCATGCACTTTTTTGTGTGATGTAACCACTAGGCCACATGGCCAAGCTATGCACGCATTCCAGAGTGCTTCTGGCCCTGCAGGTTGGTGATGGTGGGCGAGCCACCTTCTGAGCCCTTTACGAATCCCTTTTGTTGAGGAATCGTGCACGTGTATGACAAATGCATGAACATGCCTTTTCTGGAGGTTGATGTACGGCAGAGATTCGGCGGCATGGAATAAGGTGATGATAGACCTGAGACAGGCAAAAGAAAGCGTTCTTTCCAGGAAATGAGGATTTTGGGGACACAGAGGGCTTTCAAGGGGGGTTCTTCAACGCACGGAGGAGCAGAGAATAGCCAGCTGGTGGTGTGGTTCCACCAAACCCTCCATGTGCAGGTACAGTCTACCCCAAGCACCAGTTGTTTGCATGGGGCATCTTCCCAAAGGCGTCTGGCCGGCCACCGCGGGAGACAGCGCTGAGCGTGACGGGAGTGTGGTACCCCCTCACCCCTCTGATGGTTTTGTTTCTTTCTGAAGACGTCCTTTGTTGGCCCTTAATGGCTGCAAGCCAGACACAGCCAAGTGATTATTTTCCATTGTTTGTTGTTGCTCACCAGGCACCTCTTGGGTGGCATGCCAGCCCTCGGGGACACAATTAAGGCCCCATCCTTAGAAAAGAAGCGGTATCTATTGCGCTCAAATATCAACAGCCCGCTCATGCTGTCCCCATTCAGGGATTCTCGTAATGAGGTGCATCGTTCTCAATCCCTCTGTGATGTTTCGGCAGAACCTGTTGTCGGAGGGTGCTGGGCGTGATCAACAGAAAGGCAACAGACTGCACTTTGCTCTCCCACCCTCAGTTTTTCCCGACTCCCCAAACGGTCACACAGAGTGCGGCACCAGCGCGGCAGGGGGTGGAGCGCGGCTTTCTCATTATCCCTGCGCTTTGCCTTGTCGGAGGCAGCTGGACAGGGCCGTACATTAATAGATTACATTCAGCAGATTTCAGGCTGGGAACAGCAAGAAGCGCTTTGGCTGGGAGACGTTTCTAGGGGAAGCTCCGGGAAGCGGTCTTGAGGACGCACACCTTCAGGGAAGAGGATAAAAGCACCCCCAGGACAACAACTTTCCTTTGGCCGTACCTGCATTACCTGCTGTCCAAGGTAGGTGTGTTGTTTGCTCACCTCTTAAGAAGCACTGTTTGTGGGGGTTTTCTACCATGCAGGAGAGGAGCGCGTGAGAAACGTGAATAATTACGGGGTGAAAACGTTTCATGGTTCCTAAAGTTAGCGGCTTTGGGTAGAAACGCTTAGGCCGATTTGTAACACCTGCCGCTCTTAAGAGCGCAATCCTCACCCGGAGTGAGGCCAGCACAGTTAGGCCAGCAAAGTTAGGCCAGCACAAGGGACACCGTAAAGTGCTTTTGGACCACCCTCGGAGTCAGGGAGGAGGGCGCACGTCTGTGTTCTGGCCTCTCTGACTCCGAGAGTGGTCCAAACATACTTTATGGTGTCCCTTGTGCAAGTGGATCGAGAGCGCTTCCCAGAAGCCACTCCTCCTTGGGGGGGAAAGGAAGTCTGCAGGTGGCTGCCCCACAAGAGTTTACTGGAGCTCTTCCAGGCTGTTTGTTTTCCACCCCATGGTCACCCTGGGGGATCCCCTCTGGCTTTGTCGGTGGCACGCGACGCTGCTCTCCAACATGCTTGGGCTCCCTGGAGCTTGGCGGTGTGTGTGGTGGAGGCTGTTGCGGGGGAGATGTGTTGGCTGTTCGCTCTGCATTTGGGCGGAATCTTGTCTTCAGAGTTAGGCATCAGCCATCCCAATGGGACTCCTGTGCCATCAAACTTGAGCCGTCAAACTTGAGCAGCTGTCAACACATCTAGTGGCAGCCTTTTCTTTCCTCTCTTTATTTGTATCAGAAGTACCTTCATTAATAAGATTTAGTCGAGAGGGTTAATGCCTCCGTTTGCCTGAAGATAAGAGCTGAAGATCTGAAGGTCGCCAGTTCAGGACAGCCGGAAGTCTCTGTGAGTGGCAGACCTTGTAAATTGCGACTGATTAACAGCTGAGCTGTCTCCGGCTGCCTTGTGAGAGGGGGAGTGTGCCGGGTCAGCCGCTTCTCTGGTGGGAGCAGGGAAGCAGTTTATCAGCCAGCAAGAAGACAAACAGGTGGCCAGAAAGAAGGACTAAATCCAGAAAGAGCCATCTGTATGTGTGTAGTTCTTGAAAGATAGAACATTTCTGTATAAATTGTAAAAACCTTCGGGTTTCTGAATAAAGTCTGCCCATGTAAACCGCCTTGAGTTATAGTCATCAGAGAAATCTGGTGACCTAAGAAAGGTGGTATATAAATCCAAGTATTATTATTATTATTATTATTATTATTATTATTATTATTATTATTTTATACATACATCAAAATATATTTTTCTGGTGGCAGTGAGTTTCCTAGGTTAATCGCGTGTTGTCCGGAGAACATTTCCTTTGGTCCGTCCTGATTTTCTTGCTATCAATGTCACTGGGGACCTTGAGGTCTAGTGTTGTGTGAAAGAGGACGCAGAGCGCGGGGGAGGGGCCTGGGGGCGGTCAGCTCAGGACACAAAAGGCTGAGAGAGAGTGCAAACAAAGCTTGCCGAGAAAGAGGAGGATGTTGGGAAGAGGAAGGAGGGCGCTTGAGCCTGCCGTCTTCTGGCTTCTCGCAGGACAAGCAAGCTTGAGTGCAGGTACCAGAGCACAAATTTGTATGTTGCTGTGTCAGTGGTTTGGGTGAGAGTGGCATTGATGTGTTCACGTTGGTAATGTACAGTATATCTCACTATGGCCGTGATTTTCAACCAATGCGCTGTGGCACAGAGGGGTGCAGTGAATGATCCGCAGGTGTTCCATGGGAGGTGGTTGTTGTTGTTGTTGTTGGGGGGGGGGTGTCATTTATTAGCCAGACCATTGGGGGATGCGAGCCCTTTCCCAGCAGTGTGGTGTGCCTTGTCGATTGTCAAAAAAGGGACAGTGCGCCTCAATCATTGTAGCGCCTTGTCAGCACGCCATGTGATGAAAAAGGTTGAAAATCGCTGGAGGGAAATGCTTTGACACCCTTGTTCTCAAGTGGCCAGCCGAAAACCACACCAGCCCTCCTGCAGTTGCCCCCACCCCACCCCGCAACTTTGGGTCACAGGTCTGTACCTCTGACCCCATAGATCCCATCTAGCCACCCTGACCAGCAGTCAGAGGACTTTTCCTCCGTGCATTTGTCAAATTCCCCCAGGAAAAGCAATCTCTGCTTTTCTTTCTTTCTTTCAGTTTGGATCCTGTTTCCTCTCTGAATCTCTGGGCAACAGGCACAGTTTTTTTTCCTCCTGCCTTTCTATGCCTGGAACTGCTCTTTCAGTGGAAAAGATCTTTACCAGCCCAAGCAGTCGGGAGACTAGATGGTCTTTGACAAGCTCTTGTGCAGCCAACAGCTGAAGACGGTCTTTAACCAATCGCTGCGCCATGTCTCCTTGCAATGGGTGTTGCTGGCTGCTGGTTCCTATTTATTTTTTATTTATGCTTCAAACATTCCCCCCCCACCCTTCCTCCAAGGATCTCGGTGTGGTGTGCATGATCCCTTCCCTCCTCTTGTCCTCAACAACGGCCCTGCAAGGTAGATGCGGCTGAGAGGTAGCGACTGGCCCAAGGTCACCCGGGAAGCTTTGTGGTTCAGTGGGGATTAGAACCTGAATCTTTCAGGGCTAAGGGCCAAATGCTACCCGATTTCCTAGCCCTGATGTCACCAGCCCAATGGGGTGTGTTCTGCATTCTGTGGTGGAGGGGGAGTCGGGGAGCCCTCCTCGAGAGTAGGGAACCTTTGTTTGCTTATCTCGCGACTGCATTGCAGCTGCACCAGCACGAGAAAATTGGATCAGATTGGACCCTAAATCCAACACCTGGACCACGACACACCACCCTGGCTCTACTACTACTACTACTACTACTGCTCCTCCTGGGGTTAGAGCTAGACAGGAAAGCTTTGGGGTTTGACCCATAACTAGCAAAGGCAACAGAAATCTGAATTTTTGCTTTTTTTTTGAACTCCAAGAATTTGGGAGGGTGTTGCTACAAATACGCCATAACAAGCTTTTCGAGGAGGAAATCAAGATCTTGTCAAAACATTATGGGAAACGTTCACTGTAAAAGGAAAAAAACTATGTTGTGGTCAATTGGGCATCTATTTTTTTTTTTTGAGGCATGTGTGCCCGCTTATGTAAGGGGCTTACATAAAATCAAACAGAAAAAGGGCGCCTGCGGGGAGGGGGAATAGTTACATGTTGTTTGTGTCCTTTCTCCTCCTCCTCTGTCCATCTGCACCTGGGTCACAGGGCCATAGAAAGGGGACGGACAATAGTTGCACTGCAATAGCCAGTCCAAACCAAGGATGTCTCCTTGGTGTCTCCTGCCGAGCTCCTGCCTGCTCTAAGGTCCGATTGGCCAGTCACCAGTCAGTCCAGACCTTGCGCCTCGAGCACAGCAGATCTCCCCAGCCAGGGCGACTGGATTGCAGGTTTCCAGCCTGAGACGCCGTCTTCTGAGGGCCATCTTTGGCTGACCCAGGGGGCCGCCAATCTCTGCTACCCCATCACTTCACCCTCCCTTTCCCACCCTCAACAACTGAGTGTACAGTGATGGTGGGCCAAGTGGTCTGCAAGGCACGTTAGCAGTGGACACTAACGGGCAGAAGATTTAGCCGAGAGGGTTAATGCCTCCGTTTGCCCGAAGATAACACCTGAAGATCTCAAGGTCGTGAGCTCGGGACTGCCGGAAGTCTCTGCGAGCAGCAGACCTTGGAAACTGCGGCTGATTACAAGCTGAGTTCCAGCTGCCTCGTGGGAGGAGGAGTGTGCTGAAATCAGCTGCATCTCTGGTGGCAGCAGGGAAGCCTCATCAGCCAGCAGACGACAGACGGGTGGCTAAAGAAAGAAGGCTAAATCCAGAAAGAAAGATCTGTAGGAGTGTTGTTCTTGGAAGATAGAACATTCTGTAAATTGTAAAAACCTTCGGGTTTGTGAGAAAGTCTGCCTATGTAAACCACCTTGAGTTCAATCATTAGAGAAATCTAGTGATCTTAAGAAAGGCGATATATAAATAAAATGTATTATTATTATATTATTTTTGTGTCAGCCCCCTAGTTAGCAACTGTACGACATCACCAGGCCTTGCCTCTTGGATCTCAGGTTTAGGGTGTCTCTAACCTGCCAACGTTCCGTGCGCCTCGGCGTAGAGTCATGCCAGCCACATGACCACGGAAACCTGTCCTTGGACAAAACGCCGGCTCTTCGGCTTAGAAACGGAGATGAGCACCGCCCCCTACAGTTGGTCACGACTAGACCATCCGGTCGTGGGGAAACGTTTACCTTTACCTTTAACCTGCCAACAGGTACCTGGCTCAGGTGATCTGCTCAAGGGATCAATTTGCCAAGCCGCAAGTTGCAGGTAAAATGTTCCTGCAGGTCGCTAGCCTGTCCGGGAGGGAGGAGTCACAGATGGGGTTGTGTGATGGGAACCATTCGAGGAGACACTTTCTGCATCCTCTTTCTCTGCTACCTTCAATTGGTCCTTCATGGATGTTTGAGGAGAGAGCTCAAGGACCTCTTCTCCATGGCCAGCCCTGGAAGGTGGTGCCGCCACTGTCTATGATGGCAGTGGCAGTGAGATATATGTGGCAGTGAGATGCAGTGGCAGTGGC
>JAJKFI010000147.1:127909-159935 GCA_029204185.1 Lerista edwardsae | reverse complement strand
AGATGCAGTGGCAGTGGCAGTGAGATATATGTGGCAGTGAGATGCAGACACCCCGGTGTCTTTCTGCATCCTCTTCCCAGAGAGGCTCACACATGGACCGCACTGCTGGCTTTTGAGCATGTAGTTCTGGAGGAAAGCCCATTCCCTGCGGCCCCTGGCAGGGTCAGATGTAGGATGGCTTTGCCTTGTCGTTCATTCTGTGTTGATCGATTGGTTGGCTTTGCAGGCCAGTTGAGGGCCTTCCCCCCCCCCAGAAGTGGGCGCACAAACGTTTTGATGAACAAAAAGGGGAGAGCCCACAAATGGCTTGTGGCTGGGCCTCAGGGGGGTCAGATCAGTGACCCAGTGCTCAGAGTGACTCCTAATCTGTTTGGCTGGCACAAGAGACACCGTAAAGGATGTTTGGACTCCTCTCGGAGTCAGAGCGGCCAGCACACAGACGGGCTCCATCCTCCCAGACTCCAAGAGTGGTCCAAACGCCACTCCCTTGTATCTGGCATTCTGAGGTAAATTTCTGAGGTAAAATTCTGAGGTAAATAAAAGCAAAGTTGGGCCAGCACAAGAGACACCGTAAAGTATATTTGAGGTGTGCCATCCTCCCTGTCTCCGAGACTGGTCCAAATGCGCTTTACGGTGTCTCTTGAGCTGGCCTAACTGTGCTGGCCTAAGTCCAGGTTAGGATTGCACCCTCAATTAAAAAAAAAAGTGTTTTTTTTTTAATGGAAACCATTTTGTTTTAAAATGGGGAGCCAGGGAGAGAAGGCAAACAGCGACAAAACAGCCCAGTGTATACTAATTCTTTGCAAATGAGGCTGCATTTGTTTTTCAGTTAGAAACTAGCAGGAAGTTATAGCATGCTAGCATGCCTCTAGAATGCTTCTAGCTCTGTGCTTTAACCAACGGCCATAAGCACAGAACAACAATCAACAACCGTGGCACCTGCAAGGCAAATGATATGCACGGAGGCTGCCATCTTTAATAGCTTTGACCTTGGAAAGGTTGCAAGCGTGGCGAGCGTGCTAGAATCTGAAGTACACAGGTCTAGCATGCTAGGAGGCAACTAACTCTTGAGCGCTACTAGCTGAAAAACAAGCGCTGCCCAAGTAGCATGGCTCCTTCTCGAGGAATCCTGGGAATTGTAGTTTGATGTGGGTTCTCAAGATTATTTCTTAGAGATCCTTCCCTGTCTGCTGCACTATAATTCCCAGAATTCCCTAGGGAGAGGGACCACCAGTTCTGCAGTCTGAATCTGCCTGGAGAGAGGGGGAGAGAGATGTGTTCTAAAGCAGTTCGTAGCAGGTCCGATGTTGGCTCTAAAGGCCAACAGTCCCGGATCTGAACAGGGCAAAGACCTCCTGCCCTAGAGGAAGAAAATCAAACCCTTTGTGGAGCTGGAGAACAGATCCCCTGGGGCTGTGAGTGAAGCACCCGAACTCTTCTAAAGCAGATTTTGGAGAAATCAGTTTTATTTAGTACGTTCTGAACTGAAATGATCCATTTTTTGCTCTTTATGTCCCCCCTAGAGCAGGTGTGTTGCCCCCACACACCTGCAACCAACAGGAAAAGGGTGACAGTAACCAAAGGTTACTTAAAGGGATGTTCTTTTCCCTCTCTCAAAACATCAGAACCAGGGGGCAGCCGCTAAAACTGAGGGTTGGGAGAGTTAAAACAGATAAAAGGAAGTACTTTTTGACCCAGCGGGTAGTTAATCTGTGGAACTCTCTGCCACAGGAGGTGGTGATGGCATCTGGTCTTGATGCCTTTAAGAGGGGATTGGACGGATTTCTGGAGGAAAGGTCCATCGTGGGCTATAGGCAATGATGGGTTGTGCAGCCTCCTTACATTAGTAGTAGGCTACTTCAGAGTACCGGGTGCAAGGGAGTGGCCACAGGATGCAAGCATCTTGTTGTCTCGTGCCTCCCTGGGGCAACTGGTGGGCCGCTGTGAGATACAGGAAGCTGGACTAGATGGGCCTTTGGCTTGATCCAGCAGGGCTCTTCTTATGTTCTTATGTTAAGGGTGACAGTCCTAAGATCTTCCGCTCTGGGCAGGTGTTATCTGGCGTGAAACGTCAACGGCCTAGAGGAGACTCACCTTTGAGAAGTGAAAGGGGTTGATGGAGGGACAGTCCTGGGGCGGCTGGAACTGCATGGTGGGGAGGTGCAACGGCAGGCCCCCATTTTGCTCTGGCGCAGGATCAGAGCCAGGCAGGAGGCCTGCCGCCTCCTTGCCCCAGATATCGGCTTCCCCCCTGAGCAAAGGCGACTGCTGCGTTCCCCTCGGCCCCCAAAGCATTAACCCCATTCAAATTGCAATCAAATCAGACCGGAGGTGCCTGGCTTGCAGCTGTGCCGTATGCAAAACCCAGAGAATCTGCACTCCCCGAGTGTCAGGGCTAGTCTGAGCCTGAGTTCTGCAGGGCAGGAGTGAGCCGCGAAGGTAAGGCTTTTCTCTCTCTAAGTACTGAAGGGCTGAAGAGCATCCATCTCTAGAAAAAGAGCTCCAGTCGTCCCCAACAGGCTCTGAGAAAAGTCTATGGAGGTGCAATTTGTCCCGGGAGGGCAGGAGAGGGTAGCTACAGAGCAACTGTACCCAGCGGGTAGTTAATCTGTGGAACTCTTTGCCACAGGAAGTGGTGATGGCATCTGGTCTAGATGCCTTTAAGAGGGGATTGATTTCTGGAAGAAAAGTCCATCGTGGGCTATAGGCAATGATGGATTGTGCAACCTCCTTACAGTAGTAGTAGGCTACTTCCGAGTACCGGGTGCAAGGGAGTGGCCACAGGATGCAGGCATCTTGTTGTCTCGTGCCTCCCTGGGGCACCTGGTGGGGCCGCTGTGAGATACAGGAAGCTGGACTAGATGGGCCTTTGGCCTGATCCAGCAGGGCTCTTCTTATGTTCTTATGTTCTTAACTGCAGTCTGTGTGTGTGTGTGTGTGTGTGGGGCTCTTGCTTCTGCCTTTCGCACGTGCTCCGTTTGGAAAGAGGCTTTCCAAAGTTCAGCAGGGACCAAATATTTGTGCATTAAGATACAATTGTGTACGCAGGTGTAACAGCAGGTTACCCATGTCTTTTCCTACTCCCCGCCCCTTTTGTGCATAACTGTTATTGCAGTGGGCACACACAAGAGATTAATCTGGCAACGGGCTTGTTGTGTTATACCTTGCCCTTTCTCCCCACCCCCAGAACCACCACCCCCCAAATGAAGAGAGGCCGTTTGCAGAAACAGACTGCCCCCTCCCTCCATCGCAGGTGCCAAGCATGAGGCAAGTCCTGTGGGCATTTTGGCCACCTTCTCTAACGGGAAAAATGGCACGTGGTCCTTAGACAGTGGCACTGCTTGCTTCCCCTCCCCCCGCCCAAGGTCAACATAGAGACTCTGAGAGGTGTTGTCTGTGGGCCAAGACTCCCAGTGACTGAACGTCAGTAGCAGGCGCTGGTGGAAGGCACCCAGCAGTGTCATGCAGCCGGAACGCTGGGCACCCCTCCCGTTCTTGGGGCTTCTGGGCTAGCGCATGAAGGGAATGCATTTCTAGTGCTGGGATGGTGGCCGAGACAGCGGTGGACTTCAAAGCATAAAAGGCCTACTTTAGAGCCAGTTTAAAAAGTGGATTGATGGTCCACTTCGTCAACACTAATCATTTGATTAGATACTAATACTTTGGGTTTGTTTGCCGGTTTTCTCCATCAACCATGTGATATTACCAACGTCGGAGTCCAGGAACCCTGTTTGATGAGAGCCAAGGGAGGTCGAGATGGCTTTGGCTTGTCAAATTATCTCGCGATCATGCAGGAATGCCGTCTGGATGTCAATGGGGTGGTTGAGTTTCTCCCAGCAGAGGGGATCAAACCGCAGAGCTCAGGCTACCTTGGTGCAGCTCAGCAGTAGGACAGCTCCCGATGGTCATGCAAATTCTCTCTCCGTAGGGACCGATGGCCTGATTTTTACTAAGAAGGGGGGTGTCCCCCTATGCCTAGGCTAGCCATTTCAGCTCTGGGCAGGCTCCTCCATCAGTAAAATGTTCATCTTCTACGGGGGGGGGGGGGGGGGGGGGGTTTTCCCCGGGCTTAGGAGGAAGAGAAGTCAGTCATGTGAAATCCAACCCTTCTTCCCCCCCTCCTGATTGAAGTGGTGCACTCCAATGCAGGCACCACTGCTAAAATTAGGCCGCAGAGCAATTCTTTCCACCAATGTTGTGCTGGCGCATCAGTTTTTTAAAGAGGGACATTGTTCCGAAGACAGTTCCCTTGAACATGCTGCCAGAGGGAAAATTCAAAAATGTTGCGTGAATGCATCTAGCATACTAAATGGATTTTAATGTGGGGTCCGTGAATGGGGCTTTAGTGGTGAAGCCATGCCCCCCCCCCAAATGTTGCATGTGTTGATCTGTATTCTTTAGAGGGAGTTCAGAGCTTCTGTCCAATTCTCAAAGGGGTCCATGAATGCATCGTGATGCCACGCCCTTGCACCTGGCTTGCTGAGGTGAGCTACCTCTCAACTCCTCAGGTAGCATGTGCCTGTCATGGCTTGAACCTCCCCTCCTGACCGTTGGGGGTGGAAAGAGTCTGACCTGGGGTGGGGGGGCCTTCGCCCCCCTAGGAATCCGGAGTCGCTCCCTTTAACCCTCTGAGTGCCGGCCAACCAAGAAGAAAAGCTCTTTGCAGAGGAATTGGGAGGGGGGAGGAGGGAGAGTGAAGTAGGTGGAGTCAGCCCTAATTTTAACTAGTGGAACTGAGTTCCCCCGCGTTCCCCCTGCGTGACATCACTGGGGTCCCCCCTCCAAGTCCTTTTTGATGAGAGAAGCTGTTGGCATTGCAGTGCCATGGGGGGGGGGGGTGGAGCGTTGCTCACAGAGGGAGTCTGGAGGCAGGTCTGGAAGAGCCTGCGCTAGGAATGCTGGGTGCGTCTCAAGGGGCAAAAGCCCCTCCGTTGTTGCAGCAGGTGACCAGGCCTGGCCTGCCCTCTCTCATGGCCATCCCGACCTTCAGCCGCCGCCGCTGCCACCACCACCACCTGCAGGCTCCCGCCAAAGGGCCATTTGCACCCGGATTAAACCTTTCATTTCCATCTGGATCAGAGGCTGGCTCTGGGCTCTTCCCCCACCCCCCCACCGCAGCACTTAGTCGGATTTGATAGTCAAACGCTAAAGCCGTGAGATTCACTATGCAAATGAGAAGAGGCACCAGCGCCACTTTCCCTGCTTGGAGCTGCTCCAGGGGGCAGAGGGGGGTCCGTCGGAGGCTGCCCGGGTCTTGCAGGTCAGGCCAGCTCGTGAAGGGGGGTGGGGTGGGGGGTGGCCGGGGGTTCTGCCTCGAGCCCTGCATGCTGCGATTCTGGGCACAGAACCAGCGTTTGTTGCAAGGAACAACAGAACTCGGCTTTCTCTGGGGCGGCCAACTTTCCACTCAACCTTCCGGAGTTGCTTTTGACACCAGGGGGGGTGAATCTTTTTCCTCTAGGTGGTGAAGGGCGTCACCTGTCGGCATCCTGCAGTCCAAACCTGCACCCCCCACCCCAAAAGGAAGCCAGCCCACTGTTTTTCCCCATCGCTTGGCAATGCTAGCCGTGCCTAGAACAGACGAGCCCTTCCCTGATTTTGCAGTGGGGTCACTTTGCCTTTCAGCTCACGGTGGCAACATCGGTCCGTTTTGGGCCAAGCCCTTTCTGGTGTGCAGACAAAATACTACCTGCAGGTTATTTTGGCAGTGGTCCAGACCCTGTAAAGGATCCCCTGCCTGTTTCAGCTGAGGCTAAGAGGAAGGGGCTGGTCTAAGACCGCCAAGGGTGTCTTCGGGCCGGAGAACGCCAATGGAATTGTGGCCCGGGTGACTGCGATCCCCCTTGGGAGTGTGTCGGGCTGCAGGGGCTGGCCTGTCAAAGAAGGGGACCCCCGAGGCCACCGCCTTGCACAGGGTGGATTGGCCAGCGAGTGTGCCGCCCACCATCTCTTGCTCCCTGGATTTTGGCAGGAATTGCGGGACAGAGTGGAAGAGGAAGTGGAGGAGAGGAGAGTGGGGGCCTAGACTGTTGGACTTCCGCATTCAGGGAGAGGGATGTGAAGGGCCTCTGCTGGGTGGGTGGGTGGGGGAGCGCAGTTTTTGGCCCTCTGTCTCAGGTACTGGGATTTGCTGGCGCAGCGAGTTAATCCGCTGTTGCTGGGTTTTAGACCGGAAGGTTGGGAGTTCGAGACTGCGTGACGGAGTGAGCTCCTGTCATTTGTCCCAGCTCCTGCCAACCTAGCAGTTCAAAAGCACCTAAATGCAAGTAGATAAATCGGGACCACTTCGGGGGGAAGGTGACGGTGTTCCGTGCGCTACGGCGTAGAGTCATGCCGGCCACATGACCACGGAAACTTGTCCTCGGACAAAACGCCGGCTCTGCAGGCTTAGAAACGGAGATGAGCACCGCCCCCTACAGTCGGTCACGACTAGACCATTTGGTCGTGGGGAAACCTTTACCTTTACCTCAGGTACCAGAAGGTGTCTTGGGTTAGGACGTCTTCCTTTTCACTGTTAAAACGTAAATTCCAGCTGCCCTAAAGGGGATGGAAAGGCCAAGGTCAAACGATTTAACATTAATCAAAGAAATTGGAAGCGCTTGGAGACAGAGACTGGCCTGTGTGTGTGTGTGTGAGAGAGAGAGACACTCCAGGCGGTGCTCATGAGCCGAGCGTAAATAAAATGGCGACAGCCGTACTGGAAAGCACCAAATGCCGCTGCCACAGCAAGAACCGGGCAGTGACGCTGAGCTCCCTTCTTCCTTGGCTGTTCCTATCCAGGTCTGCACCTCTCTCTCCATCCCTGAGCAGAAGAGCCACCCAGGCCGGCCCCCATGGACGAATGGGAAGCACCCCAGTGGAAGAAGGAGATCGAAAGCCTTAAGTACCAGCTGGCGTACAAGCGGGAAATGTCCTCCAAAACCATCCCCGAGTGAGTCCGCAGGGGTCCGCCCTCTGCTCCGTGGTCATGGCGGGGGGTGGGTGGTGCAACATCATGCACCACTCTCTCCAGGGCTCAGCTCGGCCTGCCCAAGAACCTGGCGGGGGGGAGCATGTTGTTTAGGGTGCAGCATCCAGACAGCCTTGGCTTGCATTTAAAATACCCCCCTTAAATCTCCAGCCACACCTAATTAAACTCTGCAATGTGGCCCTGGGCTTAAAAAGTGATTGGACAAATTCATTCCCCTGGGCAAAATGGTTAATCAATCAATCAATCAATCAATCAATCAATCAATAGGTACTTATATACCGCTTTTCCACACAAAGTTCGCAAAGCGGTTTACAGGCTAATAATAATAATAATAATAAAGTTAAATGGCTCCCTGTCCCAAAAGGCTCACAATCTAAAAAAAAAGGCAGACCACCAGCAACAGCCACTAGCAAGACTGCGCAGGGGTGAAGAGGGACAATTACTCCCCCCTGCTAAACATAAGAGGAACATCACTTGAAACAGTGCCTCTTGCCCAGTTAGCAGGGGTTAAATGGAACGTCCACATTCAGAAGTAGTCTACCAAGTTCCCAATACGTTTAAAAATTTATTTATTATAAAGAACCGTCCTAATCTTCCCAAGCAGTTACTGATCTGTTAAAAAATAAAAATCTCCAAACATCCCAAAGACGGCAACCCTGCTTACCTGGGAGTAAGCCGAATTGACCATCCTTGTTAACAGTATCTACATGGCAGCCTGTTAAAAGTACAGTAACGTTTCCCCAAATGCACCCGCATACCAGGGTGGCATTAAGTCTAATGTATTAAAAATAAAATAACACATTGAAATGAATGGGGACCCACCTGAAATTGGCTCACGGCCCACCTGGTGGATCCTAACCCAGTTTGAGAAACATTGGAATAGACCAGTGTTATTCAAACTGCGGGCTGGGACTTTAGAAAGGTGGGTCTTGGAAAGCTATCTTGGACACTGCAGACCTTACTCTTGTCATATTCCTGTGTTAACAGTTGGAAGTTTCAAGGGAGGGCTTTTTAAGATTTGTTTTTAGTTGTTTTGACATCGTATTTTGTCCTCATTTTGTCCCCCGACAAAAATGCCAGGGATGTTTCATGGCTGTGCCATTGCTGCAGTCCAAGAATGCCCGTTTGCATTTCAGGAGTGTCATTTTATGACATCACGATGATGTCACTTCTGGCTATGACGCAACTTCTAGGTTAATGGCATCACTTCTGGTGGGTCCTGACCTGAGTGCCATTCGAAGGAGTGGGTCCCAATCTAAAAAGTTTGAATACCCCTGGAATAGACTCTTCTGGCTTTGAGACCCCAAAGATCGGTTTTGGTCTACAGAAGCTTCAGGTGTCCTCATAGGGTTGTTTTGGCCCTGCTTAAAGGTCCCATTTTGAAGCAGTTGGAAGCCCAGGTTGCTGGAACAATGAGGCAAGGAAAAACCTCCGTTTCTCTTCCTTTCCAGATTCCTTAAGTGGATAGAAGATGGAATTCCCGAAGACCCGTTTCTGAATCCTGAGCTGATGAAGGGCAACCCCTGGGTGGAGAAAGCAAAATGCACCATCCTCTAACCCCCCTCCTGCCCCCCCCCACCCCTGATGAAATGGCTTCCTTTGGAGATACTTAAAACGCTTGCATGAAACTGAATGTATATTGTAGTTTCCTACACCGATACTCCTTGGGTAGAGCAATGGGTTTTAGAGAAGGGCTCACTCGCCATCTCCCGTTGTTTTGGTAGCTGGGGCAATGGGCTTGAGATGAGGGCTGCTGAAGGGGGGAGAAGGGGACTCCCCCACACTGACCTCCCCCCCCCCAATGACGACCCTGTTTCAAGGCACCTGTGTGGTCCTCCTCCCAGAGGCTACTGGCTGCCTTTAAAAAAAAAACACCCACATTAAAAAACCCCATAGCTGTCTGGACTGATGCTTTGCAGTGCTGCCGTGTGCTCGGGTGGGGGGCTTTCTGGCAGAAGGAAAAACCCAACTCAGACAGCTGCCAGGTTAAACACTAGTTTTCTTTTGCTCAAGCAAATCTAATCCCCCCCCCAATTCCACCAACAGCAGAGGAGGGTATTTTTGCTCGAATATTTTTGGGTCAACACAGAACTTCCAGTGGAGCAGTAGCCCAGATCATTGTGCCTCTGGGACTGCCAAGTCATCTTCTGCTCTTTCAGTCCAGGGTGTGGATGTGTCGGCGAGACCCAGTGTGTGCCAGCCTTGAGACAGACGGGCAGAGTTGGGCAAAATCCAAGGTGGAGCCTTTCGAGAGACGTGGACAGCCACGTCTAACAGGGGTAGCCGAACAGCCATCTTGGCTGGTCTTGCTGCACATAGTCTGGGTATCTTTGACAAGGTGGGATAAGGATGGGGAGGGGGAGAGATCCCACCCCTGTTTTAAGCAGAGGAATACAGGCAGCCCCAAAACAGATGAACAGTCACAACCGGAAAAAAAAAGAGGCAAGAATTTGGGTCACCATGAACCCCGTAGTTTCCCAATTCAACTCTCTCCTCTGCTTCTGTAATCTTTTTTTTTTTTTTTGGTCTGAACTTGTCAAAGATCACACAACTTTTATAACAGAATTTTCAATGATTTTAAATACTTTTTTTTGTATCTTGTAGGATGTAGTTTTACAGTAAAAAAAAAGCTAAGCAGCTGCCGCAAGGAAGGATTTATAAATGAAATAAAGAAAGCGATACTACTGCATGCCCTGTCTTTAAGTTTATTAACAAAAGAAATAAGAATTCAATACAAAATTTGAGTGAAACATTGTGGTCAACATTCTTTGCACTGTGCCCAAAATGCTGTTTTGTCGTCCTCTCCGTGTTCTGCCTGCAAGAAGATTTCGTGGCTTCACGTACAAGTTTTTTAGTTGCTAGAGCAAATCTTTCACATAGATACTTCTCCGAACCGCGTTAGAAAAGCCTTCGTTAAACCGGAACCACACGTCACTCTGGCCCACGGCCTTTCCGATGTGCTTTTCTAGTGTGTTCTTCTCAGGACCTGGCTTGACTGTGCAGGAGAAAGAATGGAAGAGACTTCCTTAGGACAGGGCTTAAAACAAGGCCATTTAATGCTGGGGAAAGACCAGGTCAGGGCAAATACATCCAGGCCTCATTCTGGATGAGGCAGGAGATTTAGCCAAGAGGGTTAACCCTCCGTTTGCCTGAAAATAACAGCTGAAGATCTGAAGGTCGTGAGCTCGGGACTGCCAGAAGTCCCTGTGAGCGGCAGACCTTGCAAACTGCGGCTGATTAAAAGCTGAGTTCCAGCTGCATTGTGGGAGGAGGAGTGTGCTGAAGTCAGCTGTGTCTCTGGTGGGAGCAGGGAAGCCTCTTATCAGCCAGCAGGAGACAGACAGGCGGCTAAGAAAGAAGGCTAAATCCAGAAAGATCCATCTGTATGAGTGTTGTTCTTGAAAGACAGAACATTTCTGTAAATTGTAGAAACCTTCGGGTTTATGAATAAAAGTCTGCCTATGTAAACCGCCTTGAGTTACAGGCATTAGAGAAATCTAGTGATCTTAAGAAAGGCGGTATATAAATACATGTATTATTATTATTCTCTCCTGGAAATCCCCAGACAGCAAATTTGCAGACAATGAACTATTGATCCTATGGGATCAATGGGGTTAGGTGTGAGGGGGTACTTCATCTGCCATCAGAAGAATCCAGCAAAGACCCTCGGGAAGCCAGCAGAGTGCAGCAGGAAGTGCCAAAAGATATCTGAAAGCTGCAGAGACCTTCCAGACGGCACCTGCGACCAGCATGGAGCCCTTGAATGTGGCTGGCGCATGCTTCTGCTGGCCATTTTAAGGGGGTCAGCGCTGGTCACAGGTGCCATTCTGAAGGTCCCTGTATAAAGGATAATGAAGGAAAGTAGCAGATAATGAAGTAGCAGTTCTGCCCCTCGCAGACAGTGGGTTTGCAGACAGAGGGCTGACTATAAATACAGAACGCGAGCCAGATTTGCAAGCTCTGGAGCTTGAGGCAGCTTCAAACCTTTACAGCTGGCAGCCAGAAAAAGTTGGAAACGGGTTCTCCGAAAGAGAAGAGCACCTCAGAATAAACTTGCAGCACCCTGTCTTTCTGGGGGGTGGGCTCCACAGCTTGTGTAGGTGTCCCCAAAGCTGCACAGCACATCAGAACCTCCTAGCCTCATTGACGGCGTATTCCCTGTACGAGTCTCAAGGCAATAAGGGGAAAACAGCTACGTTGGCCCCTCAGCCCAGAAGCCTACCTGCGGAAGGAAGGACCGCCTTCTTGACGATCACACGGCCAAAGAAATCAGTTTCTGGCTGTGAAAAGGAAACGGACTCCGGTCAGAAAAAAGCAGTCGTCTCCCCAAACCACCCAAAGGGGAAGAATCAGTGGCGTCATGCAGCCGGAATGCTGGGCCGGAGGAACGGGCGGGCTGCCGCTCACCCGTTCCTCCCGCCCAGCATTCCGGCTGCATGACACTGCTGGGAAGAATCCTGTCGCCTCCGTGGGAAGCAACAAATTGACGGGTGACACTCCCAAGCTGGGCACATGAATTTAGGGTGGGAGCTTGCTTCCTGAGTAAGTTCTTGCTTCCTGAGTAGCACCCAGGCCCCACTGTGTCTGGTCCAGGACAACCCCCAACACTGACAAGCTCACCCTTTCCTGTCTGGGCTTTCCGACATCATGACAGCAGCGCAGCGATATTTAGAGTCGCAGCCCGGATTCCTCACAGCAGGCCTGCAGGGGGCTGCTCCACCGCAGCTCACCGGGAGTGATTAGCCACGGGCACACGCCCTTCCAAAACCCACACGCAGTGGTGTCCTGGCCCGTCTGGGTGCGGTGCTCCCCCCACCCCACTTCCCCCCGCCTCGCAGCCGGCCGTCACCTTCTCGTGGAACGTGGCTCTCTTCACAATCTGCTCCAGCCGCTGCTCGTGGTTCTGGACCCAGGGTTTGGGGGCTGCCGGCTCCGCGCTGGGCTTGGGGTCTCCTCCTTTGGCCAGCGGGCCCAGCTCCACCGCCTGCAAGGACAGGGGAGAGAAGTGTGGCAAATTCCTCCAGGACTCAAAGGTGATGAGCCAGGCTCTTCCTCTTCCACAAGGACGTCAGAAGAGTCCTGCTGGATCAGGCCAAAGGCCCGCCTGGTCCAGGTTCCTGCATCTCGCGGCACTCAGGCCACCCACGTGAATGAGGAGCCGATCATTTACGTGAGCGACAGGACAAGAAGATCCCTGCCTTCCATCGCCACTACTATACATCTGGCATTCAGAGACGGCCTACTTCTGAAACCAGGAGGCTGCACATACACTTGTCACCTGCAATGGACCTTTCCTGCATCCATCTATCCAATCCCCTTTTCAAGGCATCAAGGCCAGATGCCATGACCACATCTTGTGGCAAGGAGTTCCAGATGAATTACATACTGGGCAAAAAAAAAAAAAAAGTATTTCCTTTTATCCGTTCTCACTCTCCCAACACTCAATTTTAGTGGATGTCCCCTGGTTCTGGTGTTGTGTGAGAGGGAAAAGAGCTTTTTCCCTATCCACCCTTTCCATCCCATGCATAATTTTAGATGTCTCAATTGTGTCCCCCCTCAGGCACCTTCCTAGACTGAAAGTTCAAGAGGAGACCAAACCAAATGTGCAGGTACTCTGTGGGAACACACACACACACACACACACACACACACACACACACACACACAAGTCCCAGCTTTTTTAATGTTAAATTTTTAATTTAACTTTTTTAATGTTAAATTTTATACTTTTTTAATGTTAAATTTTATATTTTTTTGTAATGCCGCCTTGGGTGCCTTCGGGCATAAAGGCGGGATAAAAATCTAATAAATAAATAAATAAATAAATTTGCAGCCACACATTCAGGGTTTTCCTTGGCCCCCTCTCCAGTGCTGCCAATGTGGATAGTGTGGCACATCCCTGTGCCAGCCCAAAGTGACAAGAGCTTTCCCCTGAGGTTCTGTCCCTCAGAGGTTCAAGAAGCATCCTGCTCTTACCAGCGACCACAGGCCAGGGTGCACAGAGTTGACTTGCTCACGCGGGAGCAAGTGGCCAGGCGCTCCTTGGGCCTTCTGAGCAAGTGGGTGCACAGGATTTGGCCCCAAAGTGGGCACTCTCCCACCTTCTAGTCAATGAACGGGCAACATCAACAGCTCTTCAAATCCATCTTAAAAGGTGCCCTCATTTATGGGGTTGCAATTCTTAAGGCAACCGTCTAGAATTAGGAGATGCCAGTTTCCTTCTCCTCACCTGAACTTCTCTTCCAAAGGGAAGAAAAGAAGGTGCGTTCAAGAGGGGTCACCCTCTCTCCTGTGCGTTGCTTTTTTTTTTTTTTTTGGTTTAGACTAGAGAACTATAAGCTGGGGGTGCAAACTGGAAAGCGTTTGTGTGGGGGGTCCTTCCTGCAGTTTTCCTGCCGAAGTGTGTTAAGAAACATAAACAGCAAGTCCAGTGTTTCAGCCACAACTGGTTTGCGTCTGCTGTTGCGGACACAACAGCACACAATGGAGAAAACCCTGCAGAATTTTTCCGACACAAGGTCACACTTCAAACAGCTTCAACATTGCTTTCATTCAAGCTGATGCACACATCCCCTTAGAATCGGACCGGCTTGGCTTCCAGTCATTTTCTCTTACAGCCGCGATGATCTGTTCTTCTTTCTTTCCCCTTTTAATCATGTTAATTTGCTCCCTTCTCCGCTGCCCTGTTTTTTAACCTAATTAGAGCAGCAATCCTTGGCCTACTTAACTAGAAAGCAAGTCCCTTCGGGGTGGGGGCCGGTTTGCAGACTTTCCAATGAGCTTGTTTTGGCTCAGGCCGCAGAGCAGAATGTTGGTAAAAAGGACCATTCCACAGCAAGGAAAGCTCAGTTCTGTATTTTTTTCCCCTGGCATTGCGTAATTTATTCTCAATTTGCTGTCCCAAATCACTGGCCATCTCCACCAGCCACCACCAGCACAGCTTCACACTTTAGAAGGACCAATAATATAACCACGTTTTCAAAAACCCTCAACACAACAAAGGGAACAAAAATTCCCAGCAGGCTGAAATTTCTGGCCCCTACATTGCACTCTGCAAGTGTGGATTCTGGGTTCTCCTCCAGATGTTGACTACTCCTTACGGCAGTGATGGCAAACCTATGACACACGTGTCAAAGGTGACACACCACAATGTTTGGGGTAACACACCAGCATTCCAACACCTGACAAAAACTGAGTTTATTTAACTCATTTTTCATTTTTGTAATTATTTGACATTTCTTTATGTAATACACAAAGGAAGGGGAGGATTGGACACATGACTGGACTGTATTTCTTCTTTAAATAAATGGCTATAAAGAATTTTCTCTTCTGTTTGGGAGCAGGGGTTGACACACCAGCGAAGCATTTTCCGAAGTTTTGCCACGCCAAGCCCAAAAGGTTCGCCATCACTGCCTTACGGGCTACAAATGTGAGCCGTTTCCCTCTCCCCATCTTGGCAGTGAAAAAATAAACGGGAGAGCTGCAACACACACACACACACACACACACACACCCCTGTCCTGCTAAAGTCCTTTCTTGGCTCCAGTGCAATTCAAGAGCTTCTGCAGAAACAGAACTTAGTGCAGGAGCCAATTATAGAGGCTATTCCCATTCTCCACTTGATTAACCAGTATGGAGAATGGGGAAATCGCTGCTGCCTGCAGGGGGCAAAAACTCGGGAATGCTTCCAGTCTCAGAAAGTTCCCTTTCTGCATGGTCCATGGAAGGGATGGTTCTGAGCAGAGAACTGCTGCCCCCTTGTGGCCAGCACCTCTCAGACAGCCACCCTGCAGGTTTCCTTCTTCCTAGGACAGTTCCCCCTCCCTCCCTCCCTCCCTTGACATCAGCCTAAAAGGACGGACTTTCCACACTTGAAAGATGCTGGCACCACACTTCCCTGCAGAGGAGACAGTGGCGGGGAAAACACGTTTCAGAGATGTTTGTGTGCCAAGATTGAACCTCTCATCCTCCAGGAACCCCAGACAAGCTCTCAGAGGACTCCAAGGCTGCCCTAAAGAGTTTGCAAATCATTGCAGTGGAGAGTCCACACCTTTCGCTGGGCGTCCAGAATCACCTTTAGATCAGATAGAAGCTTGACTTCCTGGAGGATTGACCGATTGGATCTCCTTGCAGTCCAGGGGACTCTCAAGAGTTTTCTCCAACACCATAATTCAAAAGCATCTATTCTTCGGTGCTCTGCCTTTCTTATGGTCCAGCCCTCACAGCCATACATTGCTACTGGGAAAACCATCGCTTTGACTAGGTGAACCTTGGTTGGCAGGGTGATGTCTCGGCTTTTGATTAAGTTGTCTAGGTTCGCCATAGCTTATGGTGCTGGAGCATATGGTGCTGGAGAAGACTCTTGAGAGTCCCCTGGACTGCAAGGAGAACCAATCGGTCAATCCTCCAGGAAGTCAAGCCTGGTTGCTCCCTGGAAGGACAAATCCTGAAGCTGAAGCTCAAGTACTTTGGCCACCTCATGAGAAGAGAGGACTCTTTAGAAAAGACCCTCATGCTGGGAAAGATTGAGGGCCAAAGGAGAAGGGGGCGGCAGAGGAGGAGATGGTTAGAGAGTGTCACCGAAGCAACGAACATGAAATTGGGCGAACTCCGGAAGCTGGTGGAGGACAGGGAGGCCTGGTGTGCTGAGGTCCAGGGGGTTGCGAAGAGTTGGACACGACTTAGCGACTGAACAAATTTTAAGGGGGTAGCGAACCCTCCCAGCTGAATACTCTCTCTAGCGGAGTTGGTGTGGGTGCTTTTGGACAAGCTCTCCCCTCCCCATTCCACTGGGTTTTGGTGATCTAAAGGATGGAGGGTTTGAGGACGCCTTCACTGCTGTCAGACACACCCGCATTTCCAAAGCCGTTTGCGGGTGAATTACACTGGGGGCGAGTGGGGGGGGGGGAGGACGCAAGCACTGCCTGTGCCTCAACTGACGTGCCACCTGACCTCCCTGCCCCCCAACCCGCAAGAGCCCTACCTGGTGGGAGTTCCGGGCCTGCAGCACGGCTTCCGTCCGCCTCATCTTCTCCAGCTCAATTTCCCTCGCGATGAGCTGCTTGGCCTGGTAGCTCAGCGGCTTCCGAATGGGAAGGTCCGGGAATCGGCAAACTTCTTCCACATTTCTAAGAACGGCAACGGAACAGATTGAGGGCAGAGGAACAACCAAACACAACCGGTCCAGCTCTGGGTTTTAGCTGCATCCAACTGAAGCTTTGGGGGGGCTCCAAGCGAACGCCCTAATGCAGCGCTTCTCAGACTTTTTAGAATGCAACTTGTCTGGGACCCACTAGAAGTGATGTCATGGCCGGAGGTGCCGTAATTATGACATCAGAGCCTGCTGCTTTCCTGAGAATGCAGCGAGAAGGTGGGCTATTTCTCAGCCTTTTTCCAATACCATTAGAAGGAGGGGGTGTTGGGGGCACCTTATACATCAGGTGGAAAAGGGGCACCTTGGCACTTCCGCTGCAGGCCGGGAGGCAGCTGTTCTCCCTGCCCTAATCCGATTGCGAGCGGCGAGACCCTCGGGGCTGACGGAGAGTTCCTGGCCGGAGGCTGAGCAGGCGCCGGGGTGGGGGGAGAGCAGCAAATCAGGTGACCCTGCTCTCCGTGGGAGGGGAAAGCGACCGCCCGGGGGGGGGGGGGTTGAGCAATTCCTGGAAAGAGGCGGCTCAACGACCACAGAGGGCAGGAACCAGACCAAGAAAACGCAGGGACGCCGGAGGGGGGAAGAAAACCCACACACAGAGAACTAACCCCTTGGAGGGAAAACCTGGATGCTTCTAGCCAGGTTAACCTGGGGTGGGATTTTGCAGACTGGGGACTGGCCCCGTTCCTTGCTTTTAAAGAAGAGAGAATTGCAAAACAGAGAAAGCAGCTTCTGCCACCAACACCTGGGAGAAATCCAAAGGCTGACTTTCATAAGCAACAAGAGGCAACTTTGGAGATGCTCTCAACAAGACAGCATCTTTGGGCTGTTTGGGCAGAGCAGACTGGTCGGAAGAGAAAACAAACCAACGCCCCGATGCTCGTAATTCTGCCCCATTAGATCTACGGGCAGAAGATTTAGCCGAGAGGGTTAATGCCTCCGTTTGCCCGAAGATAACACCTGAAGATCTCAAGGTCGTGAGCTCGGGACTGCCGGAAGTCTCTGCGAGCAGCAGACCTTGGAAACTGTGGCTGATTAAAAGCTGAGTTCCAGCTGCCTCCTGGGAGGAGGAGTGTGCTGAAATCAGCTGCATCTCTGGTGGCAGCAGGGAAGCCTCATCAGCCAGCAGACGACAGACGGGTGGCTAAAGAAAGAAGGCTAAATCCAGAAAGAAAGATCTGTAGGAGTGTTGTTCTTGGAAGATAGAACATTCTGTAAAATTGTAAAAACCTTCGGGTTTGTGAGAAAGTCTGCCTATGTAAACCGCCTTGAGTTCAATCATTAGAGAAATCTAGTGATATTAAGAAAGGCGGTATAAAAATAAATGTATTATTATTATTATTATTATTACTTCGCAGATCGACCCACACAGAGGCCACAAACATGTCTAGTGTCTCCCGTTCCCTCCTATAGGAGCCACTTGAGGATGAGACAGAGAGAGAAACCAAGGGCTTCTCTAAAACATGCCTTCCTGGTCGCCTGAAGGTGATTTCTTGCTCACCCTAGATAGCCAGGTGAATCGCTCACTAAAGGGTCGCGCCACCCATTAAGTTTTTGTCGGCCCCCCCCCCCCGGGGTGGGGGGGGGGAATGGGAAAAGGGGAAAAGGGAGGAGAAGAGGAAACAGCAGCTATGAGTTCCATGGTAGTGGGGGGAATATAAAAAGCAGGGGAGAGACATAGGGTGCAATTCTAACCTAGAGTTAGGCTGGCACAGTTAGGCCAGCCAAGTTTGGCTGGCGCAAGGGCCACTGTAAAGTGCGTCTGGACCACTCTTGGAGTCAGGGGGAATGGTGCACGTCTGTGTGCTGGCCTCTCTGACTCCGAGGGTGGTCCAAACATACTTGATGGCGTCCCTTGTGCTGGCCAAACTTTGCTGGCCTAACTATGCCAGCCTCACTCCAGGTTAGGATTGCACCCACAGACAGATTGGGGCAAGTCCAAAGAGGATCAAGCCTGATTAAGGGAGGAAGTAGTAGGGCCAGATCACGGGAGCTGGGGGGTGATGTGTTTAAAGTCGACATGCCCAGAAATTGAAGAGGACGTTCGCACCATCTGCTCAGGGAGGGCCAGGAAAAAAACCACAGCAGGCACAGTCCCAGATGTTTTGGCCAAGAGACAAGAGACGTTAAGCTGAATCCTTGAGTTTCATCTCTGCCCTGATTATCTCATATGGTGGGGTGGGTGGGTATGGTTGCTGACTGCACCCCTTGCTGGTGCTATTTTAAGCCTTTTGCAGAAAAGGTATCTGATAAAAACCAAAAAACAGATACTTTTAAAAAACTTTGTTTTTTGAAAGAGGGGAAGATTTGTCTGTATGCTCAGGGCGAGGAGGCTGGTGCCAATTTCAGAGGCGTCGCAAGGTCGAAAAAGCCAAAGGCGATTAAATAAGTGCTTCTCAGCAATTGCCCACAAAACCTGCTAATCTTAGGACCCGTAACGAGATTCCTGCTCAGAGCCTCTCAAGTGCAAATCAACAAAAGTAACAGGGTACGTGGCCCGGAAGAGGGCTGCTTTATGTGGGCAGGGATTCCACGGAAAAAGCGCGGAACGTCGCTCTGGATGCAGAATTCTGCACTTGTGGCAACAAAGGTTGATGGAGTCATGCTTGCCAAGGTCTTAGCCCGGCCTCCCTGGCAGGACTGTTGGGAAGATTGCATGGGGGTGGGCAGGACCAGACGCCACACTCAGTTGCTTGGAGGAAGGTGGAACAATCACGTGTCTTGCAACATGACGCAAGAATGCCACCATATAGTGGGTCTTCAGTGTCCGCAGGGATCTGTTCCTGGACTCCTGAATGCCGCGGATAATTAAATCTGTGGGGGAGCCCTCGGGGGACCTGCTGGATGCAGCGTCCGGTCGCGCCTGGATCTGACCCGAAGCCACTTCTGGTCGTAACTGGGAGGTTCTCCAAGGCCCTCCAGCTACAGGCTCAGCATCCGCGGACACTCAGAACTGCGGATACCGAGCCCGCGGATAAGAAGGATCCGCTGTACAACGTCACTGGCGGCAAAAAGACCCCTTTTACTACACTGGAAGGAAAGATGCCCCCCCAACTTGTGCCCAATGGACTGATCACGTGCTGCGCTTATCGGCGTTTGAGCGAACGGCATGCTGTCGACAGCTCCATACGGACAGATTTGATAATACTTGGAGGCCATTTCTTGATAAAATATCCTAAGCTACATGAACTGCATGGATATATTAATGTTCTGACCTCTCTCTCTCTCCCGTATTTCCCCAAGTATAAGACACACCTTTTTTCAAAAAACTGGGGCACTAAAAACTGGGTGCGTCTTATACAAGGGGGTGTGCCGGGCAGCGCTGCGTTCTCCGTGCTCCCGCTTGCCTTAAAGAGCCGGTGGCAAGCGGGAGCGCTGCCCTCTGTTCTCTGCGCTCCTGCCGGCTTTTTAAGGCAAGCGGGAGCACAGAGAACTTTTCTCACGGAGAACGCACAAAATTAAGGTGCGTCTTATACATTGGTGCGTCATATACATGGGGAAATACGGTATATATTCCAATTACCCATTGTATTACAATACAGCAAAGTAATGCTTATTCCAAGTTTTTTTTTTCCATTCACATAAAACAAAGCATTAAAAACCACAAGGCAGCACGGGCTTTGCCCTCCGCGCAGGCGGCGGTACTCACGGGTCCAGCTTGTAGACGTACTGCCCGTCGGGGGTGCGCTCCTGGCGGTAGGTGAGGTTGAAGGCCAGCATGGTGCCAATCAGCTCGGCCAGCTGCTGCTTCTCCTTCTGGCTGTACAGCTGGGTGTTCACCTGGACGGGGGGGGCGACACCGGAAGTCAGGCCGTCCACCCACTTGGGTCACCGCTGCCTCCGCCAACTCCCCAGGGCCTCACGCACAAAACGCCCTTTCCCAGTCCACCAGGCATCGAGTCTGGGGCCGTCTGCAGGCAAAGCAGGGGGCCGGGCTCCCCCACTACGGGCCAGCCCCTCCCCAACCAAGGAGAAACTGCCCACACTCCCTCTGTGCAACCATCCAGTATCATCCTTCTGTCACTGCTCCATACTACTAAAAGTCCCTGCGCGCAGACAACTAGCATGTCAGGGAGATTATGCCAGAAACATCTCTCCTTAGCACCTAGCTTTCTACATGGAGGGAATTTTTTTTAACTGAAGGAGCATTTCAGCCATGCCAGACCCCACCTGCTGGGGTGCAGGGGTAAACGCAGGTTTACCACCTTGATGAGAACGAGGCTATGTGCACCACAAATGGCCTGTAGCAACACACGGCCAGTCATTGCATCCCAAATGAATACACTGTGCAATCTCAGTGGTAACCCAAGATTACTTGCCACAGGGCAGACCGAGCAAGGGTCTTGAATTGCGCACGTCTCCTGAGCCGTGCAATGCTTCAGTTGTGCGCCAAAGACGTCCACTCGGGTCATCGCTTAGCGTATCACAAGAGGAAACAAACAAGCGTTCAACCACAGCAGACGTCCTTACGGGTCTCAGCTTTGGCGAGATGATCTCCAAGAGGAAGCCGAGAGCCTCGAGGACCAGAGACTGGGACCCTGCCCGGCTGCGAGAGCTTGGGGTAATCCCGGATACCACGGACGCAAGGAGGTTCTGCACCTGCATCTGTTTGGCCAGAGCCTGGATAAAGAGAAAAGCAGAAGAGTCCCAAGTCAGCCTTCAAGGCGGTATTAGCAGCACAACAGAGAATACTAACTGAAGCCTAGACAAAATGTGCAAAAACCTACACAGAAAGGAGTATTGGCTCTTTTCTCACACCAGCTTCCTTATCTGCAAGTCATCCGGGAGTTTTTTGCAACTCCCATCAGGAATGCAAAAGGTTTGGTACAGGAGTGTCTGAGACACAGATAGTTTTTTGATCTACAATGTGCAGCTCATGGAAATACGTTGGCTAAGCTCCTTTTTGCAGCACAATTAGTATGAAAAGGTACATAATTTTTCAAGCCTTATCATTATTTACCAGCTATAAACCTGAGAGGCCACCGGGTTAAAATCCAAGTTTAGAGCGCAATCCTAACCTGGAGTTAGGCCGGCAAAGTTTGGCTGGCACAAGGGCCTCCGTAAAGCACATTTAAGCCACTCTCAGAGTCAGGGAGGATGGCACATGTCTGTGTGCCCGTCTCTCTGACTCTCCAAGAGTGGTCCAAACATCCTTTACAGTAGCCCTTGTGCCAGTCAAGCTGGCCTAACTTGTGCCGGCCCAACTCCAGGTTAGGATTTCATGGTGAGTGCATTTAAATGCTTGTTAAAAATTGCTGCTCTCAAAACCTCTCGTGGCTCTCGAACAGCCCAAGTTTCTTGTCGTGGGGTTCTTACGTTAGGCAAGTTTGGCCATCCCTGCTCTAGTAAAACCTCATGGATGGGCTTTGGGCCAGGAGGAACTGAAGACAGGCAGAGCTGGAGGACTAGGAAGCAGTAAAGGCACATTGGTGCTCCAGAACCTTAGTACACATTGCACGTGATTTCCAAGTGGGACTTCGTCTTCCAGTCTTGGCAGTAACTTTGGATTTGATCTCAGCCCCTTCCACTCACGGTTGGCGCCATTCCGGGCAGTCATGTGTGTTTGACCTACAAGATAAGGCAGCTTTCCGGCTGCCTACAATGATTCAGAATCAGCAATCCTGTCCTTGCTTTCCTATTTGGGCAAGTGCAATAGGAACTTCTTGGAGACCAGGTGGGATGGCAACGGCCTTGAAGAGAACGGGTGGCCCAACCAATCGCAGATGGGATACAACTGCTCGATAGCACGTGTGGCCTTCACCTACAACTGCTGTTGGCGTTTTTTTTTTCTGGTGCATCGTTCGTTTTAATCAATGAATCCATCACTCATTGGTTTTAAGCCAGTACGTAGAAGTGGGAGAACAGGGCGATAATGAAATGAAAACACGGCTTTCTGCACTTCTAACTCTGGAAAACACAGAAGTCCGTGAAAAGAAAAAGCTTTCTCACAATTCCACCGGGAAGCTGCTACAGGCGCACGCTATTACAGAAAAGCCGCACAAGGGCTTGAGCTGTAGTCTGGTCAATCTGTGATCAGATGTGCAACCACGTTGACGGAACTCTTGTTGGGGTTCTTGGAGGGTTAGGACGCGGGTGCATGGTTTGGGCCCCTTTTTCATGGCTTGCGGCTGCCATCTTGGAAATGACCCCCTTCTGGTCGTCTGATTTTGTCGGATCCTTCCCCTGTCACTCTGCACACCTAGTACTGACTGGAACAGTTGACGGAACTGTTGTTAGGGTTCTTGGAGGGTTCGAAATAACACAGGTGCCTGATTGTGGCCCACTTTCATGGCTGGCGGATGCCCTCTTGGAGACAACCCACTTCCGGTGGGATGACTGCGTCGGATTTTTGTTCTGTCAATATGTACCCCGAGTACTGTCAGAAACAGTTGTCAGGCCTTTTGTTAGAGGTGTTTGCAGGTTGGGTGGTTTTCGGCCCATAATTGACCGGACTACTGGCTATAGCAGGAAAAGAGAATTCATCTGGTCCATGATATACTGCAGATGACCTGGTGCCTCTATGCAGGACTGCCAAGGAAGGAAGCCGGCCCCCAAACCACTTCCCTGTCCTCCCTCCCCCCTGCCCGGAATGCCAACAGCCCCGATGCAGACCTCCTGCTGGCTGTTGGGGTAGGCCAGCCGGGGAATGCTG
Organism: Lerista edwardsae; assembly: GCA_029204185.1. Taxonomy (NCBI): domain Eukaryota; kingdom Metazoa; phylum Chordata; class Lepidosauria; order Squamata; family Scincidae; genus Lerista; species Lerista edwardsae. The sequence goes on along the minus strand of JAJKFI010000147.1, from coordinate 137,162 downwards.
GAAGCTGCGAAGAGCAGGTGGAAGGAGACGGGCAGGAAGGGCAGGTAGCGCATGAGCTGGAAGTTCTGCCCCCGCATCACGGCCTTGTTCGCCAGGTCCGCAAAGCTCAGCCACTCCAAGGCCAGGCAGACGGAGCCCAGGCCGGAATCCTTCACCTTCATGTTCAGGAAGTTGTCATACAAGCCCTGCAAAGGAAGTAGAGGTGAGGGGTGGCCAGTGGCTTCTTAAGAGCGTAAGAAGAGCCCCGCTGGATCAGGCCAAAGGCCTACCGAGCCCAGCTTCCTGTATCTCACAGTGGCCCACCGGGTGCCTCAGGGAGCACACGAGACAACAGGCTGCCTGCATCCTGCCGCCACTCCCTTGCACCTGGCATTCTGAGGTAAACACACTGGTGGGTAGCCAAGTTTCTCCACAGCATTTCTCTTCAACAGCCACCAGAACCAGATGCTTCTCTTCTGACATGTACTCATAGGAACAGCCCCGCTGGATCAGGCCAAAGGCCCATCTAGTTCAGCTTCCTATATCTCACAGTGGCCCACCAGATGCCTCAGGGAGCACACAGACAACAAGATGCCTGTTTAAAGTCTCTTAAACTGAGGGTAGGGCCCTGGCAGAAGCATCTTCTTTCAAACCAACCCAAAGAAGCATCATCTTTCAAACCACTGACTTAAGAACGTAAGAAGAGCCCTGCTGGATCAGGCCAAGGGCCCATCTAGTCCAGTTTCCTGTATCTCACAGTGGCCCACCAGGTGCCTCAGGGAGATCAGTAGACAACAAGATGCCTGCATCCTACGGCCACTCCCTTGCGCCTGGCATTCTGAAGTAGCCTACTACTAACATAAGGAGGTTGCACAACCATCATGGACTATAGCCCATGTTAAACAAGTTAGACTAAAAAAATTGACCACTGCCTATAGAACAAGCAGCTGAACAGCCGTGGCTGCCACGGAATGTTCACGAACACCCCAACTGCTCAGTGGGAGGACAGGTGTACAACAGAAGTCAAGGCCGAACCAAGGAGAGGTAAGGATCTGACCTAACTGGCCACATTTTGGATGTAGGTCGCCGCAGTCCAAATCTAAGTCGAACCACATACCTGGGTGAGCTTTTCATGTTCTCCGGAGGATGCGCTGAGATGCAGGATGTGATGGAACCTTTGGGCAGCGGCGTTCAGCGAGGTGCTGCTCGCGGCCAGGCTGAAAGGGTGGCCGCCGCTGTCAGTCGGGATATGGGCTGGGAATGAAGGGTCTGCTCCAATCCTCTGCCTTGGGACACGGAAAGGAAGAATGAGGATGAAGGGACAAGGGAGGGGGAAAAAAAAGTGCCCGCTAGAAGGTGGGGTAGAAATTAACTCTTTTCTCCTCCTACACTGGCTTGGGAGGGCTTTTCTCAGGAAGCTTCCTGGCCCATCTCACCTCTGTGCCTTCGGGAGCTGGAAGATCTCCTGCCAGATGGAGAAGAGGCCTTTGTTTTGGTCTTTCAGGCCCACGCTGGTGGTCTGCACCGTCCTCGTGTTCAGTTCTTTCTTGCCACGGCTGTGGAGGAACTGGAACCGAGACCGAGAGAGATCTGGAGCAGCACAGAAGCGCAGCAAGGAGGTGCCCCAAGGCCATTTGTGGCTGGCATCCCCTGCCCAAGCTGTGCGGGCCTCTGAGCAAGGGTAGGACGCACGGTCGAGCTACCCGGGAATCTTAAATTCCGTGAACCACAAAAAAGAGGAGGGGTTTTTGGAGGCAGAGATACACTGGAAAGCACCTGGGCAACACCTGTCAAAGTTGGAGATGCAACTGGAGAAAAAAACTCCAACAGCTGGGGGCTTTTGCTTATCTTTTTGTAAGCCTTGCAACACCCCTACAAGGCAGGCCCAGCGGTTATCCCCAGCGGCGTCATGCTGCCGGAACGCTGGGCGGGAGGAACGGGTGAGCGGCAGCCTGCCCATTGCGTACCGCTCCGTTTCGTTGTCTTCCCTGCCCCCACGGGAGGAACGGGTGAGCCGCAACCGAGCGGTACGCTACGGGCGGGCTGCTGCTCACCCGTTCCTCCCGCCCAGCGTTCCGGCTGCATGACGCCGCTGGTTATCCCCATACGGCAGACAAACGGCGCGGTGAGGGGGGCTTGCTCTAAGGCACGTTGACAGGTTCCTGGCCACGGTGAAACCTGGCCCAGCAGCTTCCCAAAGCCACCAGACTGTGCAAGAGTTCCTTACCTCTCCCCATGACTAATAAAAAGAGATTGTGTAAAAGAGGGAAGACACAAGGAAAAAACAAGGGGAGAATGCAGGGCCTTTCCTGCCAGCATTTCTGCTCTGCCCCACTTCACCTATTTGAACCCCTTCTCACGACCCCCTCCCTCCTTTCAAACCACTGACTTAAGAACATAAGAAGAGCCCCGCTGGATCAGGCCAAAGGCCCATCTAGTCCAGCTCCCTTCACTTTCCTGAAAAAAACTCACCCGCCTTGCATGTTACCTGACCAGATCAGGCCTCTCCCTTAACACAAGAAGAGCCCAGCTGGATCAGGCCAAGGGCCCATCTAGTCCAGCTTCCTGAATCTCACAGTGGCCTACCAGGTGCCTCAGGGAGCCCAGTAGACAACAAGATCGCTGCATCCTGTTGCCACTCCCTTGCACTTGAAGTAGCCTACTATTAATGTAAGAAGGTTGCCCAACCCATCACGGCCTATAGCCCATGATGGACTTTTCCTCCAGAAATCTGTCCAGTCCTCAGGCCAGATGCCATCACCACCTCCTAAGGCAAGGAGTTCCACAGATTAACTACCCGCTGGGTAAAAAAGCACTTCCTTTTATCTGTTTGAACTCTCCCAACCCTCTGTTTTAGCAGATGCCCCCTGGTTCTGGTGTTTTGAGAGAGGGAAAAGAACATCCCTTTATCGACTCTATCCCTTCCGTGCATTATTTTGCCTGTCCCCCCTCAGGTGCCTTTTTTCTAGGCTGAAGTGCTCCAAACGCTGCAGTCTTTCTTCATAAGGGAGGTGCCCCAGCCCCGTAATCATTTTCGTCGCTCCCTTCTGCACCTTTTCCAGCTCCACTATGTCCTTTTTGAGGTGCGGCGACCAGAGCTGGACTTTCATTTCTACAGCTCTTACCTTGGCAAATAATCTCTGTGTTTCCCGTTTCTTTTGAGGAAGGGGATTCCACCCATTTAAGTGCCAGTGCTTCTACCTGTCCCAAGATCTTGGGACCAGCAAGGCTCCAAAGCACAACTCAAACGAAGGTGGGGGTTTGTGCAGCACCGTCACATAAATACACAGAGCTGCCTTATCCGCAGTCAAGCAAGTGCCCCGCTTAGCTCAGAACTGTGGGCCGTCTTTATCCGTGGGCTCGGCCTCCGCGAATTTCACGCAGATACCTCGCTCATGGCTGGATGGCCACGGCGGATCTTCTGGACGTGACCAGAAGACATTTCTGGCTTGAGCCAAAGACTTCTGGACGCATTTGGGCAGAAGGTTTAGTCGAGAGGGTTAATGCCTCCGTTTGCCTGAAGATAAGAGCTGAAGATCTGAAGGTCGCCAGTTCGGGACAGCCGGAAGTCTCTGTGAGTGGCAGACCTCGTTAATTGCGGCTGATTAACAGCTGAGCTTCGGCTGCCTTGTGTGAGGGGGAGTTGTGCCGAAGTTCAGCCGCTTCTCTGGTGGGAGCAGGGAAGCCGTTTATCAGCCAGCAAGAAGACAAAAGGGTGGCCAGAAAGAAGGACTAAATCCAGAAAGATCCATCTGTATGTGTGTAGTTCTTGCAAGATAGCACATTTCTGTATAAATTGTAAAAACCTTCGGGTTTCTGAATAAAGTCTGCCCATGTAAACCGCCTTGAGTTATAGTCATTAGAGAAATCTGGTGACCTAAGAAAGGCGGTATATAAATCCAAGTATTATTATTATTATTATTATTAGGTGTTCTGAGGCCCCCCAACTACAGATTTAATTATCCGCAAAATCCATTATCCGTAGGGGAGTCCTGGAATCCAAGAGGGCCCACTGAATTCTCCACCCTGACACGGTAGAGGCTCTTCAAAGCTGGAGGCAGTGAATACCTGGAGGTACTGCCAAGGATGGAACTTGGGACCATCCGCAAAGCCCTATTATGTTAGAAGCCCTTTTCCCGTCGCTTCCTTGCGAGCAAAGGGGCGGGAGAGGGATGGAGACCGGCAGGGCTCCAGCTTACCTGCAGGGTGTTGATGCAGGAGCGGATGTCATTCTCTGCCTTCTCACACAGTGCCGCGAGGGCCCCCATGTCTGCTTTCATGCCTTGCCGGACGGCAATCTGAAAGGCAGAGACCAGGCTGTTAGCAGATGCTCCAGGTGTGTCCTGGAATGGACCCCCAACAGATACCGAGGGCTTGATACATTTCCATTCTAAAAGCTGTTGAGTTCAGCCACTTCTCTGGTGGGAGCGGGGAAGCCATTTATCAGCCAGCAAGAAGACAAACGGGTGGCCAGATAGAAGGACTAAATCCAGAAAGATCCATCTGTATGTGTGTAGTTCTTGGAAGATAGAATATTTCTGTATAAATTGTAAAAACCTTCGGGTTTCTGAATAAAGTTTGCCCATGCAAACCGCCTTGAGTTATAGTCATTAGAGAAATCTGGTGACCTAAGAAAGGCGGTATATAAATCCAAGTATTATTATTATTATTGTTGTGGCTGAAAGGAGGGAAGTCAATTAGGCTCTTGTCAAGCTGTCTGTACTCACCAGAGAGGACCAGGAAGAAACTATTAAATGTGTGCATACGTACAATGCACCTGCAAAAAAAAAAAAAAGGGGGGGGACCCAGGGACAAGGAACAGCCGTGAAAAGATGTCCACTTGGGTTCATATTAACCTCATGCAGCCTCTGGACCAGTCTGTACGGAGCTGTCGGGGGGAAGTTGAGAAGGAAGGCCTGTTGCCTCAGCTGCCGCAGAGACGGGACGTACCTGGAACACACAAGGAAGAGACACAGCGTATCTTGACAGTACAGCAGGGAGTCAAGAAACAGGAAACAAAGGCCCGAAGGCATTGACAGGCCTCCATCCCTTTGGCAGCTACTAGCGGGCGATTCAAGAGTGACACTCCAGCCTTGCACAGTCAGCCTCGTGCAAAGCACGCTGGGAATCTAGCACACGGCTTCCAGAGAGGAATCTCTCCACTCTCAACTCTGGCTCTCTTTGCTACGCAAGGCACGTTTTTAGCCACCTGCGTGGTAGAGAAAAGCGAGCAAGTGCAATGGCAAAACCGGAGACCAGGGAAGGTTTGGGCTGAGAGATCCAAGTTAGGGATAGATTTAACAAAGGAATTCAGAGGACAGGCAGAAATTGAGAACCAACCCCAAATCTGCTATTTTGCAGAATCTGGATTTTTTGAATAGAGACATCCTTCCATATTAGCAGGGGATTGGTTCCTGCTGCTACCGTGGATACCGGAAACCATGGATACTAGTGAACCCCACAAGAAATGTTTCAGAAAAAGTCCCTCTTCCTATTGTGCAAATGACTTGGCTTTGCCTGTTGTGTTTTCAGCCCTCCCACCCACTTCCTGTGAGCTCTTCCTGCTTCCTGTTAGCGTTTGCAGGCATCCCAGAGTGAGTGACAAGAGGGCTACAACAGGACAAAGTAATTTGTATGATGGGAGGGGGAATCTGTGAGACGTGGATATGGGATCCCTGGATACGCAGGGGGGAGATGCTATTGTTATGTGAATTCAAGTTTTGATTTTTAAAAATGTTAGGTGTTAACCAGTAGGGAAATATTATGCCTTCACCATAATGCTTTGGCTTAATATTTCTGCAAGCAGCTCCCTTAAATACACAAACCCACAGAGAGAGAGAGAGAGAGAGAGAGAGAGAGAGAGAGAGAGAGAGAGAGGTTTCTTAGTCCAGGTAGAACCTCTTACTGATCATTGCAAATGCAGATTATGGGCCGTAAAAGCAGACCGCCTCCTCTCGTCCTCTTTTTCCCACTTCCACCACTACTGCTGCCTTCTGGTTCTGCTTCTGTAGCCTTCCGGTTGAGGATGCCCAACAGCACGTTGATAGATGCCTGAAGACAGAGACGGAGAAGTCTCAGAGAAAACCCAGGAGAACATAAGAATCCCACCAGGTCAGAGAAGGTCCACCTGGTTGAGCACCTGGTTTCCAAGGAACAGGCAGCCGGATGCCTCTGGACAGGAACCAAGGAGGGCATGAAGGCAACAGGCACGTCCAGTTGCTTGCCCCATGTGTGGCATTTTTTTTTCCATAATTGTTTTTATTAATTTTTAAGAAAAGAGATGGGATAGGGTTACAGAAAACAAAGGAATGGGTTAAACAAAGGTAAACACATTAGGTAAGTACCTTGCAATGCATCATAATATCTTAAAAATATCATCAATCCAATTAAAAATATCATTTCTAAGGTTATCTATTTCATACTCAATATATCCAAAATCTTCTTTACTTATAAATTCTGAAATATCTTAATATTCAACGTTGAACTATGTAATCAGTACTAATCTTTTATTACTTTACCATTCAACATTGCATATCTATCCAATCATAAAACATTTTCCAGTATTGTTTAATCTTAATAATCTTGCCCTCTCTTAATCTTTCTGTTAAAATGTCCATCTCTGCCACTTCATAAATTTTCCCTATTATTTGTTCCATGTTCGGGGTTTCGTCGTCTTTCCATTTCTGTGCAAATAGTAATCTAGCCGCCGTTGTTACATGAATAACAATATGTTTCATATTTATATCTTGAATTTCTGTTAAAATATTTAATAAAAATATTTCTGGTTTGAGTGGAATATTGAAATTTAATATTTCTTGCAGCCATGTGTGGCATTTTGAGGTGCACTGCTCCTCAAAGGGAGGCTCTGTTTATCCATCACAGCTAACAGCCGTAGGTAAGCTTCGGCCTTGGTTAGTTTGTACAATCCCTTTCCAGACTAGTGGACATCCCAACATCCTGGGATAGTTAATTCCCCAATTTAACTCTCAAGAGGGACTTTTGCTGAACCTCAGCCCAGAGGCAGATCTAAGGGAGGGCAAAGCTCTAAGATTTGCAAGAAGCCTCACCTTGCAGTGGAAATCACTCCTCTCCTGCACCGTTTTAGCCAATCCTCACAGGGAACAGCAAAATCTTGGCGTTGCTTACTGGCTACAGCAGCAAGGGGGAGGAGGGATTTACATGACAGGGTAAGGCTCCTTGCAACACTTAGAGCTTTGCCCTCCCTGTAGATCCGCCTCTGCCTCAGCCTCCTGCCAAACCTCAGCCTCCTGAACCTGGCTTCCTGCCAGGTAATCGCATTGGGTGATCCCAATTTCTACAAAGAGAGGAAGAAAACTTCTTGTTTTCTTTCTATGGCATTCCCTGATCTTATAAACTTTCAGGGTGCAAACTTAACTTGGAGTTAGGCCGGCACTGTTAGGCCAGCAAAAGGGACCCTGTAAAGGATGGACCACTCTCGGAGTTAGAGAGGCCAGCACACAGACATGTGCCATCCTCCCTGACTCTGAGAGTAGTCCAAACACGCTTTATGGTGGCCCTGGTGCCGGCCAAACTTTGCTGGCCTAACTCCAGGTTAGGATTGGGTACCAGGGCAAAAGGAATGAAAACACACATTTCAAATGTGTGGGGTTTTGGAAAGCAATTTTCTGGTTGATATGAGAGTGGACGCTAGGCATGGATTTTGCACGCCAGATCTCAGCACTCTAGAATCCCACATGGCAATCGGTCACGGCAGCCAGTCACATCCTGCCACCGGATGTGGGGATGGCACCTGGCCTAGATCAGACAGACTGATGGAGACATCCATCACAGGATACAGGTCATGACAACTACATGCAGCCTCTGGGATTTAGAGGCAATTTCAATTTTTTTCAATTTCAATAACCTTTATTGGCATAAACAAACAAAAGAAAAAGTCCAGGGGGGAAACAGTATATAAACTGGGTATAAGGAGAGGGGAAGGAAGGAAGTACGTGAAATTGAAAGGATTATAGTGTAAGAGTTAATTTCAGAATTGCAGCTAGGAAACCAGCCACAGATGCTGTGATAGGGGGGATAGCGATCAGACAATAGAATAGGGAAGGGGTCTGTGAAGGAGGTAGAAAAAGAAGAAAGCCAAGGTTTGAGATAGATATTGCGGAAATTTTGATGAGATGGACAGTGAAGAATAATATGATCCAAAGTATCTGGGGCGAGATGGCAGAAGAAACATAGTCTTTGGTCACGGGGTACTTTGGTAAACCAGCCAAAGTGATTAGCGTAGGGGAAAATATTTAGGCGAGCGAGCATAAAGGCTCTTCGCCAAGATGGATTAATTAGTTGAGTAAAATAATTTAGAGGCAGCCTCTCTCTGAATGTCAGGTGCAAGACAGCAGCAACACAATACAGGGGTCTTGTGTGCTCCTTGAGACCACTGGTGGGCCACTGTGAGATGCAGGAAGCAGGACTAGCCTGATCCTGCTGGGGAGCCAAAGGAGAGATTCTCTTACGGTTGCAGCACCGTCTATTTCATCGATGATCAGGCAATTGGGCTTCTCGTTGGCTCCCAGCACAGACTTCATCTGCGTGGCAGCTTCGATGCGCGTTCTGAAGACGTCTGGGCTGCGGTCATCACTGGGGAAGGAAAAAGTGCCGAGCTCAGGAAGGTGGAAAACGGGACACTCACTATGGAAGTCGCTACCGGGAGTCACGGGTGCGAATTAGAAGTTATGTCCAGTTGCACCTGGGAGGCCTTCTGAAGAAAAGTGGGAGGCCGGCATGACCTCCAGAGATTAAATGCACATACAATAAAATGCATAAACTTTAAAATACATAAAACCTCATTAAAAGCCAGCCAGTGGCAAATAGCCCAACACCATCAGTCATAAAAGAAGCAAATTAGTAAATCAGTGTTTAAAAAAATCAGCGTGCAACGAGTGCACTCTTAAAAATCCTACAGGTGCCAAAGAATATTTGAAACAAAAACGTGTTCCGGCATTGCTGGAAAACTAATAACAAGGAAGCAGTTCTAAGCTCAAAGGGTGCACAGCTTTTGTGTGGGTGTCGATTAATGGACTACAACATTAATTTGTGGTCGTACTTCCACAGTGGGCCTGGATCACCTGTCAATCAATTTCACTGGACTAGCAGAGTTCACCCCGTGGACCTCCACATTTGCCCCATGCAGCGGCGTCATGCAGCCGGAACGCTGGGCGGGAGGAACGGGTGAGCGGCAGCCCGCCCGTTGTGTACCGCTCCGTTTCGCCGTCTTCCCCGCCCCCGGGGGCGGGGAAGA
>JAJKFI010000147.1:107188-127509 GCA_029204185.1 Lerista edwardsae | reverse complement strand
TCTTCCCCGCCCCCGGGGGCGGGGAAGACGGCGAAACGGAGCGGTACACAACGGGCGGGCTGCCGCTCACCCGTTCCTCCCGCCCAGCGGGGCGGGGAAGATGGCGAAACGGAGCGGTACGCAACGGGCGGGCTGCCGCTCACCCGTTCCTCCCGCCCAGCGTTCCGGCTGCATGACGCCGCTGGTCCCATGTCAGGCACTCTATGGAACTTGATCTACCCCTCGTTCTGCCCCCACATAAGCCTTGTGGGGCAGACTTCAGTTGCATCGCTGTTACAACAGAGGAGAAACTGAAGGAACCAAGTCTAAAACTTCACCCGCAGAATGGCGGCTTATTTGGACTTCCAAACAAGTGCTTCTGGGGCCACTCACCTGGCGTTCATCTCCACCGCGTTGTACCCGGCATGCTTCACAATGACATGGGCCAACGTAGTCTTCCCCAACCCCGGCGGGCCGCACAGCAAGGCCACCTGCAGAGGACAGGAAGCGAAAAGACCACAATACTCAACCTCCAGGGCGGTGGAAGAGTCTTGCAGATGAATGAGTCGTACGTCTGGGAAACAAACCGGAAGTGGACTTCCTTAAGGAATTCTGAGGCTCATGGAAGCCAATGCAGTGGGTCATGGGGCCTAGCATGACCTGGAAAAGCCTCCGGAGGCCCCCAATAAGGCTCTGGGGTGCAGCAGGAGCACCAAGGTGGGTCGCGGTGCTTGAAAGTTCGGGAACTGCTGCTCTACTGCGTGTACTGATGTGATGTATTCACTGAGAGAGGGACATGGTGGCGCAGTGGGTTAAACTGCTGCTGCTGGGCTTTCCGACCGGAAAGTTGGGAGTTCAAGACTGCGCGACGGAATGAGCTCCCGTTGCTTCTCCCAGCTCCTGCCAACCTAGCAGTTCAAAAGCACCTCAATGCGAATAGATACATAGGAACCACTTCGGTGGGAAGGTAACATGACCACGGAAGCTTGTCCTTGGACAAAACGCCGGCTCTACTGGCTTTGAAACGGAGATGAGCACCGCCCCCTACAGTCGGTCACAACTAGACCATTCGGTCGTGGGGAAACCTTTAACTTATTCACTGAGAAGAACATAACGTTGGGCTTGGCTAGGAGGGTGTTCCTCAAGAAACTCTCTTCTGGGATCACCCCGCTCACCTTGTATTTTGGCCGGTTCTGGGGGTCCAGCTCAGCCTCCAGGACCTCCTCTGTCAACTGGGCTTTGCTCTTCCACTTGCGCTGCTGGTCTTTGGGATGCTTGAAGGGTGGGTGGTCTGCGGGACTGGGCTGGGCCTTCTTGGTGGGCTTCTCCTTCCCAAACACCACCGTGTCCCACAGCTTCAGCCACTTCAAGAGGCAGCGGTTCGTGTACTGAGAGCCCGAGAGGAAGACTGGTCAGAGGAAGTCGGAACATGCTACAGGCAACCCCTCAAACTTTCTCTGCTTTTAGCTGATGCAAGCAGGTTTGGGCCTTGGAGTAACACAGGACCTTTCTTAAGGCAGAGATCTGACGAAGCGCTCTGTGTAGCTTTGAAGTCTGCATGGTTTGTTTTTGGGTTTTTTGCAACTGGAACACAAATTAGCTTACTTGTTTCGGACTGGACCTACTTTTGCTCGAGAAATAATATGCAAGCTCTCCAGTTACACCCAGAAGCTCATCGGGGGGGAATGACTGAGCTGCAAATCAGGGTTTCTCCAGTTCAAATTTCACCTCTGCCACAAATTCTCATGAGGTGGTGGCCTTAGGCAGCCTGTTCCCTCTCAGCCTCAGTCTTTCCTTGCTACAATATGGGGATAATTCTTAACAGGGCTGTTGCAAGAACATCAAGGTAGGACACCGAAAGCACGTGGCACACTCAGAAATCACGTACACATGCTCAGGATCATACCCATCAGGTCCCCATCACTTTGACAAAGACACTGACTGGGGAAAACTGGGCCAAGGGCTGAGAGAGCACTGGAGAAAGTCTCCAAGGAGCACCCAGCTCTGCAATCCACTGAAAGCCCACCTGAGCCTCAGACCCTTCTCTGCCTTCACTCTTTAACTGTTACTTTGAGAAACCTTTATTGGCATAACACACGTACAAGAGGGAGGTACAGTGAAAGAACATATGGAAAAATCAACGATTGAGAAGGCTGACCATAAGATTTAGCCTTGCAGCTGTTGATAAAAGTTCATCTACTAAATAGTAGTAAATACCAGGTAGTCTCTTAAAGAATTAAAAAAAAGGAGGATCGGAAAGGGAAACAAGGAGGGAGGAAAGAACGGTTTAAGTAAAATATCTCATAAATTATCGTAAACAGGGCAGCGAAGAAGAATGTAAACTAAGGTATCCGGCTCAAGTGAACAAAATGGGCAAAATCCATTATTACAGGGAACATTAGACAATCTCCCTTAACGAGCGGCTGGTGGAAGTATGTTCAGTCTCGCCAGCATAGAAGGCTTTCTTGTGTTAGGACATCACAACCCTCTTAACATCACAACCCTCTTAACAATGCTTTTAACATCTTAAAAGTCAAGTTCCCAAAGGAAAAAAGTTTAATGGGATGTTAAGATGTCACTCCTCTTCACAAGGTGCTTCAATTCCAAGCTCATCATACAGTATTCAACCATTTAGGGCAAATCCTAGGGTTGGTCTGGTCTTGATAGGCGGGTCAGGACGGGACAAAGACTCTCCATTGATGCTGATCAATGAAACATTTGTGGTAGGTTGTAAATACTGCCTTCACTCCAGCCTCTGAAGTTTCACTAGGATCGGCCACCTGCTTCTCAGCCTCTCCTTTGAAGTCATGAGGACTAGAAACTTACCTGGGGGGTGTCTCTAAATACATGCTGTACCTGACTGCAACTGCTTGTGCAAAGCTGATGTCTCTCTCTCTCTCTCTCTCTCTCTCACACACACACACACACACACACACACACACACACACGACGGTCTCTCGCAGCAAACACATTCACAAGCAAGGCTTACGTCATCGCTGAGCAGCTCTATGTAGTGTCTGGGTGTAAACCGATCCACCCAGAGAGAATGGAGAGAGGACGCATCCTCTTCTGCCCTGCCATTGCTCTCTTCTTCTTCTTCTTTGCTGGGCTCTGTGGTCTCCATCTGGGCCTCTCCCTCCCCAAGACAGCTGTAACAAAGGATCCTAAGAGTTAAGCGGGAACAGCAGCCTTCTCTGCTCTGCAGTGATTCAAGTCCCTTCCAGCCATCCAGGAACATTTGCACGGCACTGTCAGAGCAGGTCACACTGCTTGCAGAGGATGGAAAGATCTTAACTGGGAAGATGCAGCCCTGGGAGACAGTGAAAGGCAGGAGGGAACATGGACCCCCAGGTCTCTCGCGGCTTCCTCTCCTCCTTGGAAGCTGGCAAGGGCCAAGGCTCTCTGGTCAGAAGCTTCTCTAAAGACCTGCAGGACCCACCAAACTCACCTGTTAAAAATCTCCGTCAGCCGCTGTGAAGATGCAAGAATCTGCCTCCGGCGCTGGAAGGCAAAGAGAGCAATCAAACTGAGAGCGACGTGCTCCAACATCTACCAAGGATACAGTGGAAGGAAGGGCCAGCATCAAATTCCGATTCTGACAGGCTAGCAGTTGGGTCTGAGACGAGAGTACGAGCAGGACACTCCCCCCTCCCCAGCTTGTCCCCCGTCCTTGGTATTCAAAGGCATCCCAACATGACCAGCCCAGCATGAAGTCAATGAAAAAAGGTGCTTTGAGACGTTGCAAGAAGCCAGGTGGAAAAGGGGCGGGAGAGAAAAGAGGGCCACTTATGGACCTGAGATAGGTTTGGGGGTGTGAGGGGCACCGATACCTCTTCAGCCACCTGCTCCTTTAGATAGGAGAACGGGACGCCCAGCAGGTGGAGTGGCCTTTGCCCTTTCCACCCAACGGAGTCGGAGAGCTGCAGAAAGCAGAGGAGAAACTCATGAGATGCTCATGTCCAAACATTGGGCCTCTGCATCTGCCCCAAGGGGAGAACATGGTATCGCCCACCTTCCCCTGGGGCAGCTCAGTGAAACAGACCGCGAGAGAAGGCAGCCAACCTCCAAAGAGCCCGGCCCAATGAATACCTCCGTTTGCATCGGAGAACCGTCTTCCTTCACCACCAAGAAGACGCGGGTGCCGTCGGTCGAAGTCACGTTGACGTAGTCCTCCAGAACAGGGGGCCGCTTGAGAACCTTCCTGGAGTCTTTCTCGGCCGGTGGAGTGATGCGCAGTGGGAGCATGTAGTCCTGGTCCATGCTATCCGAGATCCCAAACTTCGGGGTCCTTCAAGGTGAAGCCCAGGAAGAAATGAGGAAAGGGCACCCATCAGCAAGGCTTGCTCACCCACGAATCTCTTGCTCTTCCACGAAGGTGGAAGAGGAGCAGCTACTGGAGTCGAAAAGGAAATGGGGAATAAAGCAGACGAGGAAGTGGGGAGGAGAGAGTGGTGTGCTAGAGTGTCTCTGACACTCTAGCCCACCACTCTCTTTCTCCCCTGCTCCACTTCCTTTTCAAGTCCAGGGAATGGGAAAAGGAGGGGTGGGGGTCTGGTGCCTTGCCAAGGCTTCAACTTGGACCGGATCTCACCAAGCCAACCCTGAAATTAGCCTCATGCCTGGCTACCAAAGCATACTAACAAGGGACGTGGTGGTGCTGTGGGTTAAACTGCTGCTGCTGAGCCTGCTGACCGGAAGGTTGGCAGTTCGAGACCACACAATGGAGTGAGCTCCTGTCGCTTGGCCCAGCTCCTGCCAACCTAGCGGTTCAAAAGCATGTAAAAATGCAAGTAGATAAATAGGGACCACTTCGGTGGGAAGGGAACGGCGTTCCGTACACTATGGCGTAGAGTCATGCCGGCCACATGACCACAGAAGCTTGTCCTCGGACAAAATGCCGGCTCTACAGGCTTAGAAACGGAGATGAGCACCGCCCCCTACAGTCGGTCACGACTAGACCATTCGGTCGTGGGGAAACCTTCACATTTACTGGCTACCCAATCATTGACAAAGCTCCTGGCAGCAGACTCCAAACTGCGGGATCTTTCCAGTCGTGAACGGACCTTCGCCATCCCGTGTGGCTCCGTCTTAACTTTCCAGCCAACCTGCTTGCAAAGCTCTGCCGGCCAGCCGCTTCTGCCCGGAAATCCAGACACAGAGGCTGCTGGGCTGCTGGGCAGCAGAAGAGACTCAGGTAAGCAGGAGGAGCAGGTGGGGAGTGTGCTGCAAAACCTACCTGGGGTGTGTGTGCTGCATCAGAACCTCTGAAGTCAGAACTTCAGAAATCCAAAGCCATTTAATGATCACTTTGGTGTGAGCCAGAAGCGACTTCAGATCGCGTTTGGGAGGGAGGCGGTTGGTTGAGTGTGACTCCAGAGGGCCTGATGCACGTTTTGCAGCTCCCCCACCCCACCCTGCAGATCTGAGTATCTGAAATGCACTTAAGGTTTGCAGCACAGCCAGACTCTCAATTCTGAAAGCAGCACAGAGGGTCTGTCACACGAGCCTCCTAGGACGCCACTCCCCTGCCCCGGCAAACCTTGTGTGCTGCGGTTCAGGGGCGGAGCCTGGCAAAAGGGGCGGGGCTTCTCTGTCTTGCAGCTGCTCCTTCAGGGCAGTCTGGTCCTCCCTGCCAAAATCCAGCTTCTTCACAGCTTCATGGCGCAGCCGCTTCGGTTTCGGGGCTGTTGGACCCAAGAGAAAGCAAGAAAGGAAAGCTCTTGCTGACAACACCACACTGGCCCTCTGCTAAGACAGCAGCACAAATGCACATGGTTAAGCTGACCAGTCAAAACCAGCTGCTTGGAATCAAAAATCAAACAGTGCATCCAAACAGAAAAGGCTTTAGAAGACACCTAGAGAACAATGAGGGCTCAATCCTAATCTGGAGTTAGGCCGGCATAGTTAGGCCAGCAAAGTCTGTGTTGGGATATTGAAATGGGGCAGAGGAAATTTACAGACTTGTATGGTAGGTTTCTGCCTGGAGACATGGAGCCTGAATGGCAACATGAGATTCTGCCCGGTGATACGAGTAAATGGCAACATAGAGATCTGCCCGGAGATAAGAGTTAAAATGGTAACATGTGAATTTGCCCAGAGACAGCAGAGAGTTTGCCTGGTGATAAGGTCATGTGATCGTGATGACTGGAGAGTATATAAAGACCAGGGATACAAGTTACCATTTAGTTTGGAGAGTTTAGAAGTTTAACTGTCAAGTGTTTAACTGTCAATTACAGACGGGGTTTGAAGTGTGTGTGCTTGAGAGAAGTCTTTTGGATGAGAGCTGAACATTGATTTATAGAAGCTATGTACAGAGCTTGCTGAAGTTGCTGAAACAGATGTAAAGAAGATTAACTACAATAATACAGAAGTTTTGTTAAAGAAGTATCTGAGTTATTTCTTGTCAGTGAACATCGGTGTTGGAGCTCTGAGTAAAGCACTCTGCAGGAGGAGAAGCAGCATATTCATATTTATATTATTTCCTCCATCATCTCAAAATAAATAAATCAACAACAGTCTGGCTGGCATAAGGGACACCATAAAGGATGTTTGGACTACTCTCGGAGTCAGAGAGGCCAGAACACAAATATGTGCCATCCTCCCTCACTCAGAGAGTGGTCCAAACTAGCTTTACAGTGTCCCTTGTGCTGGAACTATCTGTGCCAGCCTAACTCCAGGTTAGGCTTGCGCTCTGAGAGATGGGGCCCAGTGGATCACAATCCCAGTTTTCACAATCTTTTGCCTCTGCTGAAAAGGCCCCATCTCTTGTCCTAACCGGTTTGATCTCAGGCAGCAGCAGGCTAGAAAACAGGGTGTCTGATGCAGATCTTAATATAAGGGCCGGGTAGGCTCTTATGACAACAAGAGATTTCTCAGGTCTCCTGGCCCCAAACCGTTTAGGGCAGTGGTTCACAAACTTACCCAGGTCACAAGACCCCACACTCTTTTTCCTGGCTCAGCAGGGTGCCACCATCTTGGATCGTGTGAAATTATTATTATTAATTGAATTTATATCTCACCTTTCTGTCCCATGTTGGGACACCCAAGGCAGCTTATAACACTAAAATACAAACAGTGAATAAAAGAAATCACACTTGCCAGTGCCCAAATCTCGTGAGATTTCGTAAGACCGAAGGTGGCGGGGCCCAAATCTCACAAGATTTTGTGAGATCCAAGATGGTGGCGCCTGGAAGAACAGGTAGGATTGACCACTGGGGATATCCCATGGCACTCCTAGGAGTGTGTTGTGGTGGTCTAAGACATTGCGACACACAATTTAGGAATACCTTGGTTTAGGGGTTAAAAGGCGAATACGAGCACTTTACACTGAGCTTGGAAGGTATCAAACTTTTGAGATCGGTTTGCAGCTGTCTGTAGCCCAACACCTGCAACATACAGCTATCTGTATGTTAAAAAAAGGCGCCTGAGGGGGGACATGATTGAGACATACAAAATAACGCACAGAAGGGATAAGAGTCGATAGAGGGATGTTCCTTTCCCTCTCTCAAAACACCAGAGCCAGGGGGCATCCACTAAAACTGAAGGGTGGGAGAGTTAAAACAGATAAAAGGAAGTACTTTTTTACCCAGTGGGTAGTTAATCTGTGGAACTCTTTGCCACAGGAGGTGGTGATGGCATCTGGTCTTGATGCCTTTAAGAGGGGATTGGACGGATTTCTGGAGGAGGGGTCCATTGTGGGCTATAGGCAATGATGGATTGTGCAACCTCCTTACATTGGTGATGGGCTACTTCAGAGTACCGGGTGCAAGGGAGTGGCAATAGGATGCAAGCACCTTGTTGTCTCGTGCCTCCCTGGGGTACCTGGTGGGCCGCTGTGAGATACAGGAAGCTGGACTAGATGGGCCTTTGGCCTGATTCAGCAGGGCTCTTCTTACGTTCTTATCTGGCAGTTGTGTTTTAGATCAGCTGAAGTTTCACAGCTGTTTTTTAAGAACAGCCCCACTGCACCCCCAGTTCTGGCAGGTGGAGGTAAAATCGGAGAGACGACTTCTTCATAACCATGCAGATCATCATCAATCAGTATTTATACACCACTTTCCAACACAAAGTTCCCAAAGTGGTTTACAGGTAAATAATAAAGTTAAATGGCTCCCTGTCCCAAAAGGGCTCACAATCTAAAAGAAAAATGCAGAACCCCACCAGCAACAGCCACTAAAAAGACACTGCGCAGGGGTGAAGAGGGACAATTTACTTTCCCCCTGCTAAATATAAGTGGAACACCACTGGAAAAAGTGCCTCCTGCCCAGTTAGGAGATCAGCCTCAAGTGGAAGCAGGTTGAAAAAAAAACCTCACAACACAACTGCAGATATAAAGCAAGGGGATTGCAACACCTACTGAGAACAGCATCCACCTCCTGGGGAAACGGACTTTGAGACGTGCCTTCTGCAGCCTCCATGGATGTTGGGAGATGTTCCCGCTCCTGGGACTTCAGGTCATCCGGACCGACAGTCGCCTCTGGAAGCTCTGGGCCCCCGTGACCCTCCTCCAGGCATGGCAAGCAGCCGGCAGCAGCCGAGTCCTTGACCGGATCCCCGGCAGAGAGAGCCTCTTCAAAGGTTCGCTTTCTGCTCCGGAACTTGGAGACTTTATGGGACGGCACTTGGTGTGCTTGACGGGCAGGAAAGAAGGGGAATAGAAGAGAAGATCACCGACTCTGGGGAATTGACCAGGTAACTGAATCTGACCCCAAAAACCAGGTCAGGGAGAGGAATTCTAGCAAACTTAACCCAAACCCAAAATCCCAATACAAGTGGGTCACTAATCACACACTTGGCTCACAAATCCATACTCATCCCCCTGAAAAAAAAAAATCCTGTTCTGTGCAACTTGGTTCTAAAAACATTTTAAACATAAATACTCCCCCCCCCACAAGTTAACAATTAGCACACATTCACTTTATGGTTATAAAGAGTTGAATTCCCCCCCTTTGGCCTGTATCAAAGTGTCTCAATGGCTTATTGCAGTGATTCTCAAACGTTTTAGCACTAGGCCCCACTTTTCAGAATGACCATCTGTCTGGGACCCACCAGAAGTGACGTTGTGGCCGGAAGTGCCGTCATTGTGATGCCAGAGCCTGCTGCTTTCCTGAGATTGCAGCAATAAACTGGGTTATTTCTCAGCCATTTCCCAATAGCAAAGTAAATCAGAAAGGGGGGAAAAGCCTATTTAGAACCTTGACAAAAGCAAAACCACCACACAGCCTTCCCCCTTTCCAGCGTCCCGTCTTCCCATATTTTCAATGATGGCTGCCCTAGATGCTACGTGACCCACCTGAAAGTGGCCTGCAACCAACAAAGTCCTGACCCACAGTTTGAGCCACACACGCATTGTGTGTTTTTTTTCCCAGTTTGTGCCCAAACTGAAAGATTTGGAAGTCAATTCCTCAAATGTATGCAGGTTTAACTATTATGCTTACACACAAAACAAAAACACAGATTCTGTATACAAGTGTGAGGATAAGGTGCGTGTGTTTTTTACACAGGATGTATCCTGTGGACAAATGATGCTGCAGAATCTAGAGCTGATGCATGCAGGAGACTGACAGCACAGCTAGACTCCCTCATACAGAGGCGGATCTACAGGGAGGGCAAAGCTCTAAGTGTTGCAAGGAGCCTTACCCTGTCATGTAAATCCCTCCTCTCCCTTGCTGCTGTAGCCAGTAAGCAACGCCAAGATGTTGCTTTTCCCTGTGAGGATTGGCTAAAACGGTGCAGGAGAGGAGTGATTTCCACTGCAAGGTAAGGCTTCTTCTTGCAAAACCTAGAGCTCTGCCCTCCCTTAGATCTGCCTCTGACCTCATAAGTGGGCAGCCAGGAAGCTGTGAGCCAGGAAGCTGCCAGTCCAGAGATTGCCTCTGGCACGTCCTTGCTGGGACAGGCCAACTGGCCTCAGAAAGAAGCCACTGTCAATCTCAGTCCTCCCCCCTCCTTCTACAATTTGTGAATAGTAATTCACAACTATCTTCTAATGATGTAAAAATTACAAGGTACGGTATTGGACTGGAACTCACAAAAGCACTATTTAAAAAAACGTCTCAAGTATTATTAAAGCCACACTTTGGAATGCAAGACTTTGCAATCCGAGACCCCCTCAAGTCATTTATTTGCACAGAATTTTCTGTACATAGGTTTGATGGGTAGATATGCAAAAATGCAACATGGGCTCATTTCGCCCCTACTTATCGGTTCCAAGCCCAGTTTCTACAGCCCAGAGTACAAAACCAGCCCCTACCTTCCAGCTCGGCCAGCACCTCCAGCTCGTCCGCGAATTGCTCGTCAAACTCATCTTCGATGCCATAGAGTTCTCCGTAGTCTTCCATGTGCAATCTCCTCTCTCTCTGCCTCTCTCTTTTGCAGGCAAACACCCAACCTTTGCTCCTTTTTAGTCAGCGCATGCAAAGGACACCCAATGTGTCCTCCTGTTTAGTGCATGCCAAAGACAAGACACCAGACCAGGAACTCGCCTGCTGCGATAGACTATCACTATCACGAGAGCATCCCGCCAGCCAGTTTTGCAAAGCGGCGCGCGCTGGAGGGAGGCGCGTTGCACGTTCCAATTCCGGGTGAACGTTCCGTTCCCGGGGACCGAGGAGCGCGTTGATTGGCTGGGCGCCTGCCGGGCCCTTTGCACGCGCTCAGTGGTTCCGCCCCAGCTCGAGGCTGCTGCTGCTTCTGCGGACCGTGTAGCGTCGTCGCGTGCCTTTCTATGGCGCACCGCCGGGCTCTGCTGGCGCGCCTCGGCAAAAAGTGGCAGGTCGGTCGCTCCTCGCATGCATTTCACATCCCCCCAGCTTGGATGCATTTCTTGCCCGTGGGAGGTCGGGGGCAGAAGCATGCACCTACGAGGGAGGGAGGGAGGGAGGGAGCTTGGCGTTGTAGTTTGGCAACCCCCCGGGCGCGGCCCCGCTCCAAAACAGGGAGGCGTGACTCTGCCTACATGCATTGCTTGCCGCCCTCTGGCGCGTTTCCTTGCTGCCAGTGGAGGTCTGCATTTTGCAGTGGGGAGACGGTGCGCCTTCCCTTTACTTCGGGTATCCCTGAGCAGGAGTCGGGCTGAGACCCGGGCGAGGGCGCTGAGCTCACTTGTTTTGGAAGAAGGGCTGTTTTGCAAGGGCAAGAAGTAAGCAGCCTGGAAAAGAAGCGCGGGAACCAAGACTTGGGGCCTTTCTCTCTCTCCTGCTGTTTATTCCTGCTTGCAAACTGGGGGTGCCTTCTTTCCACCCAGGTCCCATGTTCACCCCCCCCCAGCACACATAGAAAGATGACAGAGGCCCTGTGTGTGGGTTAAACTGGCCCACGATGCTCTGGCTCTGTGTCAATCATGCATTGTTTTAACTAAAGCAGGAAAAGGACTGGAGGCCCCTTTGCTGAAAGCCCAGGTGACCCAGTGTCTGGGGAAAAGAACTCCTCCAGCCAAGCCACAAAACTGCTGGGTTACCTTGGGCATAGTCACTCCCCCCCGCCCTTGCAGTGGCGTAGCAGGCTCCTCTGACACCTGTGGCTGTGACTTGTGACATCACCGGAAAGTAACTGCGATGGTGTGATGACATCACTGCCAGTATTTCTGGGTTATGGCAAGCTCTGAGCGGTTGTGGGCCGACCTCTAAGGTTTTTTGCTCCCTCCCCCTTTTCAAGAAAGCCATCAGGTGCTCAACCACTCCGAGTGCCCACAAAGGCAGGTGCAAACAAGAAGGTGCCCCTGGCTTGACACCCCGCCAGAAATATTCCCTGATTGGAATCGGGTGCCTGAAATGGGCAACTCACCATATATGTATGCAAGGAAGGTCATTTCTGCAACATACGAGCAACTATTTATGATTTAGCTAGTGCCCTGTGTTGAATGGTTTTGCTTCTTTTTCCACATCTGTAATTATTAAGAATGTTTATATGAAACAAGTTTACAAAGTGGTTTGCAGAGGAAATCAAATAATGAAACGGCTTCCTGTCCCGAAGGACTCCCAATCTTAAAAAATGCAGAACATCCACCACAGTGGAAACGACCCTGTGCTGAGGCACACCAGTTGAAAAAGTGCCCCTTTGTCCTGTTAGCAGGGCACTGAACATGATTTTTTTGAACGTATACGGGTTTAAGTCCCATCAGTATAGTTGAAATCTAGAAGAGTCTTTCTCAAATTTTTTAGCATTTGGTCCCACTTAAAAAAAAGTTTCATTTTACCAGCTGCTCAAGTCTCCATGGCTATAATGATGATTGGGCAGCAGTGCTCCCCCCAAGTAGCAACTTGTTTAACCCTTGATGTGCATAGCCTAAGTCACCCTGTCAGTTTAGTGAACCACCAAAAATTGGGTTGTGACCAAGGAGGTTTAATAGCAGGAGATGGCATGACGTCATTTTCTTGAAGCCACATCTGGGCACCTGCTGCCATATTTGTTGACTCAGTCAGATCATTGCCGTCAAGGAGGATTGCCACGAATTCACAAATGAAAATCTCCCTGCATGTGTGGAAAAGTTAATATCAACCTCTTTAATCATGCCTGCGTGTTCACACTTTATATTTCCACCTTTCATTTTCTACTGTAATATTTATGCAATTCTGAACATTAGCAGAATTTTTTTTTATGGGACATGACCATTTTATTTCTGCTTGTGTAGATTTCAATAAAGTCTGTCAAAATAGTGCAATCTGAATTTAAATAGACAGCAAGTACGTTCAGTAATATTATGAGGAATTTAACCTTGTAATTGCATATAAATCATAATAAGGTTACCAATAATGTGTCTACATGATCACATGTTTTTATTTTCGTAAGTATTTATTTAAGGAATAAACTATTAAGTCCTAAACAGTACGAGCAAAGCAATCTGAAATGCTTGGAATGAGGATTGTTTTGAGTTACCTAACATGGCGGCTAAGCCTGCCCACTGGCTTCACCTCATGAGCATTAGCGCGTTAAGGGATGCCGTCTCCTGCTATTAAACCGCTTTGGTTGTGACCTGCTGGTGGGCTTACTGGTTGAAGACTACTGATCTAGAACCCTGATGTAATGACATTAACTATCAGTTGCCTATGATTTTTGTGACCGGTAGAGGAAAGCCCCAGGCATCTGAGAATGAAGAGGAAAATGTTTGCTCTCTTGTACCAGGACTGATAGGAGAAACCAAGCAAAAATATTTTTCATGAATTCCATAGGAGTGAGCCTTGTGTTGTTCGATCTCAGACCCACTGGTTAATTGGCAGGGGTAGAATTACCATTGTAAGCTTGGGAATAAGCCCAATTGAACAGAGTGGGAATTTACTTCAGAGTAAAAATGCATGGCATCTTGTTGTAAAATGTACAGCCCAATCACAAACTGTATTTCCTCAGTTGCAGATTTGAGTAGATTTCAGTGGGGCTTTTATGTATAGTATGTGCAACTACACCCCAAGGCTGCAATCTGCTAAACTAGAGAGTATGTCCCGCTGTGGGGCTTTCTTCTGAGTAAATATGGCTAGGATCTCACTTGTGAATTCAGTAATCTCTTAGTTCGATCAACGCATGTGTTTTGCTTGCAGATTAGCAATTCTCCTGGTATAACGTTACCCAGATTTGTGCTTCTAACAGAAGCAGTCCAAAAGCCATTTATTTGGCAGTAAATCCACTGTGGCAACCAGCCATTTCCACCCTGGTACTTAATAAAAGATAACACTTGTATGGCGCTTTAGTATTCAAAGTGTAAAGTAGTCTGTTGTCCGTACAACAACCCTGCACAGTAGACCCATATTGCAGATGGGGGGTGGGGGCTGAGACTGTTAGTAATTGGCTTAAGGCCATGTTGTGTGTTATGGCAGAAGTGAGATTTGAACTGCGGCTTTTCTCAGAGTGCAATCCTAACCTGGAGTTAGGCTGGTCCGGTTAGGACAGCCAAGTTTGGCCAGCGCAAGGGACATTGTAAAGTTTGTTTGGACCCCTCTCGGAGTCAGGGAGGACGGCACACAGACGTGCACCATCCTCTCTGACTCTGAGAGTGGTCTAAACATGCTTTACGGTGACCCTTGTGCCGGCCTAACTCCAGGTTAGGATTGCAGTCTCAGTCTCTTAGGTTATGCACGCTTTTCTGGGAGTAAGCCCTGTTGATTGCAGGGAGACTTGACTTCTGAGTGAGGTTGTATTGTTAGGCTCTGGGCCACAGCAGCTGAATGCTCCTGATACTTGGTTTGCTCTTTGGATTTTACTGCAGCCGGCCCTTAAGTTCTGGAACCTGAGGGTGAGATGCCCCAGTTTGAGGACGTGTGGTGTACTAATTGCTGTGGAGCATGTGCAGAGCGCTTTCCGGTTCTCTCCGAGTAACCCAGACCTGCCTCCCCACATTTGGGGGATTCCTCAGAAAGGCATCGGAGGTTAAAGATCTAGCCGTGGGTCTTCTTAATTTTAGGACTTAAACGCTGCTCCTCCTTCCTCTCCCAAGGGTCCGTCGCCATGGAGCCCGTGAGCATCGACAACCTGTCCGTCCTCTACCACAGCCCAGACTTCATTGTGGTCAACAAGCACTGGGACGTCCGCATCGACAGCAAGATGTGGTACGAAAAGCTCACCCTGCAGAGCCAGCTGAAGCACCGTTTTCCCGAGCTCGCCGACCCGGACACCTATTACGGCTTCCGGTGAGTGGCTGTGAGGAAGGGTTGTATTATCCGTGATAATTTCACTCAACGTGGGTCCCCTGGATCTGTGTGGAGCCAGACTAAGCTCAGCCGCTGAAGGCAACTGAAGCGTTCTCTGGTCAGCTCCAGGGGCTCGTTGGAGGCCTTGGTGGGCCTCAGTATGGCCATTTTGGCTGAATAATAAAATAATAATAATGCCCGTATTTATATACCGCCTTTCTTAGGTCATTAGATTGCTCCTCTGACTTTAACTCAAGGTGGTTTACATAGGCAGGCTTTATTCATAAACACAAAGGTTTTTACAAATTACAAGGAAGTTCTATCTTTCAAGAACATACAACATAAAGATGGTACTTTCATGGTGTAGTCTTCTTTCTGGCCACACAATTTGCCTTCCTGCTGGCTGATAATTAGCTTCTGCTCCCACCAAGAAGCGGCTGGCCCAGCACAACTCCCCTCTCACAGGCAGCTGTAGCTCAGCTCTAGTCAGTCGCAGTTCACAAGGTCTGCCGCTCCCGGAGACTTCCGGTGATCCCAAACTGGCGACCTTCGGACGTTACCTTCAGGCAAACAGAGGCCTTAACCCTCTCGACTACAACCCCCTGCCCTGTGAATCATGTCACTTTAAGTGATGTTTAAGTGATTTTTTAATGGCATTATGAGACCTGGGGGGGGGAACCCCCCCACTCTGAGCAGGTGCATGCAGCTTTTGGGGGCGGGGCTCAGAAAGCCCTCCAGACTGGATAGGAGCTGTGCTCCAGTTGGTTTCAGAGGGTGGGGGGAGGGGAAATTTGCTGTTTTAATATGCTGTTTTAATATGTTACCCGCATATTTTATTTTATTTTAATACGTGAGGGTTCTGGGTTAGCAGATAAAAAGGCCCCACCGTAATACAAATGGTGAAAAATGGTTGCCCTGACCCCAAAAGAGTATCGTGCAGCCGTTCGTGAGGTAGAAAAGGTCCACCGAACTGACCAGGTGCTTGTATTGGATCACTTTCCTGTGAAGAAAGGCAGTTTGGTGCCTTTGTGTTTGCATGTTCAGGAATAGAAGGTGCGAGAGGGGTTTGTAAAGTTACAAATGTGTAACTTTTGTGGAGGAGACCCTTTCCCCCCCCCCCTCATAATACAGGTCAGCACAGGGTTAGGTTCTGAGGTCTGTATTTAAGTTGAAGCATTGTTTGTGTGTTCAAGCAACATAAATAAAATCTGAACGACTTTCAATAACGTTTGAAAAACCGTACACAAGTATTTATTTCTATACACAAATTTATGTAAATTTGTGTATAATTATAAATTATGTAAATTTTTGTAAATTTATTTCTATACACAAATTTATGTTCGGCCTAGTGGAAGATATGGGGCCTGAGGACTGGAATGCTGAGCTCTTGAGGGTGCCTCACACACAACGTCTTTAAACTTTCCAGGTTCTGCCACCAGCTGGATTTCTCCACCAGCGGGGCCCTGTGTGTGGCGCTCAACAAAGCTGCCGCGGGCAGCGCGTACAAGTGTTTCAAGGAGCGGCTGGTGACAAAGGCCTACCTTGCGCTGGTAAGCCTCCACCTTCTCGAGAGGATGTGTTAATGCTTCTTAAAATATTGCCGGTTATTTCGCAATGGCTTCTAGGGGCACAGTCCAAACCAACTTTCCTGCGCTGACGTAGCTGAGCCAAGGGGGCATGTTCTGCATCCTGCAATTGGGGGGGCAGTCACGGCGTCCTCATTAAGGTGAGGGAATGTTTGTTCCCTTACCTCAGAGCTGCATTACCTCAGCACCTTATCCTGGTGCTGGAAAGTTGGTTAGGATTGCATCCTAAGTGATTTTTCCCCCCCAAAAAGGAAAGGAGGCTCAAGGAACATTCAGAAAAATATCTTCTGCTGCAGTGCTGGGCTTACAGGATCTCCTTGTGAGAAATTCCGGGACCAAGCGGTGCAAAATGGTGGCTCAGGGGATGTAGTCCATTTCCTCCCCATTCCCGAGAGCCAGCCTCTGGGCTGAACAAGATAGGCAGAACATGAGTTCAGGTCTAAGACCCAGATGCGAGAGACCAGACATGCTAACAGTTTAATTTGGGGGTTGGGAGGGGGGAAGAGTGAAATCCTTTTTATTGTGGCTTCTATGCTCCCCCACCCGAGTTTCCCCCAGTTTCAGAGGAAACCGATTTTTGTTTTTCGAGGGAATGTTTTGAAAATGTGCTTTTTTTAATTCACAAAAACGACTCTGCTCTGGTGAGTTCCAGACTAAGCGACAGATGTTTGTCGAAACAGACCCCAGATGGGAGCAGATGTCAGGCGGCATTGGGATTTTACCCTAATTCCTTTAGGGTAATTCCTAATTCCTTTAATGTCCCACTGACATGCGAGACAACCCAGTTCTGCTTTGCAGTGCAGAAGGCTTGTGTGTCACTTACAAACAAGAATGGAATAAAACCAGAAGTACTGAGAAGAAAGAAAAGATAGCAGCTCACCCGTCAACAAGAAATGAGGCTGCTCTTGCAAGTTAGAGAAATCTCAGTGTATGTTAAAGGGAATGCAATTAATTTTTTTTAAAAAATTATATATTTAGCAACTGATTCCCGGACACGGAAGTGTGGTTTCATGTGTCTAAACAAACAAAGACAGCAAACCACAATTTGGTCCTGGTTTGTTTTAATACACAACAGTTTACAAGTTGGGATGTAAGCGGGAACTGTGATTTGTTCAAAAGCAGAAACTGTCACTTCTTTTATGTGTCGAAGAAGGAGAGTGGGGTGCATTTGAGCGTGAAAATTTAGGGGGAATTGTCTGAACAAGCCATTGTGTGTATATGTCTGGTGCATCTCCAGTCTTCCAGAAGCCTGCTTCTAATAGCCTGCTCCTTTCCCATCAAATAGTCTGTGTGTTGCACCAAAGATGCTTGAGTGGAATTCTGCAAGACAGAATTATGCAGAATTATGCAGGACAGCCCTGTGCTGTCCTGTGCATAAAGTTGCCTTCCTTCAGCAGACTTCCCAGAGAGTGAAAATAGAGGACAGTGAAGAGGGTGAATCCATCTGGATAGCAGATGAAATCCTCCCAGGTTCATACGTGGAGGTGGTGACGTGTTCTCTGGCTTCTGTGATGGAGGGAAATTGATACAAGGCGCAATCCTAACCTGGAGTTAGGCTGGCACAGTTAGGCCAGCACAAGGGACACCATAAAGTATGTTTGGGCCACTCTCGGAGTCAGAGAGGCCAGCACACAGACGTGCCCCGTCCCCCCTGACTCCGAGAGTGGTCCAAACAAGCTTTTGGTGGCCCTTGTGCCGGCCAAACTTTGCCGGCCTAACTGTACTGTGCTGGCCTAACACCAAGTTAGGCTTGCGCTCTAAGAGAAATAGTTGGCAAATTGATAAGAAGAGTTTTTAAGATTCTGGCTGCTTGAGTCATATCCTTTGATATGCCGGCCTAACTCCAGGTTAGGATTGTGCCCTTAATTCCATCCATAAACTTTAAAACTCATTAAATTATCCCTATTCATCGAATCCAGAGATCATTGCATCATATTTTTCCTTCATATGCAAAAATGAGTGGTTTCCAATTACCCATGAAAGTAGTTACAGACTTCTCATTAGCTAGCAAAGTAAGGGCACAATCCTGACCATCTTTCCAGCACTGACCTAGCTGGGCAACTGGGGCATGTGCTGAATCCTGCAGAGAAGTAGCAGTCACGGAGGCCTCCTCAAAGTAACAGAATGTTTGTTCCCTTGCATTGCCCTTACCCCCGTGCTGGAGAGTTGGATTCTTCCCTTAGGATTGTGCCCCAAGTTTATCCATTTCTGCTTGGTCCAAAATCTTTATCTACTTTTTTTTCAACTGAAAGAATTTCTGTAGTCTTCCGTTACTGTGCGTGGAGTGGCCTCGCTCTGAGCAGCTTTAGGGCACAATCCCAACCAACTTTGCAGCACCAGGGTAAGGGCGATGCAGCTCTGAGGTCAGGCAACAAACATTCCCTTCTCTTGAGGAGGCCTCCGTGACTGCCCCCCAACTGCAGGATGCAGCACATGCCCCATTGGCACCGCCATGTCAGTGCTGGAAAGTTGGTTAGGATTGCGCCCTTAGTCTCTCAAAATGTCATAAGATCTAGAATCTTGCTTTAAAAAAATAAAAGGGAAATGTTCAGTTCAGGACTCAATTGTGCCTGATCGAGCCCTTGGATAGCAGGACTGTAGGCGTATGACAACTGCCACCCTGCCAACAAAGGTTCGCATAGTCAAAGCTCTGGTTTTCCCAGTAGCAATGTATGGCTGTGAGAGCTGGACCATAAGGAAGGCAGAGCGCCGAAGAATAGATGCTTTTGAATTATGGTGTTGGAGAAGACTATTGAGAGTCCCCTGGACTGCAAGGAGAGCCAATCAGGCAATCCTCCAGGAAGTCAAGCCCGATTGCTCCCTGGAAGGACAAATCCTGAAGC
Source organism: Lerista edwardsae (assembly GCA_029204185.1). Taxonomy (NCBI): domain Eukaryota; kingdom Metazoa; phylum Chordata; class Lepidosauria; order Squamata; family Scincidae; genus Lerista; species Lerista edwardsae. The sequence goes on along the minus strand of JAJKFI010000147.1, from coordinate 108,483 downwards.
TGAAGCTCCAATACTTTGGCCACCTCATGAGAAGAGAGGACTCTTTGGAAAAGACCCTCATGCTGGGAAAGATGGAAGGCAAAAGGAGGAGGGGGCGGCAGAGGAGGAGATGGTTAGAGAGTATCACCAAAGCAATGAACATGAAATTGGGCGAACTCGGGAAGCTAGTGGAGGACAGGGAGGCCTGGTGTGCTGTGGTCCAGGGGGGCGCGGAGAGTCGGACACGACTTAGCGACTGAACAACAACAGGTGTATGACACGCACACTGTGGCTTATTCTTATGTTACGAATGGGGAAATTGATACTGACATTTCATGGAACGTTGCTGCACAGTGTATCCTCTGCTTGGCAGGTGAGGGGCCATGTTCAGGAGGAGAGGATGACCATCTGTTACGCCATCGGAAAGAACACTACAGAGGGCCTGACCCACATGATGTGCATCGAAGGGACAGAGGGTAGGTGTTGTTCCCCCCGACCCGAGTTCCTTTGCTTGTAGCATTGACGTCATGTACTGCAGACCTTACTCCTGCTATATTCCTTTTGTCAGTGTTAACAGTTTGAATTTCCAAGTGAGGATTTTTTAAAAAAATTTTTGTTTTTCGCTCAGTGCTTTTACATAATATTTTGTCCTCATCCTGCTTTCCATCAGGGATGTTTCATGCTTGTGCAGTTGCTGCAGTCCAAGAATGCCGGTTCGCATTTCAGGAGTGTCATTTTATTACAATGACAATGTTACAATGACAGCACTTCCTGCTTGATGATGTCACTTCCTGCCACAACACCACTTCCAGGTGAATGACATCACGTCTGGTGGGTCCTGACACGAGTGCTATTCTAAAAAGTGGGTCCTGGTCTAAAATGTTGGAACACCACCGGCTTATACAATTTGCTGCATTAATGGGATAGATGTGAAGAGTTCCGAGTGCTTAGGAAAAGGGCTAGAAGTGACGTATATGATGATTAGTTCCTAATGTTTCCTTTAACAGGTTGTGAAAACCCCAAACCTTGTCAGTCGGAGCTAACCGTGTTGGAACGGGGACTCTACGGTGATGGCCCAGCAACAAAAGTGCTTCTGCAGCCCCTGACTGGTAAAATTTTCTCTTGCCATTTGCTCTCAAAACCTCATTTCCATTTGCAGTTGCGGGTGAAGGTGGTTGTTACGTGTGATAGGGCAAATTTAAATTCAAATTGCCATTGCTAAAAATGTGGCAGTTTTAACCTCAAGGGTAGCCCAGAGTAACACCCTGTTTATTATTATTATTATTATTATTATTATTATTATTATTATTATTATT
>JAJKFI010000147.1:53052-107178 GCA_029204185.1 Lerista edwardsae | reverse complement strand
TTATTATTATTATTATTATTATTATTATTATTATTATTATTATTATTATTATTATTATTATTAATTGAATTTATATCCCGCCTTTTTGCCTGAAGGCACTCAAGGCGGCATTACAATAAAAAAGCAATAAAAACAAAGTTTACAATAAAAAACAAAAACAATGTTAAAATACAATTAAAAATTTAAAAACAGCAAGCAACAAAAACCCGTGGATCATACGATTAATAAGGTTAAAGAGATATAGCCTGTCAACAGTTAAAAGCTTTTTGAAATAAAAAGGTCTTCAGCCCCCGCCGAAATGTTAGCAAAGAGGGGGCAGTTCTCAATTCGAAGGGGAGGGTATTCCAAAGTTGGGGGGTCACCACCGAGAAGGCCCTCTTCCTGGCCGCCACCCCTCTCACCTCTCCTGGTGGCGGCACAGTCAAAAGGATTGGGCCGTGAACATTCATTATCCTGTTCTGTTTTTGCAATTGACACCTGTCCTATAACATCTATGTTTATGTTGAACTATCGATGTGGTTAAATATTAATACTAATTAAGAATGCTTTTAAATAGTTATTTGATGCAGCAGTGAAATAGTTAAGCCAGCACCCTGAAATAAAGCAGATTAACATAATTTTAATATGGTCTCCAGTGTATGGAGCAGCCCAAGGAGCTCTTGGTCACGTTCCAGCATGACCTAGAGGTGCGGGCAGGGCAGAGCAAAGAGAAAAAGGCTGTGCCTCTTTTCAGACCTGTCTCTCGCTTGGTCCTTGGGACGACTCTCCTCCAATCCGCTGCTGCCTCCTTGTGAGCAGAACCCAGGGGGTGAGCAGCTCTCATCTCCCCAGACTAAGGCTTCCCCCCCTCCCGTTAGCAAAGGGCAATGAACCTCCGTGTCGACATGATGTGATGGTTGGAAATGCCGTCGTCTGAGCTTCTATTCTGAGAAACTCAGCTTCTGTCTGAAATTGTGCCGTCTTGTGGCAGCGATGGTCATAAACACTGTTGGAGCAGACCAGAGGGCTCCTGCCTAGTCCAGCTTCCCCATCAGATGCCTCTGGGAAGCCGGCAAGGAGGGCATGAAAGCAGAACGGCTTCTTGTGCGGCAGCAGGACTTGGAGGCTTCAGGCAATCCAATTTCAATTTCAGAACCTTTATTGGCATTAAAGAAAAAATATGTATACAGAAAAGCAGAATAGTTAGATTAAACAGTTAATTTCAGCACTTCGGCAAGGAAAGTTGCTCCCGCAAGAGTGATAGAAGGACATCTGTCACTCAAAAGGATAGGAAAGGGGTCAGAGAAAGCAATAGAGAGAGAAGGAAGCCAAGGTTGGAGAAGGGAAGAGCGAAGGGAGCGATGAAAAGTGCAGTGTAATAGAATGTGTGGAAGAGAGTCTGGAGCTAAATGACAGAAGAGGCAAAGTCTTTGATCTCGAGGAATTTTAGAAAAACGACCAAAATGATAAGCTGAGGGAAAAATATTTAACCGAACAAGTAAAAAAGCTCTGCGCATAAAGGGATTAATTAATTGTACAAAATAATTGGACGGGCAACCACCAGAAAAGGAAAGACCAAAGAAAGTGGGAGAACAAACGGGATTGAGATTTTCATTCAGGTGCTCCGATTCGATCTGCCAGAGTCTAGATTTTATACGAAGGTGGGCAGTTTGCAGAGGAGTATCAGTTAGTGACTCAAGAGTAATGCCTAAAGAAAGGAGCTTAGAGTTCAAAGCGTTTAAACCATGAGGATGAAAAAGAATCTTTTAATAAATCTGATAGTAAAGAAATGGGAGAGGAACATAAAAAAAGTCGAAGCCAATGTTTAAAAGAAATGGACCAAGCTAAAGTAGTGGGAAGATGTATTCGCTTCAGGCAATCATCGTACCAGCCAGCCAGTGTCAGACCTGTTTCTGTTCCTTCGCAGGAAGAACCCACCAGCTCCGCGTACATTGTAGCGCCGTCGGGCACCCGATAGTGGGTGACTTCACCTACAGCTTTAAGAAGGACAGCGGCCCTTACCGGATGATGCTCCACGCCTACTACTTGCGCATCCCCACCAGCAAGGAGCTGATTGAGGTGAGCGCGCCGGACCCCTTCGTCCCCACCTTGGACCACAGCTGGGACCCTCGTTGTGCCACAGGGTGCTTGGAGAAGCTGATCCAGGAGCTGAAAGACAAGAGCATCCGGGCTCTGGAGGGGGGATCCCAGGGGGAGCTCCTAGCCAGCCCAGGCCCCGGAACCCCGCCAGAAGCCAAGATCCCGGAGGCGGAGGAGCAGCAAGCCGAGTACGAGCAGTGGCTGGCGGAATGGGCCTTGGAGTGAGGTGTTGCGGGGTCTTCCGAGCTCGCTGATGTGGCCCCCTTTCTCCACCTGACCAACCCTCCTCTGAGTGGCCCCCCCCAGACCCCAGTGTCGTCTCGTCTCCACTCCCGGAAGTCCTTGGAACCGACCTAGCGAGGGTGGCACTCCCTGCACGGGATTTTGACTCTTATCACCTCGTGGGGCTTTCAAACCCACGGCCATCGCTTCAGTTGTTCAGCGTGAACGGCCGTGCGCTGGTGGGGCTGGTCGTTGGGTCCGTGGAATCGGGGCAGCGTCTGATGTGGGAAGCGAAGCCTGCAGAGCTCTCTTCCTGAAGTGGTGTGCGGAGGAATTTCTGAAGGGAAGCTCAGAGAAGTGTGGTTGCCGTAGTGGGACCTACAATCATTCCCCTCCTTCGCCATGGAGGGCTCACCCCTCTTGACCCCAAAGGCTTCCTTTCTTTCCCAGTCCGGAGGATGTGACGCCCCTTCCGCACCAGGCTAATAGTGGCACACCTTGTCACACACCGACACAGGAGGACGAAGGACCAAACGAACACATAAATGAACCGAGAAGGCTCTGTGGATCTCTCTTATTTTTTCCGTTCAGGAATCTTTCTCTTAGTCGACATTTGCCCTCGTGAGCCTTTTGAAAGCGTTTTATTGCCAATTTCAAATCGGCCGTCTCCAGTGGTACATTTTTTTAGGAATGTTTAAGAAAGCGTCCTAACTTTTGTCCGTTCTGAACGAGCATCTACTTACAGACATTCCAAATGATGAATATTTTTCTATGGCGTTTTAAAATCTACTCCACAACATTATTTGCAGAAGAAAAATCACCCTTCCGTGCATTTGATTACGCAAAAGGCTTTTAGGATGATCCCATCAGTTACGTTAAATTCTCATAAACTAAACCAGGGCTTTAGGATCCCCCCTTCATTTGTGGAGCTAGTTTCACAGTTTTTAAAAATTCTGATTCGTGCCCTGGAAATCTTGGCACGATGTACGTCACGCACAGAAACTGCAGGCCTCTTTTTCTGCTTCATTGTTTTTGCACAGAAGAAACATCTGGTGGAAGGAGAGTCCTGTAAATCTCTGGACTTCTGGACTGCATGCAAAACTATCTCCTTACCTTCAGCATGAGTTTGTCCAACCCTCAACTATTTCCATTTCCCTGTGAAAACTCCTGAACCTTTGCCAAACGTGTTAGAACCTTGCACTATATGATATGTCAAATATTTATGCAAATAGGCTACACAAGGCACATTTGTGGCTATCCCAGGGTTTTTAGGCAGTGTTGGGCATGTGTACAATACAAACCCCTTCCCCATAGTGCCTGGCCCCTCACCACAGGAACGCAGCAGAGCTCTCACTACTAGGGAGTGGTGTTTATGTTGCAAATGGTCACTGTTCTGAGACTGCAGGTCATGAACTCAAACGTGCTCGGCAGTCTGTCCCACTGAAATTTTAATATAGTGTAAAGGATTCCTGGGATTTGATCAGGAGGAGGGTGCTTCAAAGTAAAGAAAGATTTTTAAATGCAGATTGATAGGAGGGATGGCTTAAGGCTGCAGAGAGGCCAGCACACAGACGTGCGCCATCCTCCCTGAGTCCGAGTGTGGTCCAAACGCGCTTTACAGTGGCCCTGGTGCCAGCCAAACTTTGCTGGCCTAACTGTGCCGGCCTAGCTCCAGGTTAGGATTGCACCCTTGGGGTTTATTGAAGTTCAGGGTGATTAAGCAGCGTTGGGTTGACTAGATGCCCTCGATCTGTTGGGCAGCAGATTTAAATTGTTAACCACTTACAGTGCAAATCCTGGCAAAACACAGATGATAGGTGCCATTTAGGAAAGTCTTTTGCTCTTTGCTTCCCTGCAGGAGGGAAAGATCCTTCTCTGATGGCAATAGTCCTGAGGCAGTAGTGAGCGACATCTAAAAACAAAGTCCAGGAAACTCCTTTCCTGAGACACGGTTGTGTTTTCCTGTACTCAGACATATGTGTGTCTGGGTGCGTATGTATGTATGTATGTATGTATGTATGTATGTATGTATGTATGTATGTATGTATGTATGTATGTATGTATGTATGTATGTATGTATGCCTGAGTATATTTTATTGGTTAAAGCCCACACAGTTACTTAATAGTGCAATCCTGCGCATGCTTACTCAGAAGTAAGTCTCATTCTGTTCAGTGAGGCTTACTCCCAGGAGAGTGTGCATGGGGCTGCAGGTCAAGATTTCTTTACGTGGCACGCTTCTTACTCTCCCACTATTTTTGCCCATTCTTTCTGAAGGCGGCAGTTCCGTTGATGTATGGCTGCCCCATTCATTGCTGTATCACCAGCCAAGAAAAGCATCACCTGTTGAATTCCTGCATCTCCTGTAGGAATTCATGGCACAGGAGCCCTGTGGTAGCAGGCCACTGGCAAAGGGGGGGGGAGAGGGAGAGATGGAGGGGGAGAACGAGACTCCCTGGTGAAAGCTTTCTAGGGCCGCTGCATATTTCCAGTTGATTTCCCAATTTTCTACTCAGTGAACCTCTTTTTTTGTGTTGTTAATTAACTCTGCCTGTTAGAAGAGAGGCATTTGGTTGCATTGTTAAAGCAATTAGCACTTTGTGGGGAGGAAGCTATATTGTAAATGAAATCAAAAAGGGGCTAAGAAGGAACCCTAAGCAGGTTAGGGTGGGATTCTTAAATGCGATCAATTTTTAAATCTTTTTCTCAGATATGCAGAAATGTTCCCTATAAGCTGCTTGCACTGTATCAGATCCCTTAATGTCTACACCTGAGCTGTCTTTTCTCCTTTAGAATCCCTGCACTTACTCTGTTTCTGATGCAATAGTGTACCACTATGGTAAAGAAAATGGGCCCCTTTGCTGTCGCATAAGATTACTGGATCTCCCTGAAAGTGGGCAGAGATCTTCGAAAGTTATTCTCAGGACACACAAACTGTGGATCACTTTATCATCTCTGCTTTGTCATCTCTGCTTGTCGATGCCATTTTAACACAGCTCTTTCCTCTGCCACTGTCGGATTTTCCAGGTTACTGAAAAAATTGTTCTCATTTTCTGTATGTAACAAAGGCCACATTATTTGCTCATGCGTTTGCTTCCTCAGTTGCGCTTTAAGCACCTTGGATGCCCTGGGTGTGTTTCTTGCTTCAAAAAAGACATTGTGTATACTCTGCAGGTTATTTGTCACTGCTGCCATCACATGTGGTTGATTTTCCTCCGAATCTTGGCACTTCTTCAGAACAGGGGTTTTCAAACTGTGACACTTGACCAACCCCAGCAGGATCGGGGCCAGCACAAGGGACCATCAGAGAGTTTCTCGAGGCCCACGGTAGGATACCTGCCTTTGCCCCCTGTGGGGTTTGGGCTCTGATAGATAAGATACCTTTATTGGCATATACATACAAAATTACATTTTCCGTAAAAGACATCAAATTGTCTCATCAAAATTTAATCGGTCGCTCCTGAATTAACGATAATAATACAATTTAAAAAGGCAGCGACCTTGTTAATTATGGCAGGGTCATTAGACTCTAAAAGGCTTCTCAGTCTTGCCTGGTCAGATGCTTTGGGAAGAGTACGAATGACCTGGTCAAGTAACTGGTTCCGAGAATCCAAAAAACAGGGACAATGGAAAAAGGAGTGCTCTAGGGTCTCAACTTCTTTCATAGCACAAGAACACACATGCTCCAAAAAAGGGATTCCCTTAAATCTGCCTCTTAGCACCGCTGATGGTAGAGCGTTACAACGCGCTAATAAAAATGCTCTTCTTAATTGAGGCTTTTCCAGTATGGCTAAGTAGGATGGCATTTTCCCAATGGCCACTGAAATTAGATGGTACAAAGGTGAGCAACGACTGTTAGCTGCACTATGTAAATCTTGCTGTTGCATATCCATTAGTCTGGATTTGATCAATTGGTATGCATCCATCTGAGAAGCAGCACCTAAGATATCTAACCAGACACCGATTTTCTTCATTTTCGTGATCCAGCTATCGGCCATATGCTGGGGCTCCTTCAAAATATAATACAGTAGATTATTGTTGTTAAGGTTTGGACTCTGCCGGCAATTAATGGCCGTCCGCTGGGTGGTTTCCTCTTACCTTACTGTGGGGCAGGTATGCGTAGGAGTGGGGTGGCTGGAACAAGCAGGGGCAGCTGCCAGCTAGAATTCTTCTGTTGTGGATTCGCTGAGTGTGAAAGACACTGGTGTTTGCTGTCCTAGTAAATGAGGGGTGGCCCACCCAGGTGGGAGAATTTGCCATGGGCTCCTCAAACCCGGAACTAACCCTGAACTAAATACGACTCCAGAACACCCCAATTTCTGCACTGTACCTGTCCTGTCGGGTGAGGCTCCTTTGTCTACAAAAGCCAGTTTTTTGAAATAAAAGTTGGGTGAGGGTTTGCTATACGATGCTCCTAAACCAATACTGACCTCGCAGTGGGGAGGAAGTAGCTTAACCCCTGCTAACAGGGCAAGAGGCACTTTTTCCAAGCGGTGTTCCTCTTATGTTTAGCAGGGGGAGAGTAACTGTCCCTCTTCACCCCTGCGCAGTGTCTTTTCTAGTGGCTGTTGCTGGGAGTGTTCTTCATTTTTTTAGATTGTGAGCCCTTTGGGGACAGGGAGCCATTTAACTTTATTATTTTTTGCCTGTAAACCGCTTTATGAACTTTTGTTGAAAAGCGGTATATAAATTCGATCGATTGATTGATGGTCCTGTGAGCTGTGTGATCGTGGCAAAAGGAAGAGGGAAGAGTTTTCTTGAGAGAAAGTCGCCTTCCCTTTACTTGCACTATGGACAGCAAACTGTTTTGAGAGCCAGGCAACCCCAGAGAACTATGAAGATTTGTAGCATCTTTCCCAAATTACAATTTTTGACATTCCCCAAAGGGAATCCATGGCGATTAAACCTGGAGTAGAATGGACGTAATGCTGCTGTGCAGAGATGGATCTTGGCTTGCTGTTGAATTATCCACAGAAGGTGGAGAGCCCCCCCCCAATATCAAAGTTCTGAGGCAGCCTACCAAATGCTGTCTTCCCTTCCCCCACCCCCTGGTGCGGTAGCACACCTGGGTCTGGTACTCCTTCCTCATCCTACTTTTGTGGAGTTGAAAAGGAAGAGGGGAAGCTGAAGAAGCCTGATGTGCTAACAAGGTGGGCTTCTTCTGCCATCTTCTCCTCTTTGGGTCCATGGAGCACTGGAGGAGGATGAACAATAGGAGATGGATGTGGAGATCGTCAGTGAGGCGAACCCTCTGCCAACCCACCGCTTGAGGTTCTCCCCACCTCCTTGACATGTGGCTACCCCAGTTTGTATGGCTACCCCCCTCATCTACGGGGGATCCATTCCACCTTCCGTGGATAATGGAAACGGTGGATACGGGGCACCCTCATCTCTATGGACCATCCCAGGTGCTCATTAAAGCAATTGCAGGGGTTACCTTAGTAAAAATGTACTTGCTTTACGATGTCGACGTATATAGTGGCATTCAGGTGGCCGGGAGGGCCTGACTGTTTAGTTCAAATTTGGAAGCTCACCCTTCCATTTCCTGTGATTTGGAAAGGTCTGTGTGAAACTCATGCTGAAAAGGTTTTAGCCAAAGCCGGGCTTTGGGCCAAAGATACTGTATGACTGCCGGTAGAAAAGGGCTTTTTCATCACAAAAGTCACAGGCAAAAAGGGAGCTGCCCAGTGTCCTCTCGGCTTGAAGTTGGCCGAGATGATGCTGGACAACGGAATCTGTTTTTGATGTTCCCTGTTGGGGAAGTGTGAGACCCTCGTTATTCACACTTCACAAATGTGGAAACGGTCCATTTTGATGCCTCATGGATCTAGCAGAGGAAAGGCCTTTGTCGTTTCAGAGCACGTTGCAAAACATTTGGATTGTTTCCCACTGTGCTGTTGTCCCGTATTGTGAGGAAACAAATATAATATCTTTATTTTCCTTACCTTGAGATCTGAGATGGAGAGATCTATTTTACGGTAAAATTTTCACAGTGGCCAATGCCTGTTGAAATGTGGTGTGTACATTGGTTTTCGTCGCATGTTTTATCTCCTAATTTGTAGCGTCATTGGTTCGCTGGTAACCTGGACTCAAATCACTTCCTTGTATATTTAAAAAACAATTATGCTGTGATGTGGAGTTTTTAGCGTTGTAAGTTTTTTTGAATATTTCTAGGTATTTATTGTTTCACATTGTGGCCATTTCTGGAATAAAACACATGAGATAAACTCTGCCCTGGGGTCAGTGGCTTGTTAATCTTGCGCAGATGGGGCCACAGTATTCTGAAAGGAAATTTTTTTTTTTTATTGGGATGGGGAAAGACTTAAGCAAAACCTGCTGGCAAAATTTTTTAAATTGCCTTCTCTTTTTGTGCTGCGAAAGATCTGTGTGTTGTAGGCACACGGTCTCTGTTCCAACCTTTCCGTGAGCACTTGGAAGTCAGGAACGAGGGAATGTGAATTCCTACATGTTGTGTGTGCAGAAAAGGATTTCCGGGCCTTCCCTTTCTGCTGAATTTATCCAACCTCCCCTACCTCTAGTCCCACCCAAAGTGACCTTCGCTTTCGCTCACAGATGGTCCTGTGTTTATCAGCGTTCTGTTGCTTTCACCCCCCATAAACAGAACGTCAGAATGTTTGAATATTCCATTACATCACCACAATTCAGCTAATGGCTCAGAGGCCCAGTGCCAAGCGATCAAAACAACAGCAGCGTTTTTAGTCCAATCTGATATAATAAAACGCTGGGGCCCGGGCTTCATTTTTAAGCATCTTCTTTTATCCGCGTCACAGCGACTTAAGCCAAACCTCGTCGTGACAGCGCCGCTGATTCAGAGATGTCGGATTGGCTGGTGACGTATCTCGGGAATTTTATCCGCTACAGCAGCGCGAGAGACATGCGGTTGCTCACCAACAGGAGTGCAGCCACGGTGCGTATCTCAGCTGGGATTGCGCTTAGCCTGAAGTCTTGCAGAGGGACTGGGGGGGGGGCTGGTCGGGGGCCCTTGGCAGAGTGGCAAAGTCTCCATGAGCCAGAAGAATATCAGCCTTCAGTGGGATAGAAGGAGGTTGCTCGGCAGTTACAGAGTGCGCAAAGCATGCAAACACATTGGCTTGTTGCTAACCAAGCAAGAGTATTACAGGGCTGGCGTTTTGGGTGACTGCTGGGGTCCAACTGTGAACCCCACAGTCCAATTCTGCTCCATTGTGGGGTGGTGATGGGGCAACACTCCCAGGCCCCAGCCGGGTAGGAGGGGGCTCATATGGGGCGAGGACCCCCTGAAGCTTGGAGTGAACCAATATCCGTATTGCAGAGGGTGGGGGAAGGGGGGCGTTGGCTTAGAGAGTGGAATTGGTTAAAGTCACCCCTGAGTTCATGATGGGAGCCCCATTTGAACCCGAGCCTTTCTGGATCATCGCTCAGCTGTGGCCTGAGACATCCTGAACCCCATCGTACTCTGCGGTGCAGACAGAGGTGTGATCCGTTTCAGGGCTCCGTCAAATTTCTCATCGCCTTGTATGGAATCCTGCCGGGAATGTTTGCCCCCTTCACAATAGGGAAGGCATTTCAGTCATGGGAGTGGTTTGCGCTGGTGCAACCAACTGCCCTGTGCAATGTGCAGCTGAGCACTGACACTGTCTGAACTCTTTGCCTAGTTCCAAGATCTCGCGTTCAACCCGGACAACCTGGAGCTCGTCTCCAAGACCAGGATTCGGAAGGACTTGGCAGAGTTGTACGCTGCCGCCCTCTTTGTTGTGGATGCCGAATTCAGTCTGGGCAGGTGAGAAAGAGACCTGTGTGCTTATCTGCATAGAGGAAATGATTTAAAATCTGCAGTTGTCTCCCTGCACCTGTCCTGCTCATAATGCAGGGCTGGAAACAAGTGCAGGGGCCAACTTAATGTTCGCAGGTGTAAAGGACGAAATTAATAGGCTGCTGTTTCCCTAGCGGATCTAGTCAAGAGAGCACTAGAGGAGAAAACACATTCAGGATTCAAACTCTCATGAGCATTTTTAATGGAAGGATGGGATAGAAATGCTGTTAACGAGTAGAAGCAAATATTTCACATCTGGTCCACACTCTTGTGGGGAAGAGCGTGGAGTTCTTCAACAAAAATCCACCGTCATTCTGGAACTCGTGTCTAGACGTGAAAGTAGATCGCTGCCTGGTGATAGTTACGACGGCGGCTGGAGGTGTCAGAGGAACTCCTAGATGTGACCAGGTAGTCCTCTGAGGTCCTCCAGCTGTGGGCTTTGCATCTGCAGATCCTGAAATCTGAGTCCACAAATGAGGGCCACTGAACGTATGAAGCACTATGCATGTGTCAGATGCATGTGTCAGAACTATACGCTATAATGTGTGGGAGCTGTGAACAGAATATATGCTGGACAAGATAAGATAAACTGGATACACGCTGGACAAGTGAGAGGGGAGAAGGAGAGAGGAGAGAAGGAGGTTTCAATTTAACCTTAATGGGAACAGAGTACCCTTCCCCCATTCTGTTTTCTGTTTTTTCCTCTCGCCTCCTTGCCTTGGCCTAGAGCCTAATCTCAGCTTTAATTGAATCTTGTTTCTGGACTATTATACACTCTGCAATGGTGATGACAAGGAAACAGTACCAAAATTTGGGCATCAAACCCCAAATGTTACAAGATGTGAAGAAAACAACAAGAAAGCCTGTCAACCAGGCGCAGGCTAGAATAACTAATTATTTTCCCAGAGTCTCCTTGGAGGCAAATGTTCCAAGTTGCTCTGAATTGGAGATGGGAAAATTGTCATCCAATCTACTGGTGCTTGATCCTGGTAAGGCTGAGACTACTTTATGCATTAATTGTCCTGTAGAACCCTCTCAGGGGGATACTCAGGTGCAGCCAGACTTGTCCGGAAAGCTACAACAACATGAACAACTAGCTACTAATTATGAGTCATTGTCTCAACTATCCTGCCCAGACCCTTTTTCTTTTGAGATTATGGGAACTCAATCTACACTAATTGCGCACACTCTTCAATATCTGATGAAGGACTTATCCTACATTAGATCTGCTATTGTAGAGTTGAAGTCACTACTATCTGAGCATATAAAAAACATGGGAACACTTGAACAGAAGCATTGTGATAGATCTGATGCTGTGCTTAAGGAGGAAGCTAAGGAAGCTAAGGACTTAAAGATATCTAAGCCCATGTGGAGATCCAATACTCAGGTGCTGCAATCCACCATCTCGGGGAAAAACTGCTCGACTCCTTTGCAGGTCATAGGAGAATCTGGCCATCAGCATACGAAGGATATACCGACTATTTTCCCCGAGTCAAGCCAAAAAATTTTGCCACCATTACCCTCCCCTTTGTCACTAAATAAAAGGGCGGAAGAGGAAATATGTGATCTCCTGTCTCTGAGTTTGCCAAGAATTACTCAAAAAAGGTGCAAGAACTATGATTCCTCTCTGATTCTTTTAAAGTCGCAGCTTATGTTTAAGAATTTTCCCAACCCCAGGAAAAAGTTATCTGCTCTACAGAAGCGACTATATTTTCTTCATACAGTGTCTTCGTCGGGTGTGACTGCCCTCTCATTGGAGGAGATTAAAGAAGTTGAATTTGTCTTCTTCCCTTTCTCAGTGATGGGTCTCAGAGTTGAATTTGACAGCATCTCTACTGTTCGGAAGATTTTAAAATATAAGACTAAGATTATCAAAATGAACATAGAGATTTATAGACTTTTTAGCAACCCTCTTATTCGCCCACTTTTTCCCACGAGGACAGCTGAACTTATAAATCTCGCTGATTTTAAGACACTACAAGCTCCTCCACCATTATCTTTGGATCAAAATATGATTCAACCAGCTTTGACCAAAATTGGAGGAGTGCCTCGTGAGCATTCAGATGAACCAGACTTATCTCCTAACCGGAATAATTTTAAATTGCCAGAGACCGAGGCTTCAATTGGTGGAAAAGGAATTTTTAACTCTTTTTCAGAGGAAGAGGCTACCTTGATCACGGGTTTCTTCCTTCTCTCTGAGGAAGGGCAACAATTTATTAAAAACAGACTTCAGTTGCTGCTTAGATTATTTACTATCGATCTACCCAAGACAGAGGAGGAAATTGTTACACATCCTAATCATCTTTTCCCCCTTCTGCCAGCTGGCTCTACACAGGATAATTTAACACCATATTGCATTGTTCCAGAATCTTCAATTGGCTTTGGTCATAAACCCATAATCAATTTGGAAGCTGATGTTATTTCAGATACAATTAACTCTCATTGACTATTATCTGATGTTACTGGGTCTAGTTTCCCTGTTATGAAGAGAGCTTCAGCCACTATGTCCCCCGCCCCTCTGCGTTTACTTTCTTGGAATGTGGCTGGCTGGGCAAAGAAAAGTAAAGACCCAGATGTAGAGACTTGGCTTAGTAAATTTGACATTTTGCTGTTACAAGAAACTTGGACAGTAACTCCTGTTGTCCATTCAGATCTGAAGTCTATTTCTTTGCCGGCTCGTAAGAACGGGCCAAGAGGGCGTCCTATGGGAGGCCTTGCTATCCTCTATAAACCCAATTTACAGCTCGAGATGGTATATATGGCTGATAATTATTGTTCTATTTTAATTGTTAAGATCAACTGCAAACCTATTAAGATAGTACTTGCCAATGTTTATATCCCTCCTTCGTCCTCCAAAGAACATAGGCACAATCAATGGGATTTTTTGGTCTCAGTTTTTGGAAAGATAGAGGAAACCCATAAAGGGGCGTGGTTTATTTTGGCAGGGGACTGGAATTCTAGAACGGGCTCTAATTCAGATATATTTCAACGTCTTGATAACTTTAATGATTTACCAGAATATTGCAGCTATTCTCGCTGCTCCAAAGATGAGATAATCAATGAGGCCGGCCTTTTAATGGCTAAATTCTGTATTTTATTTGATCTTATTTGGCTAAATGGGCTTCAGGCAGTAGACGATGCTGGTGATTTTACCTTTTTAGCGCCTCAAGGAGCAAGCGTGATAGATTATATTTTGGTATCTTCTTCCATACTATCTAAAGTTTCTGAATTTCGAGTAGGACCACCCTTCCTTAGTGACCACCTTCCGATTAGTTGTTCTTTTAATTTAAAATCTAATTTTTTCAACCCAGTCCAAGTTCCACCGCCCAATTCGCTCCCAGCTCCGCCCATCAGGATAAAATGGGATGAGAAGACTAGATCCACCTTTCTGTCTTTTGTTGATGATTATGCTACTTCGGAAGGTGTCTCTTTCAATGTCTCTACTACCACACCGCTGTTGCAGTATGAGGCAATTTTATTGCAACTTTTGACATTGGTGGGCCGGCAGTATTATAATTTAAGGTGCCCCAAGTCTTCTAATATTACATTGCAATACAATGCCTCATGTAGAGCAGTGAAGCAGGAACTGCGACAGATCTACTGTGCGTATAGATCTACCCGAAATCCCAATTTGCTGCCCTGCTACTTTGATGCTAAAAAGCGCTTGAAGGAGGCAAATAATCTTCGTGACCATCAAGTTGCTTTAGCCAACTGGAGACAGCTAGAGAAAGCAGTGACATCTAACAATTCTAAGCTTTTTTGGAGAACAATTGGTGGATATTTTTCCCCCTTCAATGAGACCCCTAACATCCCGGCCACCATCTGGGTTGATCATTTTCAAAGTTTGTTCTTTGACAGGAATTTACCAGAATTTTCCCAC
The DNA here is from genome assembly GCA_029204185.1 of Lerista edwardsae. Classification (NCBI taxonomy): domain Eukaryota; kingdom Metazoa; phylum Chordata; class Lepidosauria; order Squamata; family Scincidae; genus Lerista; species Lerista edwardsae. Next base: position 93,186 of record JAJKFI010000147.1, on the reverse strand, counting down.
TCTTGTATACCATCTGAAGTACCTCAGTGGCCTTCGGTCACGGTGGATGAGATCATTACACTAATTGGGCATCTAAAGAGTGGTAAAGCTCCTGGCCCGGATAACATCCCTCCTGATATGATTAAGGCTGCCCCCTTATGGTGGGCTACTATTTTTGCTCCATTATTTACATGGATTAATAGAACAGGAATCATGCCTGTTTCTTGGAAACAGTCAGTGATAGTACCAATATTTAAAAAAGATAACAGAAACCTACCATCTAACTATAGACCAATTAGTCTTCTGTCTGTCCCAGGGAAATTGTATGCTCTTTATCTTCTCAATAGACTTTCTTCCTGGATAGCTGATAACAATATATTAGGAGATGAACAGGGAGGTTTTAGAGCTGGTAGATCAGTGTTGGACCATTGTTTAATATTGACCCATCTGGCTGAAAAGCAACTTTCTAAGCCCCATTCCAGATTATATGTAGCCTTCTTGGATTTGAAGGCTGCTTTTGATTCGGTCAATAGATCAATGCTATGGTCCAAACTTGCTGATCTCCAAATAGACCCCAGACTTCTGTTCCTAATTAAGAGTCTCTACACTGATACCACCAGCCAAATTAGACTAAACACCGCTGGTAATCTTTCTGATAAATTCAATACCAACAAAGGTGTGAAGCAGGGCTGTGTCCTTGCCCCAACCCTGTTCAACCTTTTTATTAATGATCTGTCCTTACATCTTGCCTCTATTGACTCTCATTGCCCCAAACTTAACAATCGACCCATTTCTCTCCTGTTGTACGCCGATGATATGATTTTGTTGTCCCAAACCCGAGTTGGACTTAGACGACTGATAAATGGCTGTATTCAGTATTTGTCTAAAAATGACCTCCACTTAAACTATTCTAAATCAAAAATTATGGTTTTTGAGAGATCTTGGAGGCACCGTTCTTGGGTTTTTAATGGCAAGGCGATTCAACAGGTGAAATCTTTCAAGTATTTAGGGGTAATTTTTCAGTACAAGCTTTCATGGGTCTACCAGCGTAACGCAGCGATCAAAACGGCCAAACTAACAGCTCAATCAGCTCTGCGGTTTTTTTTCCTGAGAGGCAATTCTTATGTACCGGCAGCTTTACGCATCTTTAAAGTGAAAATCTTGGCACAGCTCCTTTATGGAGTTTCAATTTGGTTGCCCAGCTTGAACAAGGAAGTCGAAAGGATACAGTCGACTTTCCTTTATAAAATCTTTGGATTGGCGCATTGTGTTTCGTATGCAGCCCTTTGCTTAGAAGCTGGCCAATATAGGATTGAGCATATAGCTTGGTGTCACTTTATGAAGTTCTGGTTGGGAGTCTGTTTTAAAGCAGGCTCAGTCCCCATGCTGCAAGCGTTACTAGCGGACTCTTGGGAATCTAAAGGATATCGGCTCTTCATTAGGAGGCTTACTAGTATTGGTCTCTCTCCCCATTTATTGGGTAATTGTGGTATGTCAAGAGCCAGGCAGATTGTAATTCAAAGACTAAAAGATATTGAAAGTCAGGAGCTCTTAACTGATGCCAACAAGACGTGCTCGCCACTTAAATTCCATCTATTTTGTGTGACAGGCCAAGCTCCTGCCTATCTAACATTATTGCATGATCCTAATCTTAGGCGAGCTCTATCCCTGGCTCGTTGTAACGTATTTCCCTCGTATCAACTTGAGGCTAAATTTACCAGTATTCAGCAGATCTCTCCTATATGTCAATGTCCAATGGGGGTAGTAGATTCCTTGTACCATACTTTTTTATACTGCCCCCTTCATGAAGACATTAGATTGAAATATTTAATTCCACTTATGGGACATTTATCTGGTCTTTCTGATGATCATTTGGTGACTTTTTTACTTGATTCCCGATCTATGTCTGCTTTAACACAAGTATCCTCTTTCCTAAGAGATGTATTATTTAGACGTAGTCGTTCCAAGAACATGGTTTCTATGACCAATTGAAGGCTCTGTATAATTTTATTGCTTTTTATATATTTTCTTTTTTTATATATATATATAATGCCAATAAAGGTGACTATGACTATGACTATGACTATGACTATGGCTATAATGTGAAGTATTACATTATGCCTCACGGCTACTGATCTCTCCTCTGGTCCTTGGTATCAGGATTGTGTTGTAAGGGGAGGAATGAGATGCCGCACTCCATCTGACTCTTGCCATGAAAACGGACAATATCACAGCTGAACCTCCAGAGGAGATCAGTACATAAGCACAAGAGAACGTTGAACATCAACCAACAAGAAAATGCCACTTCTTCACGCAATATATAACTAGCCTATTGCAATAAGCTCTTGGGACAGCCGGTCGCTTAACTAGCTAAGCACAGCGCTTTAAATTAAAATTAAAAGGCCTAATGCTTTTAGTAAAAATGTTGGGGGAAGCCACAGGGTGCTCAACTTGGGGTAGCTATGGGTCAAAGCATGCAGTTTCCGTATTTAATTGGATAAGTGGAGAGCCTCGTTCTGCAGGGCATCCAAGCTCAGATGCCTAAACCCATCCAAGTAAGTCATGACTTTGCAGGATACCAACCCATAGTAGGTTTCCACCAAGGTGCAGTCTTTGCCCTGGCTCATCTCCTCCCACTCGTCGACCAGCTGGCCGTCTCTTGCTACAGACGAGGTGAAAATGAACTTGTAGCAGCAGCGGTTGTACCAGACGTGTTTCTTTCCAGAAAACCGGAAGCTGTGGACAGGCAACACACCAGCATTCCTGGCACAGACTCCCACAAAAGCACCAGGTGAGAGCGAAAGAGGGACTTCCCCAGAAGTCACATAGATCTTCCGGGCCACGTCCTGTGAAATGACGAAAGCTGCTGCATCACAATAGTCAGGATAATGCTTCTCTGGGTATTTCTGGAAAGGGACAAAGTCTTGGCTTTGTGGGTCTCTGCTGGGTGCCTTCTGGTGAACCACCTTGCCCAGGTAAATGTCTTCGGGATGGGTTCGTAAGCTCAGCAAGTGCTCCACCAGACCCGGGAGGTTCACAAACATCTCCACGTCCGTTTTTAGGATGAACCGTGCCCTTGAGCAAAAAGTGATGGTCCACTCCATCGCCATCAAGGTTTTTAGCGTTTGATTCCCCCGGGAGTCCAGGAAGTCTCCCACAATGAGGTCTTGGTGCCTCTGCCACTCCTTGGTGACCTCCAACTGGGTGGCCTCCAAGGACGGCTTCCCTAACACAAACAGGGCGAGAGTGCTGTGGCCTTCCACCTGTGTCAGGTTAGCCCAGGTCTCCCTGATGGCCCCCCGTCTCGAAGCGTTTTCTGGTCTGCTGAAGACAAGGACCAGCAGGAAGATCTCGTTGCTTGAACACACCTCTGAGCTGCTGATCACGTAGGCCTTGGAGATGTTGGCCTTCAGGGGGGCCATGTCTAAGGTCCGGGCTCTTTCTCGTGCTTGGAGGATCTTCCTGTCGGTGTAGGTGGTGGGCAGAGCTCTCAGGAAGAATTCCTCCACCAGGTCGGCGCCGAAGAGCAAAATGTGAAAGAGCACAATGTTGAAGAGGAGGAAACACCACTGGTGGGTCCGGAGTCTGCAGAACATCATCTGTGGGAGAGGAGGGAAAAAATTAATGTCAGACTGCTGAACATTTGCGGTGTACGGTGGTTCCCTCTGCACACTGTCAGTCTTTTGCAGAGGTAATCTATTGCCAATGGCAGTGTTTCTCAAACTGCGTTGGAACCCACTTGGTGGGTCGTGACCTGCAGTCAGGTGAGTTTCAGAGAGCTGGGAGCAGCCATCTTGGAAGCTGCAGATCTTACTCTGGCTATATTCCTTTTCTGTTAACTGTTCGTATTTTCAAGTGAGGGTTAAACACTTTCTTTTTGCTTTTTAGTGCAGTGCTTTTACATATTTTGTCCTAATATTACTTTCAGGGATGTTTCATTGGTGCTGCAGTCCGAGTTTGCATTTCGGGAGTGTCATCTGATTATGTCACAATGACGGCACTTCCTGCTTGATGATGTCACTTTCCTGCCATGATGTCACTTCCGGTGAGTCCTGACATGAGTATCATTCTAAAAGGTGGGTCCTGGTGCTAAAAAGTTTGAGAACCACTGGCCTATGGCATGATCCCACATGGACACACTATACATGTGAATTGTTGTTGTTGAGTCGCTAAGTCGTGTCCGACTCTTCGCGACCCCATGGACCGCAGCACGCCAGGCCTCCCTGTCCTCCACTAGCTTCCTAATATATGTGAATACCAGATACATGTGAATACCAGATCTCAATTGGTAGGCTCAGGCATCTGGGTTTTTCTTACCCGATTTTTCTTACTCCTCCTCTGTCTTCCGGTCCCTTCTCAAAACCCACCCTTGCCATGAAGACTTGGGCAGCCCCCAGCCCCTCAACTCGATAGACCTACAGATTCATGTAACAATGGATTGCATGTTCTTTTCCCTCTTGTTTTATATACTGTTCCTCAACAGAAAAAGTTCACCAACATAATCAAGCATCGAAATGGCTGCCTGTCCTCAAAGGACACACAATCTAAAAAAAAGCAGAAGAAACCCCAGCAAACAGCCCCTAGAAAAGTCTCTGTGCTCGGATGATGAGGGACAGTGACTCTCCCCCTGCTAAGTAGAAGAGGAGCACCGCTTGAGAAGGTGTCCCATCTCTCCTGCGTCATATTCTAATTCTGTTTCATTTCTATAAACATTTCTGTGCTCTCTGCAGACAGTCTAGGCAAACAACACCAATGCAAAAAGCAAAATATCATGGATTAATTTTTTTAAAAATAGCAGCCATTACTGGCACTTAAAACAAAGAATTTGCAGAACAAGAAACCAGCAAGAGAAAATGCATTTGTATGGTTCTTTGTATGCATGCAAATTGGCTGAGAACAAAAGTCAAATCTGGCTTCTGGAGGCACTGCATAACTGTGTAAAAAAGGGGGTAGGCAGCTCTTGTGTGATGGGGAGTTCCACTGCTTGGGCACTACTATGGCAAAATGCCTCTTCCTGCGCCTGCAAGCTTGGAGAAAATGGGGGACAGGCAGCTCACTCTGTTGGCCTGTGGATCAGACCAACTGCTGTATCAACCCTTCCCAGTTGCTTGTCTCTAGCAGTTGGTGATGGGGTGTAGACTGCTTCTGTGACCATTTAGCAGTTTTGGTTAATAGCCATTGTTTGACATATCTACAGGCTCTGGTGGGTTAGATCAAAGATCCTGCGTTCTTAGTCCTGACATGCTTTGGATGCAGGACTTGAAGACAACAACTCTGTTTGCCCCTCCGAGCAAAATAGTATTCAAAGGTCTATTGCTTTGAAACATGGAGTATCCACTTCGTGACCCATTGCAATAAGGTTTTCTGTGATGTAATGCTAGCGATCTTAGGGCGCAATCCTAACCTGGCGTTAGGCCGGCACAATCAATCAAATCCCTTGTACTAGCCCAGAGTGTTGCAAACACACCGTAAAGCGCATTTGGACCACTCTCTGAGTCAGGGAGGGTGGCACACGTCCGTTGTGCAAACACACTTTACAGTGTGTTTGCAACACTCCTGGGCTGACATAATGGACTTGTGCCGGCCTAACTCCAGATTAGGATTGCGCCTGCTCTACTTTCTAGACTAGGTTTCCTTCGTGCATGCATTCACATATATGTTTTCATCTAAAACATCACTGCAAGTAGCAGATTTGCTGCTCGTTTCGTTTCAGCTTGATCTTTGAACTTCTGACCAGCAGCAGAAGTCTCTTGAAAAGTGCATAAAATCAACAGTGACAAAGTTAAAACCACAGCAATGACAATAACCTTGAAACCACAATAATCAATATAAAGTTTTTTTGTAACAGTATGTACACACTGACTGATTTTCGTATGGTTGATGAAAGACTGCTAAAGGCTTACCTTAATGACGACGCCGGCAGACTGAATCTTGGAAGCTGTATGTCTCAACGCAACAATCTTGTACCGTTTGGGGTGTGCGTGCAGGAGTTGGAGAAGGGATAGGAATGTTTTATGTGTGGATAAAGTTACTTCCATGTCAACCAAGTTCGATTTTTTTCCATTCAGCTCAGCTGCACTGGAGCAAAGAAAGTGTCATTCTAGAGGAGGCTGATTGTGTTACAACCTGCATCGAAGCAAGGTAATTAGTCTTTTGTGCTTTATTAATATCTGAGATTAAAGAGTTGGCTTTGCAGAAACGGATCGCCCTCAAGACAGACCACATTTTTGTGTGTGTTAAAATCGCAGTCTCTCTTTTTAAAATATAAACCAAGAGAGATTTGGCACGTGGCATTTTTTGAAGTGCTGCAAAGAGTTGACGACCTTTGGAAATATAATTGAATGTTTCAGTATAAAACCGTTAAGAACCTCTGCTTTTTCTGTGAATTTGGAACACCTTCCAAAAACGGGTAGGGTCTTCAGAAAAAAAGATGGCCATGTTTTCGGAGGGGGGGGGGAAGAGAATTACACTGACAATTGTGGTTTAGAAAAGTTGGCATGAAAGTAGATTATGTTTTTCTTGCATTAAAACTTGAAGATGCCTATGATAGCAAGTTGGCAGAAGATGCAAGACAGACTAAAGGAATTGCTTCGTTGCACAGCTAACTTGTGGAACTCACAGATGCAGGGATGGTCTCTGGCTTCAGACAGGAGTTAAACAAATTCATTGAGGTGGAGAGCTCTCAAGCTATTGGTTGTGATGGTTTCATGGAAGCTTCAGGTTCAGGGGAACTTAACCTCTGAATGTCAGGGGTGATGTTCAGGACAATGGGCAGGGCTCCTGGACTCATGCCTCCTCTTAGGTCCCCTGAGGGATCTGGTTGGCCACAGTGGGAAGCAGATTGCTGGGGTAGACAGGCACTATGTGTGAACGCAGCTAAGAGAGAAAAAAGTATTTCTCTTAGCTTTACTGGAAGACTTAAAGGAATGGCAGGCTGGGCCAAAATGTGAGATGGCAGCCCTGTGAGTCCCAGTCATGAGTCATTTGTGGGTCCCCCTTCTAAGAAAGGCATAAGAAAGGCAGAGCGTCGAAGAATGGATGCTTTCAAATTATGGTGCTGGAGAAGACTCTCGAGAGTCCCCTGGACTGCAAGGAGATCCAATTGGTCAATCCTACAGGAAGTCAAGCCTGATTGCTCCCTGGAAGGACAAATCCTGAAGCTGAAGCTCAAGCACTTTGGCCACCTCATGAGAAGAGGGGACTCTTTAGAAAAGACCCTCGTGCTGGGAAAGATTGAAGGCAAAAGGAGAAGGGGGCGACAGAGAATGAGATGGTTAGACAGTGTCACCAAAGCGATGATCATGAAATTGGGCGAACTCAGGAAGCTAGTGGAGGACAGGGAGGCCTGGCGTGCTGTGGTCCAGGGGGTCGCGAAGAGTTGGTCACGACTCAGCAACAACAACAACTTCTAAGAAAACATATTGCCCAGTAAGCTGAGTAGCACTGTTCCCGGAGTGTTTTTTTTTATGGATTGCAAATGCAACTTTTACCCAGGTCACGGCTAAGCGACAAAAGAACACCAGAGGAGTCCTGCTGGCTTGGGCTAAGGGCCCTCCTTGCCCAGCTTCCTGTATCTCACAGTGGCCCTTCAGAGGCATCTGGGGCAGGGATGTAGCTAAAGGAGTGCAGGGGGGTGCAATTGCACCAGGCAACAGGATTTAGGGGGGCACCAAGCTGAGCTTGACACTAGTGGCCAAAATTGTGGAAGCCTGGGTGTGTGTGAATAATACCGTCATTATACATCATTTGATGTGGAATTTAATGCCGAATGAAGCGAAACAAACAAATTGGAGTGTAATGTCTTCCTTCTATCAAACGTTATAGCCAAAAAACCAAGAAAATGAAAATACCACAGTGATGTCACTTCTTCCAGGGCATAATTTTGCCCTCTACACCAGGCTACACTTCCATTAGCTATGCCAATGATCTGGGGCACTCAAGAGATCTGCATCCCGTTGCCCTTCCCTTGCTCCTGGCATTCAGAGACACCCTATTTCTAAAACCAAGGGGCTGCACAAACCCCTCACGGCTTGTAACTTGTGATGGATTTTTCTTCCAGAAATCTGTCCAGTCCCTTTTCTAAAGGCATCTTGGCCAGACACCATCACTACATCTTTTTGCAAAGAGTTCCGCAGGTTAATTCCACGATGGGTTCAACTCCATGTGGCTCGGCCACAGTTATTTCTGCTTGCAAAGCAATACCCTTCCCATTGCATCTGCTTGCATAAACGTTTGTGGGTATGCAAGGAGTCTAGAATTGACTGAGCGCAGAGCTAGTTGCCAGTGTCCTCCCTCTTTGCAGCTGGGGATAAGTTCTGGAGCGGTTCCTTTATCATCCCTGCCTCAATTCCAGTCACAGCCACAAGAAGGCAGCTTTGCCTACTCCTGAAACTGCAGTTCCAGTTGCAGCCACTTGAGGACCACTTTCATTACCTTTTCCAGCTCCATTGTTCCTTTGCTGGTTCCATTCCAGTTCCAGTCACAGCCGCAAGAGGGCAGCCTTGCCTGTCAGCCCCGCTGCAGTTCCAGTCTCAGCCACTTGAGGGCCACTTTCATACCTTTTCCAGCTCCATGGTTGGTTTGCTGGCTCCACTGCAGTTCCAGTCACAGCCACAAGAGGACAGACTTCTCACGTTTTCCTTGCCAAGCCCCATTAGGGGGCAGACGTCTCCATTGGCTGTTCCTTTGCCAGCCCTGTCGCACTTCTAGTCGCAGCCACTAGGGGGCTGACCTCTCTTGTGAGCTTTGGCCCCCTTTACCTACCTAACCTTGACTGAGCCTATTCCTTGATGTGCCCCTTGGCGCTCCAGTCACAGCCACTAGGGGGCAGACTTCTCTCTCCTCACTCCTCCTGCCCTTTTGTTTGCTGAAACCATTTATAAACCTTCAAGGAAACCTTTTCTGGACAGCTGTTGCCACAACACTTTTGTTCACCCTAATTACTGTGCCAGCGTACACAATGGCTGCCTCACCCCTTCTGCCGCCTCCACTTTCCTAACCCTCCTTCTGTTCTTTCCTTTTGCCTGGATTGCAAGCCCCTCAGGGCAGAGACCTTGCCTCCCATTCTATGAACATAAGAAGAGCCCTGCTGGATCAGGCCAAAGGCCCATCTAGTCCAGCTTCCTGTATCTCACAGTGGCCCACCAGGTGCCCCAGGGAGGCAGGAGACAACAAGATGCTTGCATCCTGTGGCCACTCCCTTGCACCCGGTACCAGTAGCCCTCCACCTTTGTAAGGAGGTTGCATGATCCATCATTGCCTATAGCCCACGATGGACCTTTCCTCCAGAAATCCGTCCAATCCCCTCTTAAAGGCATCAAGACCAGTGATGTCATTCAGGGGGAACGGACCAGAACGGGCGTTCCGGATCCTAACGGGCTCCGTGGCTGGTTCCGGGTTCCCGATAAGTGCCAATCAAAAGTGAGTTCCTGTTCCTAAATCATTTGAATGACACCACTGATCAAGACCAGATGCCATCACCACCTCCTGTGGCAAAGAGTTCCACAGATTAACTACCCGCTGGGTAAAAAAGCCGTACAGTGCTGTGCACACGGACGGCGCCATACGCCTACATGAATTGTCCTGAGGTTAGCAGGGATCTGAGAAGTGCCTGCAAGCCTTTGGCCACAGCCTTCCAGCTGAGAAGGGAGGGATGGAGGGAGGGGCCAGGGTGACCTCGGGAACGGCAGGGGCAGGCCAGGAGGCGCCTTGAAGAATGAGAACGTACTGGCCAGGCGGGAATCCTCCGAAGCCCTCGCATTCTTGGCCAACCTGCTTTGAAACCAGGGAGGTTTACCCATTATCAACGGCCAACGGAAAATTCAACAGAGAAAATTGCACCCGATGCCAAGGGCTCAAAATCCCAGTTGATCTCCAGTCCTGCCCTTTTGTTTGCCGAAACCATTTGTAAACCCTAGCACGGAAAATAAATAATACTCAAAAAAAGACTCGCGGCAAAAGAGTGACGGCCGTTTTTTGTTCTTGCTCATTGGGTCACTAGCAGGCCTGTCCGTTGCTGATGGCAGCCTGGTTGCTGTGGTTGCCCAGAATGACTCTGATGGCAAGTGGGCGGGGCCACTTGCCATCGGAGCCATTCTGGGCAATGCTTCGCAGAATGCTTGCCATGCCTTCCATAGCTGCTCTCCTGCCTTGGCACGCATAAGAACTGTCCTTCCAAACAAAGATTGACCCAAGAACAAAACCTGCAGGTTGACTGGCCAGAGCCGTCTTGCTCAATTGGACCAAAGGTCTCCCCAGCCACTAGGACTCCAGGATGTCCTGTTTTTGGACATAGAGGGTCTATTAAGCGTTCATGGTTAATTCTGAGCAATGCTTTTGGTTTGTGGCTAACTTCCGGCATTAAAAAAACTACAATTAAAACATTAAACATGCATTAAATTAAACATGCATTAACATTAAACTTGAAATGCAGTTTGGCCGCCTGAGCTGCGTGCGGTGGGGCTAGCCACTAAAGAGTCATAGCGCTCTTAGTGAACAAGTGGAGGACTGGCACTTTGCACATGCTCTGAAACATTTCCCCCATATTTCAGGGCAGGTGACGTCTAGCATTCCTCCCTCCCCCCTCCCCCCCCATGCGTCATTTTATAGCTATTTGCCGTTGTGTAAGTGAAGGGCCCTCCCCATCTTGCAACAAGATCCGAGGTGTGGGTATCTTTCCCTCCAGATAACATCACGTTGAACAGGTTTTGGAAGTTTTATCTATTTTTTTTTTTTTAATGGTCAGGCAGTCACTTTTGCAAAAAAAAAAAAAAAAAAAAAGTGTGGTGGCCTTTGAGCAGTAAAGTTTGGAACAATCGCCCTCCAAAAATACAAAAACGACAACGTTCACGCAGAACCGGACTGTAAGATCATAGGAAGAGCCCCGCTGGATCAGGCCAAAGGCCCATCTAGGCCAGCTTCCTGTATCTTGCAGTGGCCCACCAGGTGCCCCAGGGAGAACACAAGACATGCCCGTATCCTGTTGCCACTCCCTTGTACCTGGCGTTAGGAAATAGGCTATCACTAAAATCCAGAAGTTGCAATAGAGTCATTGTGACGTGTAACCTGGGAAGGAACTTCTGCTCCAGAAATCTACCCTCATCTCTTTTAAACGCATCTAGGCCAGACTGCCATCTCCACATACTCTGGCAAGGAGTTCCACAGATTAATTACTTGCTGGCCTAAAGAAATATTTCGTTTTATCTGTTCTAACTCTCCCGACACTGAATTTCAGTGTATGTCCCTTGGTTCTGGTGTTGTGCGAGAAGGAAAAGAGCATCCCTCTATTCACGAGGCCAGATTCACGAGGCCAGATTTAATCCAGATTCCTCCCTGGATTAAAACAGGAAGAGTTTCTCTTTGCAGGTTGAGTGTTCTCAGGGCTGTACCATCTATTAGGTCACTGCAGCTGGAGGACTGAGGAAGCAGAGACACTCTAGCCCACCTCCTCTTCTCCTCCTTCCTGTTCTGCTCCATTCCTCTTTCTCTTTTTTTTTTAAATCCAGATAGCAGGAAGATGGATGTGCTACTGCTGAGGGATTGGTCTGTCTAGCTCCTTGCTAGGGAACAAATAATCGAGTCCAGATATGTCCTTGTCTGGACAGGGCGTTGAGAAAGTGACCTTTTTCAGTGGATTAAAATTAGCACAATGTGGGCCAGTTTTGGGGCTGGATGTTGTCTGTAAGCAAGGAGCAGAACAGGTATTATTAAGTGCTGGGTGGGAGGGCAATGACTTATTTTGGAAGGAAGTCATCCACCACCTCACAACGCTGGGATCTGAGCTGCTTTCCTGTTTCACCTGGCTCAAGGGAGGGTGGGGCAATCGCTGGGCATTGAGACACCTGCCAGCTTGTGTCGCCAGCTAAATGGTCCCAAGTCACAGGACCGGCAAATCAGGCCAGGAGGATTGTTGGTTCTGAGTCAGGGCAAAGACAGCTTCGTCTCCGTGGGCTGTTCCTAGATTGGGTGACCGCAGAGTTCTTCCTTCAGAAGCATCGAGTGAAATAAACGGATGAATGTTTTGAAACATTCAAGGAACAAAACTCCTGCGCGAAAAGAACTGGGATGCTTGTTTCAGTAAATGCAACCAGGTGATGCCAGGGGGGTTGGGCACTGTCAGAAGAGCCTACCTGCGTGGGCCAACCCCGAACCCTCAGTTCCAGAGGCAAGAGTAACCACCTGTGCACCTTCTTGGAAAGCTAGAGGGTTAGCCAGAGGGATGTGCCTGTTCCCCAGGCTGTCTTCCCATTTTCCGATGTCCGTAACATACAAAAAAGGTCTGCATCTTTGGGCCACCAAGTCCTAAGCTTATTTTAGTTGCTTTGTGTTTCTTTACTGGGATGGAGCAGAATATAAATCCGTGATTTTCAACCAGCGTGTGACAGCACATTGGTGTGCCACAAATGACCCGCAGGTGTGCCACTGGGGGAGGGTAACTGATGAGTAGGATCTTTGGGAATGTGAGCCCCCCTATTGGCAGCATGATGTGCCTTCTCAATTATAAAAAACAACAACTGGTGTTTGAGTGTTTGAGCTCCTGATTTGCAGATGGAAATTACCAGTTTCAGTCCTTGGCGACACGCCTAGGTAGGCCTGGGGGGTGGGTGAGAAGCGAGAGGATCAGACCCTTGTGGATTGAAGGATTGCTTCTAGTCAATGTAGACTGTTTTGGGCTTGATTGTCCCACTAGAAGACCCTCTTATATAGGTCAATTGTCTAGAATTGTAGAATGTTCAGATTTGGAAGGGACCTTGGAAGTTATCTATTCCGACCCCCTGCTGTAGTTAGACAGGGGTTACCTCAGCCCCACTGAACTAAGTGGGTCTGAATTCTGTGGAAGCAGATTTCAGGCTGGGCTGCAGGTACGGGTACCTTTCATAAATATATTCAACATGACCACATTGTATGCCGTGGAGTTTGAAAACGGTGTTGTTTACCTTACCCTGAAGAAAGCCCATTGCATTCAGTAAGAGTTAGGCTGTAATCCTGTCTTAATCACCAGAAACAAACATCTCTAGTTATATAAGATGCATTTCACATTCCTACAATAGTAAAACTAAGTTTACGATAAGCAGTTTATTTGCAAGCAAGTTGCCATAAGCACCCTATAATATAAGGGGAAAGGAAGACTAGAGCTCTTTTAAATAAGTAAATATTGTATTTATTTTAATCTCCCCCAACTGTTCTGTTCACTTTTAACCCCAGGGGAAAAAAAAATCTCTTCCCCTACCTCATGTCGTTAAAACGTCTTGCCATTTTATATCCTAGCTTTATACTAATGCTTTCGAACCTTTTGGGTCTGCTGTGTCAAAAGTGCCTAACTTTCCTCTGCTGGTGTGTCACCCCCCCCCCCAAACAAAAGAGAGAGAATTATTTACATATTCATTTAGTTTAAAAAATATAGTCCAAAAACGTGTGGGGGCTATCCGTTATATAAAGGTTTCTCCACGACCGAATGGTCTAGTCGTGACCGACTGTAGGGGGCGGTGCTCATCTCTGTTTCTAAGCCTGTAGAGCCGGCATTTTGTCTGAGGATAAGCTTCCGTGGTCATGTGGCCGGCATGACTGTAAGCCATAGCGCACGGAATGCTGTTACCTTCCCACCAAAGTGGTCCCTATTTCTCTACTTGCATTTAGGTGCTTTTGAACTGCTAGGTTGGCAGGAGCTGGGACAAGCAACGGGAGCTCACTCCGTCGCGCAGTCTTGAACTCCCAACCTTCCGGGCGGAAAGCCCAACAGCAGCGGTTTAACCTGCTGCGCCACCACATCCCTTTCCATTATATAAAGAACATCAAATCATTACAAATCACTACATGAAAAACCTAACTTGTTGTTGAGTGTTGGCAAATGCCATCCAAAATGTCTTGGCGTGCCACTTTGGACACGTGTGTCGTAGGTTTGCCATCATTGGTATAGTATGGGTATCTTTAGTTTTGATTATTTATTTATTTATTTATTTGAAGAATTTATACCCCGCCTTTCCAATGCCAAAGCAAGTGCCCAAGGTGGCTTACGTGGGCAGGCTAGTCTAAACCACCATTTTTTTCAATGGGGTTTTTACAAATCTACAGTATTCTTGTGATCCGCCAATCCTCAGGCCCAGATGTTGCCTTCACAGTGTGGTTCTCTTCTTTGGCTGGCTGCCATCCAGCCTCTGCAGGCAATCGCAAGTCAAGTCTAGACAGACCTCAAGGTGGTATTCCTTTCTTTGCCGGCTGGCCTCCTCACAGCTCTCACTTGTAGTAAGCTAATCAGCTCCACAGCGACTCCGTTCTGCCACCACAGGTACTGCAGCTTGTCACAGCCTGGCATTCGTCTCCCATCCAAAAGGAAACCGCAGATTTTCCTGTTTAGCTTCAGGCAGTGCCAGCAGCTCAACCATCAGTCCACACTGCTAAGGACATGTGGTGGGAGGGGGGGCAACTGCATTGGTCAATAAGCTGAGCTTGACACTAGTGGCCAAAATTGTGAAAACCTTGGTCAATATGAATAATAAAGGTGAAGGTTTCCCCACGACCGAATGGTCTAGTTGTGACCGACTGTAGGGGGCGGTGCTCATCTCCGTTTCAAAGCCAAAGAGCCAGCATTTGTCTGAGGACAGGTTTCCGTGGTCATGTGGCTGGCATGACTATACGCCAAGGTGCACAAAATGCCGTTACCTTCACACCGAAGTGGTCCCTATTTATCTACTGGCATTTTTAGGTGCTTTTGAACTGCTAGGTTGGCAGGAGCTGGGACAAATGACAGGAGCTCACTCCGTCGTGCGGTTTTGAACTGCCAACCTTCTGGTCAGCAAGCTCCGCAACAGCAGTTTAACCTGCAGCCCCACCACGTCCCTATCAATCTGACTAATGCCATCATGTTGTATATCATTGGAATGCTAATTTAATGCATAATGCAATGAAACAAAGTGCATTGGAATATTTGTATTCTAGCAAATGTTATGGCCAATTAACCAGAAAATATTTTATTTACTTCCTTAATTAAGCTTGATTTCGTCGTGGGGGGTGGGGTCTGCAAAATCTTCTTTGACCATGAGTAGCAGACGCCTTAGCGACCCCAGTGGTGTCAACTTTAGGGTTATTGAGAGGTAGAGTGCCTTAGCAAGGTGGCCCCAACGGGGAGAGCCAGTCCGTGAGCCTTCTGGGAGCCTCATGGAAAGGTTGCGTGCTCAAGGCTGAAATCAGCGGTTGATGAAACCAGAAACCCCTTTGGGGTAAAACAGAAAAAGCAATCCCCTGGCCACCTTGCATCTTGACCTTGGCTTAGGGTGAGTTTCACCTGACGATGACCACTCGTGAGGTGGCTGAGTATGATCCAAGCCAATGACGGATTTATGGTCACCCCCTCCCCACCCTTGTTCCTGCACTTGTCCCTCCCCCTCCTTTTGGAGGAGTTGACATCCCACGCCCTGGAGGGATAAGATCAGGCCGTCCGTCCAAGACCTGTTCTTTCACATTATTCATCCTGGGGACGGCTGGCTTGGCTGTGTACAGGTAAGGGCAGATTTACCTGCATGGGGTTCTTTGCGCTAACAGGCACTACCGACTGTCAGCCTGCTCTTCCCCACCCCTCCGCATCCCCCTTCTTGCTCTTTCAAACTCTGTCAAGGACCAAATGTGCTGATGCTGCTACATGTTTAAGCATCACTGTCTGTTTTTGGAGGAAATAAGGAAGGAACTTCCCTTCGCAATTAGTGGAGAAAGGGGAATTCATGCAAAGGGGTTGAAAAGGGCTCATTTTAAAATAGCCCCTTTCTGCCCTCCTCCATCTGTTCTTAGCGTGAATTCTTTTCTTTTAACATCATGCATCATGTTAGGGCCATCAGTCTGAGAGCACCATCCTAACTTGGAGTTACGGCACGTTTGGCCGGCACGAGGGCTACCGTAAGGTGTGTTTGGACTACTCTCGGAGTCAGGGAGGAGTTGGAAAGAGGATTCTGGACTGGGTAGACTCTTACCAGCATCTGTTAGCCAGTATAGTACGGTGGAACCTGCATGTTCAGGGGCAGTCTATCTCTGAGTACTAGATGCTGGGGAGAAGCCACGGCAGAGGGGTGTTGCCTTCATGTGTCCTAGGTGGGCTTCCCAGTGGCTAGCAGTAGCAGAAACTGCTACTTGGGAGTCAGATGGTCATCTTACTATCTTCTTATAAAGCAGTATTTCTCAAACTGTGGGTTGGAACCCACTAGGTGGGCCACGAGCCAATTTCAGTGGGTCCCCAGGCATTCATTTCAGTGTGGTTTTTATTTTTAATATATTGGACTTCATTCTGCCTTTGTATGTGACTGCATTTGGGGAAATTATAGATCTATACTTTTAATAGGCTACTATGTACATGCTTTTTAACAATGGTAGTCCATGGGGCTTACTCGCAGGTAAGTGTGGCTAAGATTGCAGCCTTTGGGGATTTTTTTTTAACAGATCAGCCACAGCTTGGCAGGGTTCTTCTTTATTTTAAATATTTTTAATATACTGATTGTCAACTTTTATTCATTTACTTAGTTAATTAGATTTGGTTTTGTTGTATGAGTGGTGGTAAATGTTTTCCTATTTGATGTCACTTCCAGCTGTGACATCACTTCTGATGGGTCCCGACAGATTGCCATTCTAAAAAGTGGGTCCTGGTGCTAAAATGTTAGATAAAGTTAAACCATGTGGCCTGTTAGCAGCTACTTAGCATGACCTTCACGCCTTGCTTGTGAGGTCCAAGGGCCATAATGGAGGCTGTCCGTCTTCCGTAGGACCCACCAAGCTTTCTCCAGAATCTTTCGAGGTGGGGCGGCCAACGGCAAGAACAATATGCATGGAATCCTTTCCCTTGTGGGTTTACGATCCTTAGAAGCTTTCCGTTGGGGCCGACAAACATTTATTTTTGGATTAGCCTTCTTCTGGTTGTATTTTGGACATTGTCATCCTGGACGTTTGCCAGTATTGTGGGTCCGTTTTATTGCCGTTTTGTATTTTACCTGTGTGGCTCTGGTAACGGGGCGATTGCTGCTGGTTTGCTTTTAGTTATGCTTTAATTGTTTATTAATTGCTTTTCTATACAAGTGGGGGCCTCTTTATCTGCGGGTTCAGCACCTGCGGACTTGAGGTGGTGCAGTGCTGGACCAGTGCCCGAGGGCCTCACCTGACGTCCTGGATGTGGCCAGAAGCATCTTTCAGAAGGTCCTCTGCTGGCCTCCCACCTGCAGATAAGAACATAACATAAGAACATAAGAAGAGCCCCTATGCTGGGTCAGGCCAAAGGCCCATCTAGTCCAGCTTCCTGTATCTCACAGCGGCCCACCAGGTGCCCCAGGGAGGCATGAGACAACAAGATGCCTGCATCCTGTTGCCACTCCCTTGCACCCGGTACCAGTAGCCCACCACCTTTGTAAGGAGGTTGCACAATCCCTCATTGCCTATAGCCCACGATGGACCTTTCCTCCAGAAATCCGTCCAATCCCCTCTTAAAGGCATCCAGACCGGATGCCATCACCACCTCCTGTGGCAAAGAGTTCCACAGATTAACTACCCGCTGGGTAAAAAAGTACTTCCTTTTATCTGCTTTAACTCTCCCAACCCTCAGTTTTAGTGGATGCCCCCTGGTTCTGGTGTTTTGAGAGAGGGAAAAGAACATCCTTCTATCGACTTTATCCCTTCCATGCATAATCCCATTGCAGATCCCATTGTCCGCTGGTTTCTGGAGCCATGGTGTGTGTCCAGGGACTGATTCCCCCTGGGTACCAAGGGCCAGTCAGTACTGCATGTGTTTTTGTAAGCTGCTTTGGATGGTCTTTTGGGAGAGGCAAGTCTTTTTGGGATGGTCTTTTCAAGGTTTTGCGATTGCTGTCTGCCCTCAGTAGGCTGGCACGAGAAACAGGGACTTGTTGCTCGTTCTGTCTCCCCAGTTCGCCGCTGAGGCCTGTCATGGCGTTGCAACGTTACACCTCATTCCTGCTGGCAGCGTTTGGTCTTTACCTGGGTGAGTCACCGTTTTTTTCCCATATATCTGAGCATCGCCGCTCCGCCAAACGCAATCGGCCTTTGGCTGCAAAGGACATCTGATAGCAGGAACTGCACGCTTTGGGCTTGTCACGGGTGACGTGCAGAGTTCCGGTTCCCTGGGGCAGATTTCAGGCCATTCTCCCCGTTGATTGTTGATCACACGCACTGAAGAATGGAAATCCGACCAAAGGAGCATTCCCTGCTGACCCAAAAGGGCCACAGTCCAAACATGTCCGTGTCTGCACTGGGTGTTCAATGGGGTTCCCTTTTCAATCTTGGGGTGTCGGTATTTACAAAGAACTGTCTCTGCTGAGGAACGTGAAGGGGTCCTATGCTATCAGTCAAGAGGCAGTGGCAAAACTAAGGGGGTACATTTCCCCAGGTACTACACTTTGAGGGGGCATCTTAGAGGCCCCCAAAAGGCTCTTCCAATTTTTGCAGAAAATGGGATGTGCCTTTCGGAGGCCTCTAGGATGTTTGTATGGGGGTGTTATAGGTTATGGGTGTGTGTCTTACAAATTGCTGTGCCCCTACATGTCAGATGCCCTAGCTATGCCACTAATGACAACAATGACATTATTAGCTGACATTATTAGATGACAATAATGAGCTGGACCAGTGCTTCCCAATCTGGGTTAGATGTACCCCTGGGGTACATCAGAGAAGAGCAACAAAGATGATCAGGGGGCTGGAAAACAAGTCCTACGAGGAAAGATTGAGGGAACTTGGTCTGTTTAGCTTGGAGAAGAGAAGGCTGAGAGGGGAGGTGAGAGCACTCTTCAAATATCTGAAGGGCTGTCATAAGGAAGAAGGGACAAATCGGTTCTCATCTGCCTTTGACAGCAGAACTAGATCCAGTTGGTATGAACTACAAGAGAGGAGATTCCGGCTGGACATCAGGAAGAATTTCTTGACGCTAAGGGCGGTTCGACAGTGGAACAGATTGCCACTGGAGGGAGGTGGTGGATTCTTTCTCACAGGAGACCTTCAAGCAGAGGCTCGACAGGCACCTAGGAGGATTTCCTGCTACAGGCAGGGGGTTGGACTAGATGACCTTGTAGGTCCCTTCCAACTCTATGATTCTATGACTTGCCAGGGCTTTTAGGGCTATTTGAAAAAGAATTCAGTGATGCTGGGAAAAGTCAGGTCTGTATTCATTGCCTTGTAGTCTGGCAAGGCAGGAAGGAAGACAGCTGGCTGGCTGGCTGGCTGCAAAAGCCCCACCGACTGCTAGTTTTTGCTCATCAATTTGTGTGTAATCAGATATGGATCAATGGTTGAAAACCGGCACAGTAAAAATGCTGAGTCATAATGTGGAAAAAGTGATCAATCACTAAGCCCGTGTCTAACACTTCGTTGCAAAACAGTGAAAAGACACGGTCTTCGATTCTTCAAACAGGGAACAAGAGAAAATACTGTGATGGATATACGAAGTAGGGTGTGCTCTCTATAGGAGAGGAGGACTGTTCTGCACCCCAGTGTGTAGTGTGAGGGGTAGCATTCCTTAAAAAAACAATGCTGAAGTCAGCTGAATGCAACTAGAGGCTGCGTCGCACATCAGCTGAACCTGATTCTGACAAATCACGTGCCTCAAAACAAGCTCAAGGATCACTCTGAACACTTGCTGTGTATAAAATACTTGTTCAGTGTTTATAAAACATTTTTATATAATGTTTATATTTTTATAAATCATTCCATTGCTTTTTAATCCCATCATCGGGCCATTTGCTTACAGTTAAAACATCTAAATTTGAAATAGCAGCAGCTACATGAATTACAAGCATTCTGCTGAAACGAGGGGTACAATATCTAGAAACGGGCTGCCAAGATGTAGGCATGTGAAAAATGTTGGGGACAACTGAGCTGGGGGAACTTGGGGACACTCTCTGCATACAACTGGCCGATTCTGAGGGGTCAGTGATGTTCTCTGCATTCATCTATTGGGACCCCCCCCCCTTTGGTTCTTAATGACATCTCCTTGTCTTTGCAGGGCTCTCTCTAGACATGGTGGAAGCAGCATCTGTAAGTTGTTTATATTCCGCTATTAGTCTGTGATCGAAGTAGGGGAATGCCACTAGCTGAATATTTGTTTAATGCGGGAAAACAATCCACTGGTCCAGTCCCTTATTTCTGATTCCTGCATCTTTTCTGGAGATAAATGCCTAATCAATGCGTTACGATTGATCGGCATATCGGTGGACCAGGTGGGAAACGATTCATTAATGCGGGACAAAAAGATTATTCTTTCTCGATTAAAAGATATTGAGTACCAGGGGTTGTTACTTGCCGATGCTAATAAAACTTGTTCTCCCCTATATTTTAAAATCTTTCCAACTTCAGGTCAATGTTCTAGTTTTCTTTATATCTTAGACAACCCCTTTCCCCTTGCCAGATGCAGTGTGTTTCCATCTCGGGAGCTGGAGCTGAAATTTAATAAAACTCCTCAATGGAGCACATTGTGCTCGTGTGCACTGGGAACCTGGGAGTCTTGGACTCGTATTGTTTTTCATGGCCCATTTTATCCAGAGTTAAGATCTATGCCCTTGGAGTCTTCCCTTGCCAACTCCCCTGATCGCCATGAGGAACTGAAATTTCACAAACTGCTCACGACTGGCACCAGTGGGGAAATTTTTAAGTGAGGTTTTAACTAAGCGTAAATGTAGGGAGACCCCTACCCAAGTCTATGTTGTATCCTTGACGTAATCTGCTCTTGATGTAAGATTTATGTCAATGTATCTCATGTAATTGTAAAAGTAAAAGGTAAAGGTTTCCCCACAACCAAATGGCCTAGTCGTGACTGACTCTAGGGGGTGGTGCTCATCTCCGCTTCTAAGCCGAAGAGCCGGCGTTTGTCTGAGGACAAGCTTCCGTGGTCATGTGGCCAGCATGACTATATGTCGTAGTGCACAGAATGCCGTGACCTTCCCACCGAAGTGGTCCCTATTTATCTACTTGCATTTAGGTGCTTTTGAACTGCTAGGATGGCAGGAGCTGGGCCAAGTGACAGGAGCTCACTCTGTCATGCGGTCTTGAACTCCCAACCTTCCGGTCAACAAGCTCGCAGCTCAATGGTTTAACCCGCTGTACTTACTGTGAAAGTACCTATGCCTAATAAAGGTTGATTTGATTTGATTTGATTTGATTTGGAATGCCACTAGCGGGTCTTCAACACTATTTGCTCAGGAATGGTTGCAAGAAAAAACTGGTCTTTCCCGCATGACTTATGGGTGTACAGAAAGCATCTGGAGGACCTAAGACTTATGGGTCAGACAGGGAATTGGGGCACAGATGCTTCCCCCATGTGCCCCCCAGCTCATCTTTTTTCACCACTGCTGCATATTATGTGATGACGTAGTCTGGCTGAAAGGGGCTTCTGGCACGTGGGTGGTGGCCACTAGCCACTTGGGGAGTGCTCCTGACGGCCACCGTTTGGCCTTCCCCACAGCAGTTCCTAAAATGCAACTGGGTGGTGGTGTCTGTATCAGCTGCATCGGCCACGTACGGGAGACAGGATGGTCTTGTCGATGGTCTGGTTCTGCAGGATGCTTCTGACGGGAAACTGCCCATGGCAACTTCTCCAAGAAGCAGCATCTCCGCCGAGCTGCCGCTCCAAATGGGTCGTAAATTAAAATGTCAACTTGGTTGGCGTTTCTCGGTTGTGCTGCCACTCCCACAACTTATTTAGGTTCTGAGCAATTTTGACCCTGAACGTCTTCAACGAGCAAGGGTTGGTTTGGCCAGTTGATGCTTCACCATTCAGGAATCCTGGTGGGGGATTGTAATGCCGTAGCTCAGGTGGAAGAATGACGTGCCAACCGGATTTTAGCAGAGGTGAAATGCTAGAGAAGAGGTTCTTACAACATTTGGGGGGCGGTGTTCCCAGATTTTTAAATCAACATGTTCCCCTCCCAACAGCGGAAGGAGGTGTGGTGAGAGCCCTCCTTATTCACAGTCTCGGCATCCACCGATTTCAGTATCTGCAGACACCGAGCCCGCGGCAGAGGGACGTAGAGGACCTCCAAGATGCGACCGGAAGGGCCTTCTGATTGTGTCTGGGAAGTCCTCTGAGGCCCTGCAACTGTAGATTTAATTATCCGCAGAATTCTGTATCCACGGGGGTCGGTGGGTCCTGCAGCGGATACAGAGGGCCCACTGTATAGTGAAAGCCTTTTGAAGTGTTAGTTTTGCAGCAATAAGGTCCATTTCCCAGGCCCTGCGGTGGCCGCACCAAATGCCCCACTCCTCAGGGTCCGTGTGCTAGAGGGGCACCTTCTCTGTGGTTCTTCCTCAGAAGGAACAGCGGAGCAGTGGGCTAGAGTGTCTCGAGATAGTTTAGACCTGCACTCTATTCTTCACGGGCCTTTCTTCTCTGTTCCTCTCTTCCTTTTTGAATTTTTTGAATGAAAAGAGGAAGAGATCAGTATAAGGGAAACGGTATAAACTATGAATACAAAATAATATTTGTATGTGAATATGAGATTTATTTAGGGATGTTAATTCTGATATGCTGCTGCTGCTGCTGCTGCTGCTGCTAATAATAATAATAATAATAATAATAATAATAATAATAAACAATTTTTAAGTAGAAAAAAAGGAAATCGGTTTGCATTCTGTACTGAAAAATCCAACGTTCACCACGATTTTCCCTCTCTCCTCTAGTGCCCTGCACCGCGGATAAATGGTATGTGAGCTAATCTGCAATCGTGCGCACACTTTCCTGTGAGTAAGCCTCAGTGAACACAATGGGGCTTGCTTTCCGAGTAAGACGGGCCTGTGATTGTGCGGTCGCCAGTTCTAAGAACCATTTTCTAGCCTAGCTCTGTTTACATGGAAGGAACGTGGCTAACTTTTCTTCTTCTTCTTTCCCACAGCTTCAGAAGTTTGCGAAGGCGTGGAAAGGTATTTTGACAGAGCTGGTAGATTAAGATCAGGGCTTTCAGGGCTGGAGATGGAATCGTGACTCCCTCTTGGGCAGCGCATGCCACAGAAACGTAGTGCGTGCCCTCTCCAGTCACTGCAGTCAGGGGAACTTGTGTCCTTCACTGCCCTCCCAGTCTCTCTCTCTCTCTTTCTGCCTGCAGAAATGACGTCAAAAGCACTCCAAACCTCACCCACATCGTCTGCGACAACGTGAGTTCTGGTCTGCTGCCATCACAAGATCCCTGCTCCGTTTTCACAGCCAAATGGTGATCTTGTCGTGTGGGCAAGGCAATCTCTGATGCTACCTCCTCAACCTCCTTCTTCCCAGAACTCTGAGACCTAGGCAGGGCCAGTATCTAAAAGGTCCCAGGACAACACCAGACTCCCCCCTTTTTGGGGTGAATTGTGGTCATTTCTCACCGCTGCGGTGCTTTTAGAGAGGCCGCTCAGGTTCTGCCAGACTTCAGTCCAAACTCAGAAGTGTGCCTGTGCGGAAACAGGCCTTCTTTGTCTTTCCTCACTCGAAGAGACGACCTGTCTCAGCAGGTGCGGTCGTTCCCTGCGTCGAGAAGGGGATTGGATTAGATCTGCGGTTCTCTCATCTTTTAGCAATGGGACCCACTTTTTCGAACGACAGTCTGTTGGGAACCCCCCAGAAGCGATGTCATTAACCTGTCGGTGACGACGTGGCCAGTGGTGACATCATCCATTGAGGCTTCCAACCTAAGCCATGGTCAGCCAGAGGTCCCACAGTGCGCTCGTGCTGTGCTGTTATTTTGCATAGCCTGGAATTCAGGCATTCCAGCTTGGAAGTCAAAGCAGAACACTGTCTTGGACCCTTCTCCTACCGCACAGCCCTCCCCCCGTTCCAGCACCCCATCTTCCCACCTACTTGGGGCAAGTCATTCAGGCCTCTCTCCCAACTGGGAGCCTGCCCTGCCCTGCAGCTCTGCACTCTGTATTTTCAGCTCTGAATTTTCAGCGGTGGCTGAGCTAGGTGCTCCACAGCCCACCTGAAACTGGCTCGCGACCCACCTAGTGGGTCCCAACCCACAGTTTGAGAAACACTGGACTAAATGATTGCAAGGGGCCTCCCAATTCTACTATGTGCCAGTTTCTTGGGGGGGGGGAGAAAAGTTTCTCTAATTTTGTCCAGTTGAGATTTCACAGATGTAAAAACACTTACCTGCCCTATCACTTGCATATTTCACCAGGCACCTTGAGTAACGTCTGTGTAATATCACACCCCCCTCCTCCATCCTCCCCTACTTGCTAGGGCCTCTTAGAGCTACGCATAAAAGCTCACATGAGAAGTAGGGTCGACCTGATGGTATGTTGCTGTTGATCTTCTCTCCAGCTCGAAAATCTGACCCAAGTCAACAGGACTTTTATCCTCCAAGCCTTGGAGTTTGGGCTGAGAGAGAATGAGGAGGACCCGCTAAGTATTTTGAAGGCACTTTTCAACCAGGTGGATGGAGAGGAGCTGGAGATGGCGCTGGAAGACTTTCACCACAGGGTAAAAAACCCCACGCTTCATTTTGAGCCCTTTTTTACGGGAAAGTCTTGGATGAAGAGGTGCTCTTGGGATGATATATATGGGATTGCAAAAGACTCTTCCGTAGGCCAAGCCAGTCATTCCCAAACCTTTTAGCACCAGGACCCACTTTTTAAAATGATGCTCTATCGGGACCCACCTAGCTTTACGAGTTTGTTGAGCTCCACGTTCATGGGATCAGAACCATTCTGATGGCTTTACGCTCTGCATAGCCTGGCCTTCAATAAGAGCCTAGGCACAGTCGTCTACTTGTGAGTAAAAATGCAAGTGTGGCTTAGTTTTTTTTCCATTGGGGGGACACACACTTCCTTCCGGAGTGTTTTTTAAGGCTTCTGTTCATTGGATCAGGACCATTCTGGTGGCATTGCGTTCCTCTCGTCCTTCCTTTCATTGTGGACTAAGGCACCTTGGCCTACTTGCAAGTAAATGTACACATGCTGCTCCATTTCAGGTTTCAGAGTGTTCGAGAACTTTTCCTTATCGGCTGTCAACTTATGGTGGAATCCGACCCACAGTTAGGGCACAATCCTAACTTGGAGTTAGGCCGGCACAGTTAGGCCAGCAAAGTTTGGCTGGCACAAGTAGACACTGTAAAGCATGTTTGGACCATTCTCAGAGTTGGCAAGGCCAGCACTCAGACGGGCGCCATCCTCCCTGACTCCGAGAGTGGTCCAAACGTGCTTTACGGTGGCCCTTGTGCCGGCCTAACACCAGAACATAAGAACATAGGAAGAGCCCTGCTGGATCAGGCCAAAGGCCCATCTAGTCCAGCTTCCTGTATCTCACAGCAGCCCACCAGGTGCCCCAGGGAGCCACGAGACAACAAGATGCTTGCATCCTGTGGCCACTCCCTTGCACCCGGTACCAGTAGCCCACCACCTTTGTAAGGAGGTTGCACAATCCATCATTACCTATAGCCCACGATGGACCTTTCCTCCAGAAATCCGTCCAATCCCCTCTTAAAGGCATCCAGACCAGATGCCATCTCCACCTCCTGTGGCAAAGAGTTCCACAGATTAACTACCTGCAGGTTAGGACTGCGCCCCTAGTTTCCTCGCTCCACGCTCTCCAAGGTCATCTCCTTGCCTTTCAGGTGGCAAACTCCTCCCTGTTGTCCCCCAAGTGGAAGGCGAACACTCTGAGGGCTTTGTGGGATGAGAAGCTGCGGAACGAGGCTCGCTTCAACGAGACGGCGTTCGTGGCGCCCTGGTTCCAGGAGCGGCTGCGGCCCTTCCTGTCTGCCGTTTCCACTGACATGCTGCGGTGCCTTCACAACGAGACCCTGCAGTGCGCTCAGTACCAGGCAATGTATGTGCTGCTTGTGTTCCTGGGGAGGCAGGCAGAGGGCAGGGACTTGGCAGACTCTGGAATCTGGGATTTGGGTTGCAAGGGAGGGGGGCGCTGCCACGAGATCCGTTTTGCAGGTGGCTTCGTTTGCCCAGCGCAGGGGTCTCCAAACTATGGCCAGGGGGCCAAATCTGGCCCACTGTTTTATCTGGCCCGCGGCAAGTTAAAATATTCGACATTTTCCTCAAAACGTACCATTGCGCAGTTTAAGCACAGCATTGTTTCTTGATGATGATGATGATGATGATAATAATAATAATAATAATGCTCGTATTTATATACCGCCTTTCTTAAGATCACTAGATTACTGTTAAGACATAAGACATAAGACATAAGAAATTTATTTGTCATTACACTCACAACTGGGTGCAACGAAATGAGGTGCTCTTCCCCAAGGTAAAACTGGACAACACCAAAACTAAAATATGCACAATCAACCATACAACAATCACTTATACAAATATAAATACCCCATTGCTCCCAGCAATTTAAATTCCACAAAAACTTATGACCCCGCATTTAAACTCAATACTGCACTTGGGTAAAAACTGTTTCTGAATCTGCTCGTCCTTGCTTTCAATACCCTAAATCTCCTTCTCGATGGTAATAGTTCAAAGAGCTGATGTCCCGGATGAGAGGAGTCTTTCAATATATTAGATATCTTCCTCTTGCATCTATTTTTATACAGTTCTTCCAAAGAGGGGAGTAAACAGCCAATGATGTTTTGGGCCGTCTTGATCACCCGTTGAATTGCCTTTTTCTCTGCCACTGTGCAGCTCGTGTACCATACACAGAGACAGTAGGATAATATGCTCTCAATTGAACTCCGATAGAAGGTGATTAGCAAACTCTCAGCCAATTGTTGCTTTCTAAGAATCCTTAGAAAATACAACCGTTGTTGTGCCTTCCTAATTAAAGCAGCGGTGTTCGCACTCCAAGTTACCCCTGCTAACTGGGCAAGAGGCACTTTTCCAAGTGGTGTTTCTCTTATGTTTAGCAGGGGGAGATAAGAGTAATTGTCCCTCTTCACCCCTGCGCAGTCTTTCTAGTGGCTGTTGCTGGTGGTTTGCCTTTTTTTTTTTTTTTTTAGATTATGAGCCCTTTGGGACAGGGAGCCATTTAATTTTATTATTATTATTATTATTTGCCTGTAAACCGCTTTGTGAACTTCGTGTTGAAAAGCGGTATATAAGTACCGATTGATTGATTGATTGATTGATTGATTGATTGATTACTCTAATGACTGTAACGCAAGGCGGTTTACATAGGCAGACTTTTATTCACAAACCCGAAGGTTTTTACAATTTACAGAAATGTTCTATCTTTCAAGAACAACACTCATACAGATGGATCTTTCTGGATTTAGTCTTTTTTCTTTAGCCGCCCGTCTGTCTTCTGCTGGCTGATAAGAGGCTTCCCTGCTCCCACCAGAGACACAGCTGACTTCAGCACACTCCTCCTCCCACGAGGCAGCTGAAACTCAGCTTGTAATCAGCCGCAGTTTCCAAGGTCTGCTGCTCGCAGAGAGACTTCCGGCAGTCCCGAGCTGGCGACCTTCGGATCTTCAGCTCTTATCTTCAAGGCAAATAATCTTCTGCCCAAGATAAATGTCCCGTTTCTCTTTTGTTCTGAATCGTATCGTGCCAGCTAGAAAAAAAGATCCACATTCATTCATTTACATTTCATTCGTTAATTTATAATGCTGATTTTTTTTTGGCCCACGAAACTCTGTAAAAATATCTGATGTGACCCTCGTACTGAAAGGCTTGGAGACCCCTGGCCTAGCTTCTTGGTCCAGGAGGGGTCATCCCCCCCCCACCAGTAGCCTGCAGGAGCTGGTGGGCATCACTGCTGGAAGGAAAGGGCCGCAGGAGGAAGAGGGCGGCACATGGCCTTTTGGTTCATGGCGAAGAGTATTTTATTCGTTCCCTTTCCCCAGGCCCCTCTCTCCATTTCTGTCGTTCTGTCATTTCCTTCTAGAGTTAAAGGCCTTGACGTGGAGTTTACGAAGCTGAGCGCCCCCATGCAAGAAGAAGTCTTCCGCTCTTTCCAGCTTCCCTATTTGGAACGGGTGAGATCTAATGGTAAGAGATGATGTTGTCTCTCTGTCCGCAACCCTCTCTGCCCATAATGCCCTCTCGGCACTGTAACCAAATATTCGTATCAGAGAGAGCAGAACAAGTTGCCCAGAAGCTCCTACTGAAAGCTGTTTTACTCCAATTGCTAAGAACAATTGCACGATCTCCCAGTAGCTGAAGGGGTACGCCAGATGCCACCACCTCTACCTGCTGGTGCTCCAGTCCAGTGGTCTTCAACCTTTTGCATGCCCATAAGTTGCTGCGACCCCACAACTGAGGCGTCTTGGCCCCAATGGGGTTGCGACCCCAAAGCTGAAGAACGAAAGGATAAGACAGACCTGTCCAAAAAAGACTTTTGTGGAACTCTGAAGCTTGCGTGAATGTAAGAACAGCCTTGCTGGATCAGGCCAGGGGCCCACCTAGTCCAGCTTCCTGTATCTCACGGTGGTCCACCAGATGCCTCAGGGAGCACACAAGACAACTAGATACTTGCATCTTGCTGCCACTCCCCTGCATCCCTCAAGCACTCAGCCTAC
Source organism: Lerista edwardsae (assembly GCA_029204185.1). NCBI lineage: Eukaryota > Metazoa > Chordata > Lepidosauria > Squamata > Scincidae > Lerista > Lerista edwardsae. The sequence continues at coordinate 64,780 of JAJKFI010000147.1, read as the reverse complement.
CTATGAGAAAAGGAGGTTGCACCATCCATCATGGCCTGTAGCCTGCGATGGACTTTTCCTCCATAAATCTGTCCAATCCACTTTCAAAGGCACCTAGGCCAGATCCTCCTGTGGCAAGGAGTTCCACAGATTAATTACCTGCCGAGTGAAAAAAAGTATTTTCTTATAAGAACATAATAAAATGCTTATGGAAGAGCGTAAGGAAATGCTTCCCAGTTCACCCAGCCTCTTTTGGTGACAGCCACAAGTAGTCCCTCCTTTTTGCCATCTCTGCTGGGGTGTAGTCTGAAGCTTGCCAATTCGATCAGTCTCTTGTTCACTCCTCTCTCCCAGGGACAGCCTGTGCTGAAGGTCCTGACAGCGCCACGTGGCTGACAGTCAATTTCTGGAGGTTCGGCCGATACGCCCAGTACCGAGACTTGGCCGCTCTGAATTCGGAGTTCAGTGGCGTAAGTACCTGCCAACTGCCTTCCTTGCCCGTTGAGAGACGTTAGGCGGGGCAGGTCCACGAGCAGCTGTTAGCCGTGACAGCGAGACGAAGCCTCCACGTTCAGAGGCAGTCTAGCCCCAAACACCAGTTGCTGGCGGGAGAAGCGGACGGAGGCGGGGCAGCTGCCTCCAGGCCCAGTGGTGTCATCTAAATGATTTAAGAACAGGTACTCACTTTTGATTGGCACGTGTCGGGACCCGCCCACCGGAAGTGACGTCATAAGCCAGAAGTGAGGTCGTGGCAGGAAGTGACATGAAAAAAGCCCTTTTTGAGGCCTCAGACAATTTTAAACTGACCCAACAGTTGCAACAGTATTCCACAGCACCCCCAGAACATGTGAAGGAGGCCTGGCATCATGTTAAAGTGACCCAACAGTTCCAAAACCCCAGAGCAGCTTATTTTTCAGTGGCAAGGCAAAGGCAAGGCTCCACTCTCTGCCTGCCTGCCTGCCTGGCTCTGAGAACATGCAGGCAACTCAAACGTGCAGGAAATTCAAACGTTGCAGGGGGCGGAGTCAACGAGTGGGTGGGCGAGTGGGCGGGGCCAACTGTAATCCTAGAAACGGGTACTCGCGTACCCCCGCATACCCCCTGCGTGACATCACTGTCCAGGCCTGGATTTCGGACGAGTTTTCAGACAAGGGAAGCAAATGGTCAGCGACAAACCGCAACAGGTTGTGAGCCTCCCTTGGGGCATCACATGTGATGGGCAGCGGAATCCCAGCTTGTGCAGAAGCGGCCAGGCTGAGGGGCCTGTGCTGTGTCCGCCGTTCAAGGCAGCTGCTGCCTGGAGGGCAGCTCAAAGTAAGGGGATAGTTTCTCCCTCCCCCCGTGTTGAGCCCCAGCCACCCCTGTGGGGCTACTCGGATCTGCACCAGCGACTGCACTGGTGCAAATCTGAGCAGCCTGTGTCAGACTGCCGGGCCAGGGAATGGGGGTTAGAAGCAGTGATGTCATTCAGGGGGAACGGACCAGAACGGGCGTTCCGGATCCTAACGGGCTCGGTGGCTGGTTCTGGGTTCCCGACAAGTGCCAATCAAAAGTGAGTTCCTGTTCCTAAATCATTTGAATGACACCACTGGTTAGAAGACAGCCTGTGCTGCCACCGCTGTTCCCTCTCCCTCCTGGGCCCAATCGTCCCTGTTCCCCCCTCCCCTGCCGAGAAGTGCCCCCTCCCCACCAGCCCCTCCCACCTGCTGCCCAGGCTGTCTCCAATGTGCGTCTTCCAGGTCCAGATCCAGCATGCGTCCTGGCTCCGGACTAGCCGGCTCGGGAGGAGTTGCGAACATGCTTTAAGGACCCTCCTGGGCCAGCACCGGGGCCCTGCGTGGCCCATCTCAAGGTTGGGATTGTGCCCCCCGACTCACGGCCGTGTCAGCTTTTCCCCTTTTTCATGGGATAATGTGGCCTGGGGGGAGACGGGCGAAAGGGGCCCTCCGAGGGAAACCTCCCCCTCCCCGAAGCAGGCAGGACGGAAGCGGAAGGCCCCTGTTTAAAAGCCAGTCGCGGTCGCGCCTGCCAGCAGTCGGGCACAACCACCGCCTGAGTTGTCAGTGAACAGGCAGGTCAGGCGTCGGCCAGTAGCCGGGTTGTTAAAAACCCAGAAGGAAAAAGGAATCGGCCAGAATGCAGAAAGGGGTGGAGAAGTTGAAGGTTGCTTATTGGTGATGGGGGGGGGAGCAGAGCAAGCAGCGGATTCCCCCCCCCTTAGGGCATCACCCCACAGGAACCCCTCTTGCCCAGGCTGACTGCTATTAGCAAAGGACACACACAGGCAGAGGCTTGGAGAAGATGCAAAAAGAAAGGTTTGCTCCCAGTTTCCCCCAGTGCACATCTGCAGCGTCTGACAAGGGTCAGAGGTGCAACTGACACTTGGAAGGCGAGGCCCTAGTGCTGCTTTGCCCTGCCTGGAGGTGTGCTCAAGAAGGCGGGGGGGGGCATCAGAGCCCTTGGTCTGCACTTCTGCTCAGGTGGGTGGACAGAGGACCAAGGGGGCGTGCTCAGAGGAGGAGGGAGGGGAATGAGGTCAAGGCCTCACACCCCCCGGGGTCTGGGTCGCAGGACGTCACTTTCTGCCCCCTTCGGACGTTAGACTGCCCCCTCTAGGCAGCAGGCGGAGTTGTGCCGACTCCAACAGGAGAGAGGGGTGGAGGCAGGCGGGGGGGGGAATGCCTTTATGTGGCTGGGAGATGGCAAAGAATCAGCTGGGCAAAATTGGATGCACCCAGCAGGGTGGATACTGACCCGTCCAATTCACCAGTGGTCTCCCTGAATGGATGTCTGTTTTTGTGGGGTCAGGGTTGCCCCAAAGCACCTCGATTGCTTGAGGGGAGCTCTGGAAAACCTCACGCCTTGTTGTCTCTTTTGCAGTTGGATGTCCTCGGGAACTTGACGGTGAAGCAGCTTGCAGAACTCTCTGCCACTGGAGGAGCCCTCAGGACACCTGCAGATGCCCAGAAAGTGATGGCGTTCGTAGACACCTCTACAGTGACTGAATACGTAGATGAATTCAGCAGGCAGGTAGGGGTGTGTGTGTGTATGTGTGTGTGTGTTTGCTTGGTCAAATAGTAATAAATAAATAGTTGGTCAAATGCAGCAGCACAGCCACTAAAATTGAGTGTCGGGAGAGTAGGAGCAGACAACAGACAATATTTCTTTACCCAGCATGCCATTAATCTGTGGAACCCCTTGCCACTGGACGTGGTGATGGCATCTGGCATAGAGACATTGCAAAGGGCATTGGACAGATGAATGGAGGAAAAGCCCAGCACGGGTTACAGGCCGTGATGGGTAGGCGCAACCTCCTGGTTCGAGAAGTGGGCTGCCTCTGGTGCCAGGGAGTGGCCGCAGGATGCAGGCACCTTGAGGGCTCCTGCAGGCGCCTGGTGGGCCACCGCGAGATGCCGGAAGCTGGACGAGATGAGTCTTTGGCCTGATCCAGTGGGGATCTTCTGATGTTCTGGCAGAAGATTTAGTCGAGAGGGTTAATGCCTCCGTTTGCCTGAAGATAAGAGCTGAAGATCTGAAGGTCGCCAGTTCGGGACAGCCGGAAGTCTCTGTGAGCGGCAGACCTCGTTAATCGCGACTGATTAGCAGCTGAGCTTCGGCTGCCTTGTGTGAGGGGGAGTTGTGCCGAAGTTCAGCCGCTTCTCTGGTGGGAGCAGGGAAGCCGCTTATCAGCCAGCAAGAAGACAAACGGGTGGCCAGAAAGAAGGACCAAATCCAGAAAGATCCATCTGTATGTGTGTAGTTCTTGAAAGATAGAACATTTCTGTATAAATTGTAAAAACCTTCGGGTTTCTGAATAAAGTCTGCCCATGTAAACCGCCTTGAGTTATAGTCACTAGAGAAATCTGGTGACCTAAGAAAGGCGGTATATAAATCCAAGTATTATTATTATTATTATTATGTTCTTAGTGCAATAAGGGACCCTGCTTTGCTGGTGCCAGCTCGACACTGAGGGTATCTGGGTCGTGCCGGCCCCCGTGGCAAGCCCCACTTGGCCACTTGTGGTCTCCCCCATTCACAGGCTTCTCTTGCCTGTCCTTTTGCTGTCCAGGTCAACGTCCGCTTGTCCAGGGAGATCCAAGCCAGCCTCCTGCAGCCCGTCCTGGCCTTGGCCCAGCCAATACTCCAGAAGGTGGACGATGCCGGATTCAGGCTGTGGGTGGAGCGGCGCCTGCCCGTCTTGATCCCGGGACTGAACAGCTCGCTTGTCCCGCTCCTGTTTGGCCACCTGGAGTCCAGGAACGTCTCTGCCATTCGGGCTGTGTAAGAACCACCTCGCATTTTTTTGAGTTGTGATAGCTGGGTGTAGCCGGGGGCCAGGCAGGATGCATTGTGGACCCGGGCCTCCGCGAGGAATTCTGTCGGGGTATAAAGTTTCAAAAGCCGAGACATCACCCTGCCAACAAAGGTTCGCATAGTATAGTCAAAGCGATGGTTTTCCCTGTAGCCATGTATGGCTGTGAGAGCTTGACCATAAGAAAGGCAGAGCGCCGAAGAATAGATGAATTAGATGAATAGATGAAGAATAGATGAATTACGGTGTTGGAGAAGACTCTTGAGAGTCCCCTGGACTGCAAGGAGATCCAATCGGGCAATCCTCCAGGAAGTCAAGCCTGATTGCTCCCTGGAAGGACAAATCCTGAAGCTGAAGCTCCAATACTTTGGCCACCTCATGAGAAGAGAGGACTCTTTGGACAAGACCCTCATGCTGGGAAAGATTGAAGGGGGCGGCAGAGGATGAGATGGCTAGAGAGTGTCATCGAAGCGATGAATATGAGATTGGGCGAACTCCGGAAGCTAGTGGAGGACAGGGAGGCCTGGCGTGCTGTGGTCCATGGGGTCGCGAAGAGTCGGACACGACTTAGCGACTGAACAACAACAAATAAAGTTTCCATTGGGCCCTGTTCCTTCTCCACTGGATCACAGCTTCATACGCTCACTGGAGCATAATTTCGATGAGCTACAATGGACAGCAATGTGTAACGGCAGTTATAGATCTATTCGCACAGCTTCTTTCGGCAGGTCCAATAAAATGACCTCATGTTTGTGTTGCATTGCAGGACTTCCCTGCTTAACAGCTCCATCGGCGAATTCAGCAACGCTACGAGGGAGAGTATTTTCAGAGCGGTTCTTTCTGTGACCTCAAGTAAGCAGCAGGGAGCCATTGGGCCTTAAAGTCCCGCAAAGAAAACCTCTGCTCAGACTTAGCTTGAGTCTGGGACCTGTGGTATCTGAGAACGTCAGGAGGGAAGTCCATGGTTCAATCTCCCCTTAGACATGCACTTGCAAGGTGGTCTCCAGGGAAGCCCCCACCCCCCCTTCTGAATGCAGGGATAACCAGGTTGTGTGCGGCTATTGCAAAGGCTATTGAGATAGTCTAGAGAGAGCAGAGGTTGCCAAATTTCTTAGCACGTGGACCACTTTTTAAAATGATGCTCTGCTGGGACCCACCTGGCTTTACAAGGCTTTAACAACAGGTGATCTAGAAAGAAATATTTTTATTTACAAATTACATTTATTTGCAAAACACATACACCCCTCCCCCCCCCCAAAAAAAACCCAAAACCTTGATCAATTTCTGGTAATGAGGCGGCCCTAATGAATAGCCTTAAGACTGGAGGAACTTAGTTCTGTGGCCCAGCCTTTACCTGCCTCCTCATCGAGGACTTGGAAAAACAAACAAACCCAAAGATAAATCTCCTTCTGTTTGCACAAGCTTGCAAACTGCAGGAGCTCAGCTCTTGGCGGGACATTTAATTGGGCAGCCACTTGATTTTGGAATAGCGTCAGGCCTGGCGGCAATTCGTTTTCTGATCTTTCCATCACCCGTGCTTCCACGGGAGGCTCTGCGGAACCCACCAGAAATGGGGTCACGTCCCACCAAGTGGGTCCTGACACACAGTTGAGAAACACTGTGGATAGGATGTGCACTGAACACTTGAGATGGGCTGGGTGGATGTGAAGGATCGAGGTTCACAATAGGTGCTAAGGCCAGGTGAATCTTCCATTTGGATTGTCCTCCTTGTTGGTGGCATTTTGGTAAGTGGCAGGTAGATGCAAATAGGGGTGAAGTTCTTTTTGGGAGGGGGGGGGCTTACCAGTGGCAACGGCATAGACAATCCTCCTGGTGTCTGTGGCACCCCTCAGAATTAATCTGGGGATTCTGCTAGGTCGTGATAAAAGTGTCAATGTTTGGGGGCATTCAGGGGAGGGGATGGCAGCCATCAGGCAGCAGCCCAGTGGTGTCATCTAAATGATTTAAGAACAGGTGCTCACTTTTGATTGGCACGTGTCGGGACCCGCCCACCGGAAGTGACGTCATAAGCCAGAAGTGAGGTCGTGGCAGGAAGTGACATGAAAAAAGCCCTTTTTGAGGCCTCAGACGATTTTAAACTGACCCAACAGTGGCAACAGTGTTCCACAGCACCCCCAGAACATGTGAAGGAGGCCTGGCATCATGTTAAAACCCCAGAGCAGCTCATTTTTCAGTGGCAAGGCAAGGAAAGGCTCCGCTCGCTGCCTGCCTGCCTGCTTGGCTCTGAGAACACGCAGGCAACTCAAACATGCAGGAAATTCAAACGTTGCAGAGGGCGGAGTCGACGAGTGGGCGGGCGAATGGGCGGGGCCAGCCGTAATCCTAGAAACCGGTACTCGCGTGCCCCCGCGTACCCCCTGCGTGACATCACTGCAGCAGCCCCTAAGCGGATGATCTCACAAACTGCTCGTGGCAGCAGCAAAAGAGGCACTTCCAAGTGGCAGTCAGTTTTTGCTGCCCATTTCCCTTCAGCTGTGTAACCCTCCTGCCAAGTCTTTAGCATCACGACTGAGGAATGGATCTGAACCCTCAGCCGATGTGGCACTTTAAGTTTTAAGGCCTCAAACACTGAAATTCTGCCATTCCAGGGTTGGGGACTCTGAACTGAAGGTGGGTGGGTGGATCTGCAAACGTTCTCAGATGTCCTCATTCTCTGTTCCTTCAGACGTCTCGCTCCGGGATTATGCCCCGAATTCCAGTTTTGTGGCGTTCTTGAGAGAGTCATTTCAGGGCTTTGAGGACTTTCTGACGCTGAGAGATGTGGAGTCTCTCATTCCTGCACCCGACCTCAGAAAGGTACAGTTACCATTTGCACATCACAGATAAAATCAAGGAGGAGGGGCTGTGTTTTACCCCCCCCCCCCCATTGGCATCAGGTAGGGGGCAGAATGTAGGGGGCAGTGGTGGTTTCAGTTGGGAGAGCAGGGGGTAGGTGAACAGAGGGGTAGGTAGCTGCTTCCCCCCCCCCCACTGCCTGATAATCTGCCTCTTGATGTGACCCCATCAGGTTACTCTATGGACTGGTCCTATTTATTTTGAGGATTTGAAGATACCTTTTCATAGCTTGTCCATCACTCACTCATTACACAATCTCCACAATGTGGGGGGCTCTTGGATTGGGTCTAGGCTTGGCATCCACGTGTATTCAAATCCACGGATCCTGAACCCATAGATAAGGAGGACCCACTGTTGTTGAACTCCTCTCTCTCTCTCTCTCTCTCAAGAATGATTCTTCTTGAATGTTGACTTTCCACCCTGCTTCAGGTTGTGAACACCATTCCCCCAGAGGCGCTGGCCGACCTGCTCTCCAGGAAGGGATTCCTCAACCAAGATTCGTTCCTGACTGCTGTGCTGCAGAACTATCAGAGAAACGGGGCATTTATGGACAGCGGCAACCAGAAAGGCGTCCTTGTAAGTCAAAATCAGTACAGCCCAGGAGTCAGTTTGTCTCTAAGCCTGCGCCCAGCCAGAGGGAGAAAGTGGCAAGACGAAGGGGAGAAGACAGCTTGCATGTTTCAGATCTGAATAGATGGAGGGTTTCTTTTCTCCTGTCTTCAGGCCTGGAGAGGAAGGGGATTTTTTGATCTCACCCCTGTCCTTTCCTCTCTCTGCTTCTTTCTCCTTGCCAAAGCCTCCTTTGATTTAATGGGCCTCCTGATACTCCCCCCAAACCGGAGCAGAGCCCCCTGCTAGAGTGAACCTGTAGTCCTCAGGCTAGAGCCGGGAGTCTCAGCTCAGGACCCTCAAACTCTGTTGTTTACTCAATCTCTCTTTAAAAAAATGTTCACTATTCTGTTTATGTTGCTTAAATGAATGAATGAATCACAATTCAGAGTGCATCCCTAACCCGGAGTTAAGCTGGCACAATTAAGCCAGCAACGTTTGGCCGGCACAAGGGACACCGTAAAGTATGTTAAAGAATGAAGTTGCTGACCTCTTAACCAGAGTATGCAACTTGTCCCTTCAAACGGCCACGGTGCCAGAGGATTGGAGGATAGCCAATGTCACGCCAATCTTTAAAAAAGGGAGAAGGGGGGACCCTGGAAACTACAGGCCGGTCAGCCTAACGTCTGTTCCGGGTAAGATGGTGGAAAGCCTCATCAAAGATAAAATCCTAAAACACGTAGAGGAACAAGTACTGCTAAAGGAAAGTCAGCATGGCTTCTGTAAGGGTAAGTCTTGCCTCACAAACCTTTTGGAATTCTTTGAAAAGGTCAACAGGCACGTGGATGTGGGTGAACCTGTGGATATCATATACCTGGATTTTCAGAAGGCATTTGACAAGGTCCCCCACCAAAGACTGCTGAAGAAACTTCACAGTCGGAATAAGAGGGCAGGTCCTCTTATGGATCCAGAATTGGTTGAGGGCCAGGAAACAGAGAGTGGGGGTCAATGGGCAATTTTCAGAATGGAGAGAGGTGAAAAGTGGAGTGCCCCAGGGATCTGTCTTGGGGCCGGTGCTTTTTAACTTATTCATAAATGACCTGGAGACAGGGATAAGCAGCGAGGTGGCCAAGTTTGCGGATGACACAAAACATTTTTGGGTGGTGAAAACCAGGAAGGATTGTGAAGAGCTCCAGAAGGATCTCTCCAAGTTGGGGGAATGGGCAGCCAAATGGCAGATGCGTTACAACATAGACAAATGTAAAGTGATGCACGTTGGGGCAAAAAACCAAAACTTTACCTATAGGCTAATGGGTTCTGAGCTGTCTGTGACAGCTCAGGAGAGAGATCTCGGGGTGCTGGTGGACAATTCAATGAAGGTGTCGACCCAGTGTGCGTCAGCAATGAAGAAGGCCAATTCCATGCTTGGGGTCATTAAAAAAGGGGTTGAGAATAAAACAGCCAATATTATCATGCCATTGTACAAATAGATGGTAAGGCCGCACCTGGAATATTGTGTCCAGTTCTGGTCGCCGCATCTCAAAAAGGACATAGTGGAGCTGGAAAAGGTGCAGAAGAGAGCGACAAAAATGATTACGGGGCTGGGGCACCTCCCTTATGAAGAAAGACTGCAGCGTTTGGGGCTCTTCAGCCTAGAAAAAAGGCGCCTGAGGGGGGACATGATTGAGACATACAAAATTATGCACGGAAGGGATAGAGTCGATAGAGGGATGTTCTTTTCCCTCTCTCAAAACACCAGAACCAGGGGGCATCCGCTAAAACTGAGGGTTGGGAGAGTTAAAACAGATAAAAGGAAGTACTTTTTTACTCAGCGGGTAGTTAATCTGTGGAACTCTTTGCCACAGGAGGTGGTGATGGCATCTGGTCTTGATGCCTTTAAGAGGGGATTGGACGGATTTCTGGAGGAAAGGTCCATCATGGGCTATAGGCCATGATGGATTGTGCAACCTCCTTACAAAGGTGGTGGGCTACTGGTACCGGGTGCAAGGGAGTGGCAACGGGATGCAAGCATCTTGTTGTCTCATGCCTACCTGGGGCACCTGGTGGGCCGCTGTGAGATACAGGAAGCTGGACTAGATGGGCCTTTGGCCTGATCCAGCAGGGCTCTTCGTATGTTCTTATGTTCTTATGTTTGGACCCCGCTTGAAGTCAATGAGGATGGCGCACATCTGTGTGCTGGGCTCTCTGCCTCCAAGAGTCGTCCAGACATACTTCACGGTGGCCCTTGTGTTGGCCCAACTGTGCTGGCCTAACTCCAGGTTAGGATTTCACTCTTAGTGTAAGTCACTCTCAGACTTCCAGAACTTAACCCAAGGATTGGACCACTGTAATGCAAAGGAACGTATTGTTGTTTTGGTTACCCAGTTGGATTTCCTCTTTTTCTAACGGGTTTTTCATTATTTGGGTGGGATCCAGCCTTGCCTTCATTGTTTTAACAGATCTAGGCAGTGATCTAGGCCAAATGATTTAGGAACAGGTACTCACTTTTGATTGGCACTTGTTGGGGTCCGCCCACCAGAAGTGATGTCATAAGCCAGAAGTGATGTCGTGGCAGGAAGTGAGGTCATAGCCAGAAGTGATGTCACAATGCCGCCGCCACCACGCTGCCTGCCTGCCTGCCTCCTCACAGAAAGTGCAGGCAATGGCTGCGGGCGTGCAGTACGCATGCGCAGCTGCTGAGCCAACCAGCCAACGGGGCCAGCTTCGAGTGGGCGGGGGCAGCTCAACTTCTAGGAACCGGTACGCACGTAGTGGTGCGTAGTGGGTGCATGACATCACTAACCTTTTTCCTGTGGCTCCAGGAACTGATTTCCGCCTCCTTCCCCTGCAGGGCAGCCTCCCCAACGTCACGAAGGAGGCCCTCTTGGCTGGCGTGTGGCCTACCGTGATGACCAGCAGCAACAACACAGAGCTGGACCTGTGGCTCGGAGCCCGCCTGGCTCACTATTTCATGTTCCTGAACGGTGACATGCTGAACACCAGCGAGACCCTGAATGCCAGCTGTGCGACCTTCCGTAAAATGTAGGTGTGATGGCCACTGTGCTGGGAGGTGGGCGGGCAGTCCGGCACAGTGGGCAGAGCTGGGGTTAGGTGTGTTTTGCAGCTGCCACCCAATAACTGCAGCAATATCAGCACAAGGCAAACAGGCAGTGGGATTTTCTATTCGTAGCACAGAGACCTGCGTATAGGTCCTTTGTGTCGACAGCAGGCCCTGGTTATCCGCAGGGGAAGGGACCATTTGCGGATACTGAATATCGTGGATAATGAAACGGGATAATGCAACTAGAAGGCACTTCTGGTTTGCCGGTGCAGCCTGGATGCGGGTTTTATTATATTATGTCCCCGCATCTCAAAGCACGTCCCAGATGTGGCAGGCAGGCACTCCCGGTCTTGGCCTCAGCATCTGCAGATACCCCAATCCGGAGGCCGTGCCCACAGACCAGGAGGGCCCCTGGCATCATGCATCTCAGTGTGATAGGTTATAGTGTATAGTCGGCAGTGAATTAGCCAGGATTTGGGTTGCCCCTGAGCAGGGGTCTTCAAACTACAGCTCAGGGGCCACATCTGGCTCGCCACAAGATTTTATGCTACCTTCAGCAGCTTGTTTTTGTCAGAGCATTTGCTAGTGTTTGACATTCCTCATTAAAGTCAAACCCCACTCTCAGTCTGGTGTCTTCCCTGGGGGTGGTGCAAGGGTAATAGGCTACTTCAGTATGCCAGATGCAGGGGAGTGGCAGCGAGCTCCAAGTATCTGGTGGTCTTGTGTGCTCCCTGAGGTGGGCCACTGTGAGATACAGGAAGCTGGACTAGGTGGGCCTTTGGCCTGACCCAGCAGGGCTCTTCTTATGCTATTATATACAGTATCATTTCTCAGTTTAAGCCCAGCCTTGTTTGTCACATTTCTCTTCTGGTCTGAATGATATCATGCTGATCACAAAAAAGATCCAAGAAAACCTTCATTCATTCATTCATTCATTCATTCATTCATTCATTCATTCATTCATTCATTCA
>JAJKFI010000147.1:0-53042 GCA_029204185.1 Lerista edwardsae | reverse complement strand
TCATTCATTCATTCATTCATTCATTCATTCATTCATTCATTCATTCAACTGATTTTGAATGAAATTTGGCGTGTCGCCCGTGCACTGACACGTGTGGGAGACCCCTGCTCCTGAGGAACAATGCGTAATCACATGTGAGCTGAAAGAGAGTGGAAGGGGGGGAGGGATTACTTTCCCTAATCGGCGTTCAGCTTCTATGCTGATTTCCGTGTGTGGCCAGTATCCACTCCAAGTCGTGGTTTCCTCCCTCCCTCTCGGTTGCGTCTCTCTGCAGCATCAGCAAGCTGAACAACGACAGCGAAGTGTTCCAAGGCCGGGAGGAAGAGCTGTACTACTCCATCAAGGCATACCTGGCGGGTGAGTGGGGCCCTGGCTGGGTGTGCAAATGCAGCCGGGAGGGAGCTGTGCGTCCGTGCCCTTCCCCTGCCTCCAGGCACTGCAGCCTCACCAGTGCAGTGGCTCAGAGAGAGGTGCTGCCGTCTCCTGTCCAGGCACCTCACAGTTATCTGGCCAGGGCACACTGGGTGGCACGAAGAACCGACGGGGTCCCATACGGCCCTCCCCCACCTGGAAGTGCTCTGTTGGCCAGGCTGAGCTGCCCAGAGGCTGTTGCTGCCCCCCCCCTTTGCTGGTCTCTAGACTATCAGAGCAAAGTTTTTTTTTCTCAGCTCCAACAGCTCTGGTTTTCCTTTTTGCAGAGTGGGTAAGAGTCTCAGACAAAACCTGCTGGCCAAAATGGGAATTTTAAAAAATCTTTTTTATGCCGAGAGAGCGAGAGAAAGCGCTCTGTGCATCTTGGGTTGCATGTACACAGTCTGTGCATCCAAGACAGAGGCAGTTCTACAGGGAGGGCAGAGCTCATAAGTGTTGCAAGGAGCCTTACCCTGTCGTGCAAATCCCTCCTCTCCCTTGCTGCTGTAGCCAGTAAGCAACGCCAAGATGTTGCTGTTCCCTGTGAGGATTGGCTAAAACGGTGCAGGAGAGGAGGGATTTCTACTGCAAGGTGAGGCTTCTTGCAAAACTTAGAGCTTTGCCCTCCCTTAGATCTGCCTCTGATCCAAGGGATACTTGGAGGTCAGGAGCAGGGATCACATGCCTAATTCACTGTCTGTGCCTGGGAAAGGGTTTCTGGGCCTTCCCTTTCTGCTGAGGGCATCCAGCGTGCCCTATCTCTTGTCAGATGGATGGCCGCTGTTTATCAGCATTCTGTTGCTTCCGTCACCCAATGAACAGTTAGACTATCACATGACATCACAGCAATTCAGCCAATAGCCCACAAGGGCTCGGTGCTAGGTAAGCAAAAGCAGGTTTTTTGGTCCGGTCTACAGCACGATCCAGTCCTGCGCTGCATCCGACGCAGCATTGGAGCGCTCAGGAGCCTCCCAGGCACAAGGGAACGTTGGTGCCCTTACACCACGGGAGGCTCCTGCCTCCCCAATGGCTTCCTTGGATCTACGCCCGCAAAATCATGGGCACAGGTCCGAGGAAGCTGTGCGGCCCGGGGACAAGGCCTCTTTGCCCCCCTAGGAATCCGGAGTTGCTCCCTTTAACCCTCTGAGTGCCGGCCAACCAAGAAGAAAAACTCTTTACAGAGGAATTGAGAGGGGGGGGGAGGGAGAGTGAAGTGGGCGGAGTCAGCCCTAATTTTAACTAGTGGAACTGAGTTCCCCCACGTTCCCCCTGCATGACATCACTGCCTTGGATGCGGCTACATCATCTTCAGGGCAGCGGCCCAAATGTCATCACAGGAAACCCTTGGGGCTTGGCTTCAGTTTGAGTAGCCTCTGTTTTCTGTATCACAGCCACGAAAGAGAAGCCTCGCTGCTACAATGCCACGGATCCAGAGACGTCGGATTGGCTGGTGACGTATCTCGGGAATTTTATCCGCTACAGCAGCGCGAGAGACATGCGGTCGCTCACCAACAGGAGTGCAGCCACGGTGCGTATCTCAGCTGGGATTGCGCTTAGCCTGAAGTCTTGCAGAGGGACGGGGGGGGGGCTGGTCGGGGGCCCTTGGCAGAGTGGCAAAGTCTCCATGGGCCAGAAGCAGAATATCAGCCTTCAGTGGGATATGTTGCAGGAATGTTTGCAGGCCCACCCCCTTCACAATAGGAAAGGCATTTCAACCATGGGAGCGGTTTGCACTGGTGCAGTCAACTGCCCTGTGCGCATGCGCAGCTGAGCCCTGACACTGAACTCTTTGCCTAGTTCCAAGATCTCGCGTTCAACCCGGACAACCTGGAGCTCGTCTCCAAGACCAGGATTCGGAAGGACTTGGCGGAGATGTACGCTGCCGCCCTCTTTGCTGAGGATGCCGAATTCAGTCTGGGCAGGTGAGAAAGAGACCTGGGTGCTTATCTGCACAGAGGACATGACTTAAAATCTGCAGTTGTCTCCCTGTACCTGCTCAGGGGCACGGAAGAAGTGCAGGGGCCAACGAAATATTCGCTGGTGTAAAGCAGCAGTCTCCAAACTGCAGTGGGGAATTTCTTCCGCCGCTCGAATGGCACTTTGCATTCTGCCGGGGAAGGCCCTAAAGACTGGAGCTCCCAGGGGCCTTAGCGGCCAGCTGGATCTGCATGGAACGCCAGTCACGAGGCTTGCTGGGAGACCCTGGAAGCAGCTTGCTGCGAAGACCCCTGGAAGCTGTAGTTGGGGTCTTTTGCGGCTTCCCTGGTGAAACGCAAAGTGCTGGTCGAGCCATGGAAGGATCCGTGGTGGGTGGGTGCAGGATCCGGCCCGTGTGCCGGGGTTTGGAGCCGGCCCACTGGTGTAAAGGGGAAAATTAATAGGATGCTGTTTCCCTACCAATTCTAGAGGAGAAAACACATTCAGGTTTCAAACTCTCATTGTGAGCCTTTTTAATGGGACAGAAATGCTGTTGATAAATACTTGCAAAAATTTCAATCTGCTGCATGGAGCTCTTCCCCACAAGCTGACGAAAGCATCTCATAATTCTGCAACTTGGAACTAGACTCCCACATGGGGAGCTCACGCTTGGTGCCACCGCAGGGTGCATATACGGGGGCCGGCCCTTCCATGAGGTCAACTTAGGCTGTTGCATCGGGGGGCATATTGGTGAGGGGTGCCCATCGCCGCCTGCTTCCAATTCTGCTTCCACACCATGGATTGGAAAAGGAAGAGGGGCCAGAGAGGAAGAGGAGGGGAGAGGAGTGCTGAGCTGGAGCTTTGGAGGGTAGGAAGAGCAGAGGCTAAGGGGGCAGCATTTGGCATCAGGAGGCTGCCCTGGGTGAAATAATGCTGTAAAAGGCACTGCTGGTTTTCAGTGACATGTTTCACAGGGCAGCCTCTGCACACTGCACATGATGTGTCCGCAAACGATAGTTGGAATCCTGCTCGGTACTTAGCTAGAACATGGAACCAGATCTCAAGCTGCTCTCACTCGCTGTCTCTTTCCTCTCCAAGCCTTCCAGACCAGCTCCTCTGCTTTGCCCGACATTCGACTCTCATCTCAGCCCTCAGCCCTGCGGATGCCTTGAGTCTCATCGCCCGGGTCAACCGGCACTGCGGCGCTCCTAAGCCGTCCGCATCCGACCGTCAGGTGAGACCCTTTGTTCATTCCTTTATTACGGTCAAAGACCAAAAACAACCAGCAGAACAAAACAGAGAAGTAAGGCAAACATCCAATACATCAGGAGAATAACAAATAACTACAACCTAAAATAATAACTACATCAAATCACACCGTTAATAGGACTAAGAAAACAAGGAATTTAAAACTAGATCACAGAATTATCATACATGTAAAAACTACTACAAAATATTTAAAAAAACATGGGTTTAATATTCCTTTTCTTGAGCCACCAAGCGTTTACGAATTTTGCCTGCAGCCACAAGAAAACTGGCGCATTGTTTTGTTACTTGTTTGTTGCTCCCAAGTAATAACATTTTGGTCATATCCCTCCCTTCTATTCTCATCATATTCTTGACAAGAGGGAAAATAAATTTTTCCCGAATTCCTAAATAAAATGAACAATGCAAAAGGACGTGTTCTGAGGATTCTATCTCCCCCGATCCACAGGGGCAGAGTCTTTCATTAAGAGGAATTCTCCTAAACTTTCCCTCGAGCACAGCTGCAGGAAGGTACCCCCATCTCGCCAGAAAAAACGCCCTCCTGTGTTGTGGAATTTCTAGCATCGACAAATATATTGAGGGCTTTGTTCTATATTTGCTGTCTTCAGTGGAGAGGAAGTTGGGACATTAAGGTCATTCTGCCTTTCCGTATCTAAGATTATCTGCTTAATAGAGGCCTTGGCTTGTTCCAACCCCATATGCAATAAAGCCTCCGGAGAGAAACCCAGCTGGACCAATTTAAGTTGGACCATCTTGACCCAGTTGGATTGAAAATTGTCTCCTAAGACAAGGGGGGGCTAAACCCGTTGGAACTCGTTGGAGTCTGAGCCAGTGGTAGATGGAAGATAGAGTCACACTGGCTTCCACCTTGATTAGCCCGGCCTCTAAACGTAGGCTACTATTAGAGGCATAACTAGCAACTTGAAAAATGGACCGCAAAAATTTGGCTTGTACTCTTTCTAAAGGAGCAAAGCTGGAAGAAGGCGGTCCTAAGGATGTTCCATACAACAACTGGGCAAGAACTTTAGCAGAGAAAAGCTTAATGGCAGCAGGGATATATTGACCGCCTCTGGATCTAGTGAACTGGACAATAGCTTGGGACGATTGTAGGCCCACATTTGCAGCATGCCCATGATGAATATCCCGCGAACCTGAACTACTAAGCATTACTCCCAAGTATTTATAGGACTTAACCTGTTCAATCTTGTGGCCGTTTATATGCCAAATCCTTTCCTTGGGCCTTTTACCGAAAGAAATGATTTTAGTCTTCTGGTAATTGATCTCAAGTTGGTTTAGAGAGCAGAACTGACTGAATCTGCGCAGTGCCCTTCTAAGGCCCACAGGAGTATGTGAAAGGATTACAGTGTCATCTGCATACAACATTATGGGCACTTTCCGAGAAGCAAGGGAAAGGGGGTGATGAGACCCTTTGTGGTCCCTCTCTGATTGCATTTTACAAAGGGCAGGATGCACTGGATGGTCTACCTATTTGGGGGCTGCATGCTTGGGGAATCTAAAGTAGGCTGTAGGCAGTGGAAATGGAGTGGGGGGGAAACTGGATTGGGACAGGGAGAAGCTCTTCCAAGCCCCGCAACCCTCGTCCTTAGCACCCTCTCCTCCCTTGTCCCTTTCCAGCTGGCCACGATGCTTGTGGCGCAGGTCAAGACCTTGAACGGCCAGACGCTGGTGGCTCTGGGGCAGCAGGCTGTTGGGCTGACCGTGGGCCAGATTTCCAGTCTCCCCGGCCACGATCTAGTGGATCCCGAGGTCTTGGCTTCGCTCGGACACGTCCTCGGTTGGAGTCGGGGGCAGGCCCAGGCGCTAGTGAACAAGCTTCTCCGCAGCAACTTCACGGTGAGTGTTTCGCGTCCACCTTGGACAGTCAGCGTCTGGAAGGAGCCGCCCCTAAGGAGGCCAGAGGAATCCTGCTCGCTCACCCCGAAGACCCATTTGTCTGGCATCCAGTTTCTGACAGTGGTCAGCCAGATCGCTCAGCCCAGCAGAGAGGCTCCCAAACTTCTGAGCGTCACAACCCGTCTCGTGCTCTGCAACACGGGGCTCCGATCCGCTCAAAACAGCCTGGCCTGGAGTCCCTGCAGTCTGGTTCGGTGCTTTGCAACCGCCCACAGCTCCCTCCCTCGGCTCCTGCGGGCCTCAGAATGCCTCCCAGACGCCACAGGAAGTCGCAAAAGCAAACCGGAAGTAGCTTCCTGTCACGACTGGGAAGCATTCTGAGTCCTGCGGAGGCCAAGGGCGTGGGTCATGGGCTGGTGCAGCCTTCGGGGGCTCCAGGGGAGGCTGTTTGTTGCAGAGTTGAGCATTGTGTTGCGATCTGACCCACAGTTTGGGGACTACGAGGCTAGCATATGATACCAACCTGTATCTGGGCCCTCCAGGCAGTTATTTATCCAGTCATACCTCTTAATAGATATGTCTTAAGAGGTACATACCTCTTCATACGTCTGAAGGGACCTGGTGGCGCAATGGGTTAAACCGCTGCTGCTGAGCTCGCTGACCAGAAGGTTGGCAGTTCAAAACCGCGCGACGGAGTGAGCTCCCGTTGCTTGTCCCAGCTCCTGCCAACCTAGCAGTTCAAAAGCACCTATATGCATAGATAAATAGGGACCACTTCGGTGGGAAGGGAACGGCGTTCCGTGCGCTACGGCGTAGAGTCATGCCGGCCACATGACCATGGAAGCTTGTCCTCGGACAAAGTGCTGGTTCTACAGGCTTTGAAACAGAGATGAGCACCGCCCCCTACAGTCGGTCACGACTAGACCATTCGGTCCTGGGGAAACCTTACCTTTTACCTCTTAATAAGCATGCTGAGAGAGAGAATGTTTATTTGCGGGCCTCAGGTTGGTCTTAAAGGTGGGCATGAAAGGTGGGTCTCCTGCTGTCTGGAGTCTGAAAACTGACTTTCCACCCCCAGTTGTACCTGGCAGCGCAGCTCTCAGTTGAATTGTCGCCGGATGGGAAAGTGAGAGGCGGGTGGCGGTCCCTTGGGTGGGCCTGACCGTCTGTCCCTTTGCTCTTCTGGCAGCTGGATACCCTGGAGAAGTTTGAGAGGCTCGGGACCCTGGCCCAGGGCTTGCCAAGCAGTACCTTTGAGAAGATCTCTGCCGAGCTGGCCATTGGACTGGCCAAGAACCCCACCTTCCTGGCCACGCTCCGACAAGGTCCAGAGCATGTGAAGAAAGTTTTTGTCGGCAAAGTAAGCACTCTGGGCTGAGAAGCATCAGAAAAAAAAATTCCTCTGGGCTCTGGGGATGACTACCCACAATAATCAAAACTTGGCCCTCACAACAGCCAAATCCCGCCATCTTGTTCAACTTCTGCCGGGCCACGATGAGGAGAAAGCTGCTGGGCAAAGCCATGAACTCTTAGTGCCCTGATCGTCCCAGCTGCAAGCCCTGGTCAGGGCGCAGAGCCTTGGGGTCCGGGATCTCGTCAGTCAGAGCCCCTGAGTGGGAGTCTCCCCAGCGCAGGACCCCCTGGGCTTGAATTCCCTGCGCTGCCACTGTGCTCCTGCCCCCAAGGCCCTCTCCATCTCTGCTCCCGCCTGGCCAAGGTATCGACTAGCCTGGCTAAAGACAGTGGAGAGGTGAGGACACCTTTACAGGGCTTGGGGCCCTTTAAACATGGTCAGCTTTCCCAGAGGAGGCAGAGCTGTCAGTAGGTGGCCTGGCAGAGGTCTAAGGGCTCGCGGGTGTGGCAGCAGTTGTAGGAGGAGCACTTCGGCAGTCTGGAGCTGTCCAAGGTACTGCAGCGTTGGTCTGACCCCACCTGCTGGCTCTTCGTGACCCTCTGTGGCTCCTGCTTGTGGGCAGCCATTGCTGCCGTCTTTGACTGCAGTTATTGGGCAGTCTGACTGTGCCCCCCCACCCCACCCCACTAGTTGCCCAGACTTCAGTAGGCCTTGCCTCAGTGTCTCTTTACCATCAGTGAAGGTGAGAAAAGCTTGGCTTTCCCAGAAGGCTGAGCATCCTGGGCTTCCATAGCCCAAGAACGCAGATGCAGGTGGGCCGTGTGATGAGTATTGCAGGTGCTGCAATGTGCCATGGAAGTGGCTCCTCCCATTCAGCTCCACCTGTTGCTACACCACTGCAGTAGCCCACGGCCAACACTACAAAGCCCTGCCTTGCATAACCCTGGACGAGGCTGCGGGTCCGGCAGGGATCTCTTTATCCATTTGGGAGTGAGTGACGATGCCTTTGCCACCGAGAAGTAATCCCAGGGAGCGGTGTTGGATGCTTTTCTCGTTCTTGCAGGTCCTCTCCAACTCCTCCTCCTTCAGTGACATCCTGAATTATGTCCCTGACGATTTGGTGGACCAGGTGCCAAACTCGCTCCTAGCATTGCGGGGAAGCACCCCGGATCTTGGCAAAATCAACGAGAAGCACTGGTCACCCCAGCAGGTAATCCCTCTGCCTTGGCTCCTAACCTCTGTCTGCAAAGTGGGTGATACTGAGGTTAATGTGAGCCAGGGCAGACCCGCAGGAGTCTCTCTGGGCTTGTCGCTTCTCTGCATGTGAACGGACTCTTCTCTTTTTCCCAGGCTGCAGTCTTCTTCGGAGATGTGCTGGCAAGAGTGGATAATTACACACAGTGAGTCTGGGGACTATAAATATGTGGGGGCTCATTATTTGCTAGGGTTTGGTTCTTAAAAATCCTCGCGGATAGCAAATTCACAGATAACAAACCACTGATCCTGCAGAATCAATGGGGTTAGGTGCACCCCTTATCTGCCATCAGAAGACTCCAGCAGAGACCCTCGGGAAGCCAGCAGAATGCAGCAGGAAGTGTGAAAAGATCTCTGAATGCTCCAGGGAGCTTCCGAATGGCACCTGTGACCAGCATGGACCCCTTAAACATGACCGGTGGATGCTTCTGCCAGGCATCTTAAAGGAGTCAGCGCTGGTCGCAGGTGCCATTTGGAAGGTCCCTGCATAAAGAGGTGCAGATAACGAGGAAAGTAGCAATTCTTCCCCTCGCAGATAAGCAAATTCACAGATGGAGGATTTGCATATAAAGAGGGCTGATTAGATGTGCACTGGAGGCAGAGCTGGCTCATTTTGTGATGGGCAAAATACTCTCCTCCTCGGATGGAATGTGGTTGGCTGGCCGTGTGAAGGACCAATGCATCTCCCTGCCGTTTAGGCTCTCTCCGTTCGTCCTGCAAGGCTTCCAGTGTAGCGCCGCCAGTGAACTGACGCCGGGCCGCTTGTCCTCCCTGGCCAAAGCAGTGAAGGTTAAAGAGGCCGTTCTCAACAATGAGCAGGTGAGCGGGGCCTCTCTTGGCCAAGCAGTCTCCGTGGGGGCAGTAATGGCATCTAAATGATTTAGCAACAGGTACTCACTTTTGATTGGCACTTGTGTCGGGGCCCGCCCACTGGAAGTGAGGTCATAGCCGGAACCCAGGAACCGCCCCCAGGAACCACTGCGCCTCCTCGGTAGGCCGCGCAGTGGCCCGGAGAAGGCCCGGGAGTCCCGGGCCTTCCCCAGGGCCACCGCGCAGGCTACCGATTTCCCCCCAGGAACCGCCGCGCCTCCTCAGGAGGGAGAGCAAGGCAGGTGCCTGTTGTCCTGCATACCGCAGCTGGAAAGAAAAGCTGGCACTAAAAAATGATGGCTCGCCTTCCAGCCACCTAGTTTACGTTTTTGAAAAGAACCACCACCACCACCTTCTCTGATTTTTGCTCTGGCAAAAAAACCCCACAACATGTCACAAGGTTCAAAGAGGGGACATTTGGGGCTAAACAGGATAAGAATAGACTCCAAAGGACAGTCAAAACTGCAGAAAGAATAATAGGAGCCAGCTTGCCCTCTATGGACGATTTATATATTGCTCGGATGAGGAAAAGCGCAGAGAGGATTGTTGCAGCTCGCTCTCGCCCTGCGCGTAATCTGTTTGAACTTCTTCCCTCTGGTAGAACAACCAGGCACAAGAACAGTTTTTTCCCCCTGTGCTATTGGGGTAATGAATAGCTGATTATGTTGACGTTTTGGTTTTGATTTGGATACATTTAGAGTTAGTGGGGTCTGGTTAATGTGATGGTATTACTTATTATATTAGTTTAAGGTATATGTGGGAGCTTTTGGGCCGAAGTAAAATTCCATGTATGGTGAAATCCATGTATGGCCCATAAAATTCTAGTCTTCTATTCTATCTCTTGGCCACTGTGTCACCCACACACCTCACTCTCCTCTTTATTGCCGTACATGCCACAATCGACAGGTGAACATGGAAAAAACCCCGGAGGCCCCCCACCAAGGATCTGTGAGGCTGGATCCTCAACGGTCCATTCCCACATTCTAGGTGCTAGGTGTTTCCATCACCTGGCACCACATATGGGTGAAGCAGGCCTTTCAGAGGGGATTGGATGGATTTCTGGAGGAAAGGTCCATCGTGGGCTATAGGCCATGATGGATTGTGCAACCTCCTTACAAAGGTGGTGGGCTACTTCAGAGTACCGGGTGCAGGGGAGTGGCAACAGGATGCAAGCATCTTGTTGTCTCGTGCCTCCCTGGGGCACCTGGTGGGCCGCTGTGAGATACAGGAAGCTGGACTAGATGGGCCTTTGGCCTGATCCAGCATAGGGGCTCTTCTGATGTTCTTATGAGTGTGAGAGTTGTGACAGTCGCTGCCTGTCTCCTCCCACCAGCTCTCCTGCCTGGCCAAACTTCTCACCAGAAGCAGCTGGGCTGTGGAAAACCTCACCCAGTACTCCCCAGACGTCCTGCTCTTCTTCCCGTGAGTATGACCCTGCCCCGAAGTTGCAGGGGTGTGTGCTGCCCACTCGTTTTTAGAGCGCCCCTTGCTTCTCCAGACCCCCGTGTAGTCCTGTGACCTCACTGGTCCAGAGTTATTCCATTCGTTCAGTTGTCTGGTTAGAAAGGAACCCGTTTCTCCACCCCTCCCCCAAATGAAGGTAGTTCCGGTGTCTTCCAGGCTCGGGAAAGTTGACGCTCCAAGCTGCAGAAGGTTTTACTCCCTGGCCTCCCGAGGGAATCTCAGCCTGTTGGCCAACGGCTCTGCCCAAAGGACGGCACTGCTGGGGGGCGCGCTGAGCTGCTTCGTAAGTCCTCCAGCCGCTTTGGGACCCTAAGAGCTGCTGCCCACAGACCGGCCCCCTTGGGATGGCGGCAGATCCGTCACAGTCCCACCCAGGGGAGCAGCTCCCTTCAGCTCACCCTGTGCGGAAGCCTCTGTTGCACGCCACTCAGGGCGCAGTCTAGACGCTGACGTTGCACTGATGCCATGTGCCAGCCGAAGCGCCGCGTCACTAGCACCGACGCGGGGGTGCAGAATAGTGCTCCTGCGTTGGCGCGAGAGCTCCTGGGCCGGCGCTAGCGGTCGCGTTGGCACTGAGCCATCTTGGCGCCATCTGAACGCAGCAGGCGCAAGGGCGGTTCTGGGGGGAGGGTGGGCGGGCGTGCGTGCTAGTGGGCGTGCCGGCCTGGGGAGGGGGTCGCGGTGAGGCTCCGCCCCCGGCTGCGTGGCTCCAATTCAGGCCGCAAGGACCCTTGTGGGGAGGCTCCCCAGCATGCCTCAGGTGTGCTGGATGCGGCTCAGACCTGCCGGCCTCGCCATTCCAGCGCCACTCAGGATTGCGCCCTTCCCCATGCAGGCTGAGCACTGGCAAGCAAAATGGCCAGGGTTCAGTATTAGTGCACATGGGGTCTCCAAGTCTCATTGGTGTCTACTCAAAAGTGACCGGGGGGGCAGGGCAATTCCTGTAAGTTGCTGCTACTGCTCTGTGGCCTGTCTCGTTCCTTGTAGACGGATCCTGGGGGGTCACGTCCAGGACGCAGCCACGTCACATGGCCATGGAGCCAGATTTGGCCATGTGCAGTCATTAGGTGGAGGGGAAATGAGGCCCTTGGAGTGGGGGCAAAATTCCTGCGCTGGGCACATGGGCACCTCGTGGCACCCCAACAGCCCCCCGATGGTACAGGAGGCACCAGTGCTGGGGGTTGAGTGCTCAGGTGCGCCATTTGAGGAGGACCCTTGGCGGGTGTCCAGCTTGGGCGACCTCTGGCGCCACCGTGGCCCTGGCCAACGGGAATCGCTCTGAGAATTCAGCATGTTCTTGGTTCAGTGATTCTAGAAGAACTGCTGGCGGGGAGAGGAGCTTCCAGTTCCTAAAAATATTTTCCGGCAATTCAGCCTTCTCCTTTTGGGTTCGGCACTAACTCTGTTCATACTGAGTGACTCCGCTGACCGCTCTTTGCCAGCATGGACCTGTTTTGCAGCGGGAACCCCAACATAGCACTCAGGCTTCCTCCCATTTGCTAGGGTGTGGGGAACGCTTCCCTGCTCGGCGCACAGCAGCTGCGAGAGCTGGGGGCCTTCGTGTGTGACCTGGACGCGGCCACCATCGAGGACTCCGCCCCCGGCATCCTGGAGAACCTGAAGCTGTGCCCTGACCTCACGGGGGCTCAGAGGGCGGCCCTCAATACCAGGCTCAGCAGTGGCAGGACTCCCTATGGGTGAGTGGCCCCCCTGAGACCCAGGCGACAGCCTCTGCTTGGCAGCCGAAGGTCCCCAGTTCAGTCCCTTGCAGGATCTGCAGGGCAGGCTAGGAAAGGCCTCCGTCTGAAGCTGGCCGTTGGTCATGAGGGTGGATGTGCAGAAGGTGGATGTGCAGGAGACGGCAAAGCGTTTCTGACTTCCAGTGTTTAGGCATCAGCAATACTGAACAGGGCTGCAGCGTCCTCAGCCGGGCACTGCCATCCTGGAGCTTGTGAAATGGTGAGATCCAAGATGGCAGCACCCAAACCTCATGGGAGCAGTAGCATTATTCACCCGGTACACTGGGTGGGACTTACCTTTGAGCGGCAGTCTGCCCGTTGCGTCACGCCGTGTTCCGCCGCTCAAGCGCAACGGGCGGACTGCCGCTCAAAGGCAAGTCCCGCCCAGCGTACCGGGTGAATAACGCCACTGCATGGGAAGGGCTGCTTATGCGGCGCATTGCTGAGCCTGCGGGACTTACAGCGCCACTCCCCAGCTGCACTACCAAGTTGGGCCTGTGCAGGCAGTCCTGAGCCGAGACGGACCTGCAGAAGGCACGTTGCGTCCTCGTCCGACTGGCCGCGGTCTTCCTATATTCTATTGCAGTGATGGCGAACCTTTTGGGCTCAGTGTGTCAAGACTTCAGAAAATGCTTAGCTTGACTCTGCTGGTGTGTCAACCCCGCTCCCAAAGAAAGGAGAAACAATTATTTATATTCTCTTATATAAACCAAAAATACAGTCCAATCAAGTATGATACTATATATTATATAAAGAAACATCAAATAATTACAAAAATGAAAAAAATGACTAACACAAACTCAGTTTTTGTCAGGTGTTGGTGAATGCTGGCGTGTCACCCCACCACACATTGTGGCGTGTCACCTTTGACACGCGTGTCATGGGTTCGCCACCACTGTTCTATTGCCACAATTTTTGGATCATTTTAACAGAGAGAGGAAAAAACGACTCTCCAACATAGATCTGAAACTATTGGGGGTGCAACCGTCCCCAGCTGTTGATACAAAAATTCTTGTAATTCATTTTTAAAAAGCATTTCCAGTTATGGATAATGTTGGAATCATGGGCCTCTCTCTTTCTCTCTCTCTCTCTCTTTGTGTGTGTGTGTGTGTGTGTGTGTGTGTGTGTGTGTGTGTGTGTGTGTGTGAGAGAGAGAGAGAGAGAGAGAGAGAGAGACGGGGTGAGACGTTGGGCAAAAATAATGTATATTTTGCAGGAGTCCATCAAGCTTACATTTTAAAACATTCAAAATCTCAAGATTTTTGTACTGTGTACATGGCTTTTTGAAATTTCCCCCAGTGTTTGTCAACCTGTCAAAGCTGTAAAGAGCCTCCCGTTTTCCTTTTGCCGTCTCACCCAAGCGTTGGTGTGTCTGTCTGTGCCCCAGGCCTCCTGCATCCTGGGACGAGGCCACCCTGGAAGGTCTGGGCCCCCTTGCGTTCTACATAGACTCCACCACTTGGGCTTCCATCAACCAGGTAGTTGGAACGCTCCTTCGCCTGCCTCCTTCCCCACCTGGGTACCGCTTGCCTGGGATGCACCAACTCCAGAGCATTTCCTTTTCCAGGAGGAGAGGACCGCCTTCTTCAAGAGTGTGGCTGGTGGATACGACAGTCAAAGTGCCGCTCAAAGGGAGAGAACAGCCGCCTTCTTAAAATCGGTCGGATCGAAACCTGCTTCCTCTCGGAGGACTAAACGGGCTGTAGAACGTAAGAAATAACCATTCAAGGACGGACTCGCGTCTGTCTGAGACACACAACAAGGGCAGCGGTGTCATCCTGGCGGAACGGCCCGGTACGCCGTTCCGCTAGTTCCGTGGACGGGCCCGGGCCACGCCGCCTCTCCCGAGGACGGGCGAGCTGCTCCTGGGCCCTCCCGCCCTCCCGTGCGTCCGAATCGCTCTGAAATGGAGCAATTCGAGGTGCAGGGAGGCGTGGCTGGCCTCCGCCATAGGGGGCGTTCCGGTTCCTGGCGCGCCCGGATGACATCACTGAACAAGGGGTAGTGTAGGCTGCATCCTCTGCAGGTCATGACCAGGTTGTCAGAATTAAAGGCCGAGGCCGTCTAGCTCCTTGGAACAAACTGTGAAAAACAAGAACATCCGGATATATTTGTAGAGATGGAAGAAAACAGTGACAATGAAATAAAAATCCTAGCACCACTTTCTGCACTTCTCATTTTTTGCAAAACAGACCCTGGAGTCTGCAAAAAAACCCGCTTTATTTATTTGGGTTGTATTTATTATTTAGTTGGGGGGCTGCCTGGGTAATGACAGTGGCGTCTACTGCTGACACTACCCCACCTCTCTCACCCACCCCAGGGCCCTTTTGAAGCGGTTAAAATTTATTATAATGTAAACTTTGAACGAAAACTCGTTAACACCTTTTTCTCCACTTCTGCCTTGGTGAGACACTGAAATCTGTCCAAAATAAAACCGTTTTCTCCCAACTCTGCTTATTTCCATCTTGTCTTTCACTAAAAATCCCAAGGTGGCCAGCAAAACGTTGACAAACAATTTAAAATAAAATTAAAATATGAGTAATTAAGGACAGACAAAAAAAAAAGGGTACTCCAGCCGCAGAAGCCCAGGCCTTCGCCTCTTAATTTTTTAAATTTTATTTCAGTGCAGCTACACAAAAAAACAAGGTAATGTAATGTGAGCACAATGGAGGGGGGGCTGTTACCTTCTTAGCTTTCCCCCGTATCCAGCGGTGTTAGGCTGCCGGAACGCTGGGCGGGACATCCAGGTGATTGACAGCCTGCCCATCACATTCCAGAGCGTTCCGCCGTTTGCGTAACCAATTACGCCGCTTGCGTATGTTACGCAAACGGCGTAACGCGACAGGCGGGCTGTCGATCACCCGGATGTCCTGCCCAGCGTTCCGGCAGCCTAACACCACTGCCCGTATCCCCCTTTTCCGTATCCGCAGGTGGCCCTGAATGCTGCGGATACGGGGGCCTGCCTGCATTAGGAGGCAACTTAGGTGCTTCTTATAGTGGACAGAGAACTGGCCACGGTCTCGCCTGCCACCTCCTTCGGGTCGGTGGCTGTGACGTGGCGGAGTCCTCGGGGACAAGGCCTGAGGCGCAGAATAGACAGACCGTGAATTGCTTCTGGGGGGGTCAGCTTAAACGAAGGGCTGGAGTG
Source organism: Lerista edwardsae (assembly GCA_029204185.1). NCBI lineage: Eukaryota > Metazoa > Chordata > Lepidosauria > Squamata > Scincidae > Lerista > Lerista edwardsae. The sequence goes on along the minus strand of JAJKFI010000147.1, from coordinate 37,765 downwards.
ATCGGAGGGGCTGAACCTCTAGGCAAGAAGGGCTGGAAACAGGCAGCCCAATCCTAAGCTGCGCGGCGGCAGGCAAACCGGCGTGCATGCGCGGCATCCGACACAGCTTGGGAGGCACCAGGAGCCCCCCCCCATGGGTTCCTCGGGTCTGGGCCTGCGAGATCGCGGGAGCAGGACTGAGCAGCCCGTGCAGTCCGAATTGGGGCCACGTGGCCTGGGGACGCGGATGTGGCCCAATGGCAGCATGCCAGGCACGCCCGCCAGCCCCCCCGCCCGGTTCTGCCCACCCCACTCCCAGTTCCACCCTCCCAGAACCGCCCCTGCGTCAGCCGAGCTCAGCTGCTATGGAGGCAGCTCGGGGCCTGCGCTCCCAGCCTGATGCCGCTGCTAGCGTTGGCCTGGGGGCTCCAGGGCTGACGCCGGGGTGCTGGTCGGCGCCCCCATGTCACGCTGGTGACGTAGCGCCAATGCACCCATGTTGCGCCAGTGCTGTGTAGGGCCTGGGATTGCACCCCGAGTGTGGCTAGGGCCCGGGCGATGGGAGTGCTGGGGGTGGGTTCCCGTGAGCCAAGTTCCTTGGGGGGGGGGGTGGCAGCTAGCAGGGTTTGTCCCACAGACGGAGCCTACAGACGACCTGTTTAAAGTAGGAAAGGGGTGATTGTCTTAAAAGCAGGCTCTGTTTCTGATGGGAGTCTCCTTTATGAGAGAGTTCAGAAGGCAGGGAGCTGAAGGACAAGGGGGCAGTGGCCCAAAAAGTCGAGAGCTCGGGGAACAGTGCGTGGAGGAGGTCTTGAGGGGCAGAGGACTAATGTCTTGTGGGAAGGAGGAAGCAAAGGAAAAATGGTGGGGCGACCTCGCTCGAGGCCAGGAAGGGCCGTTAGGATTGTGTGCTGGCAAATGAAACGGTGGCCGTGCCTGCCCGTTTTGCAAAGTCCCCGCTGACCGACCCTTCCTTGCCTGTGAATTCTGTCCACAGCCTGCCGCTCCACTTCCATCACCGCCGACACCCTGGAAGACCCGCTTTTCATCGTCCAGTACGACAGCGCCCAGCAGTTCGACGCCTGCCTGAGCAACGAGGTTTTGAAGGCCAACCTGGCCTCGTTGCTGGAACAGCCCCTTCCAAATGACTACCTGGCTGTAATTAGGAGGAAGTTAGACGAGGTGAGCAAAAAAAAGGAGGCCATCGAGCACAGGAGGAGGTCCAACAGCAGCCTCGCTGCAACCACCCCAAGCGGACTTTTTCCTCTCCATGATGGGGCTTGCAAAAACCCAGCTCTGCCAATCTGCAACCAAAGCTGACTGTTCTCACAGTGCCAGAACCAGGGGATAGCCACGGAAACTGAGTGTTAAAATAGATAAAAGGAAATACTTTTTTTTACCCAGCGGGTAACTAAGCTGTGGAACTCCTTGCCACAGGAGGTGGTGATGGCATCTGGCCTAGATGCCTTTAAAAGGGGACTGGACAGATTTCTGGAGGAAAAGTCCATCGTGGGCTATAAGCCATGATGGGTGGTGCAACCTCCTTACGTTAATGGTAGGCTACCTCAGAATGCCAGGTGCAAGGGAGTGGCCACAGGATGCAAGCATCTTGTTGTCTCGTGTGCTCCCTGAGGCACCTGGTGGACCACTGTGAGATACAGGAAGCTGGACTAGATGCTGATCCAGCAGGGCTCTTCTTATGTTCATGGTGCTGATTGGCTGGCTCCCTACGATGTCATCAAGAGCAGAGCTTTCCATGCTGAGAGCAATTATGCATTTCAAAATAACATTTAGAAGAGAAGCCCAAAACTGTTACGGGTCCAACCCTTTTATACACTGATTTTTGATCCATGGGTTAGACTCAACACTGATGGCTGCTGCAGATAAGACGGACCCTGCTGATCCCTGGAGTGGGGGAAAAACCACGTCCCTTTACAATCCCCGATCTAAAAGCTGCTTTTCTAGAATAGAATGGAATTCTATTTTTAGAATAGGGCAGTTCTATAATAGAACTGCTATTTTGCAGCTTTCCTGGAGAAAAGTGACCCCCCCTTTCTTTGTTCTGTTCTCCTTTTGCCCTGTTCAAGATCTCGGGGGGTGGGGGGGGGAGAGATCTGGACTGCTTGTTGGACAAAAAACAAAACAGAAACCATTTTTGATACGAAACTACTGAACTCAGGTCTTCAGTGTTAATGCAGACAAGTTCAGGGTTGGAAAGGGGTATGTTTGAAAAACAAGCTACTGATATATTTGCGTAATAAACGGGCAAAAAAATCAGCAAGATTTTGAATTTCATTTTTTAAAAGCCCCTCTAACTAGAGTGCTGCCATCAACATTTGAAACAGCAGAATTTGGAGATTGTCGTGGGAGGAAATCAAGCCTAGGAGGCGATTTCCTTGAGCCCTGTCTCTTTAACTTGCAAGCCTGGGCTCCCTAGATTGAGTGGTCCATTTTTCCGGCGTGCATTCCCCTTTCTTACCGAAGCAGAGTCCGCGAACCCTCTGGTCTCCCCGATCCCCCTTAGCGGGATCCTGCTATAGCTTACCCAAGGTTTAGCGTCGACGAAAGAAAGACTTGCCTGCTGGACTTTGATGGAGATTCCGGAAAAGAGTTCATTGCAATAAGACGCAAACAGGTCGCAAAACGCGCGTGCAAAGAGGCACCCTAATTTGCATGTCATTAGTGTGTGTCATTAGTGCAGGTTTTCTTTTCAGCCTGCACTTAGTGCACAAAGTTTCTCCCTTCAGCCTGTTAAATGTTTACTGATACCCTCTTTGCAGATCTACCCCGGTGGGATTCCAGAGGATCAGCTGAAGGTGTTGGGCTTCCTTTCCCGTCAGTATAGCGTGGATGCCATTGGCAGGTGGAACGTGACCTCCAGTGACACGCTGGCTGCTCTCCTGAATCCAGATAATGGGCCCTGGGAACAGCCTCAGGTAACCGTTAGAGGGGGCCTCTGTCAATTCAGAATCAAAACACAGGCTATGTCCCCCGTCCCCAGGGTTCCTCTCCCCAGCTCCTGCAGTTTCCTGGCCCACCTAGACCAGGGGTTCCCAAAGTGTGAGTTGTGCCCCTTAGGGAGTCGTGGCACACTCACAAGGATGCTGCAGGACGTCCCTGGTGGCCCCTCCTATCTGTACCACTGGGTGCCGCCATCTTGGATCTTGCAAGATTTGGGGGTTGCCATCTTGAATCTCACAAAATCACACGAGATTGGATGTTGCCATTTTGGATCTCAAGATCCAAGATGGTGGTGCCCAGCTAAGCTGGGAAGAAGAGGCTGGGTGTGTGTGTGTTGTGACCCTGGTAAGTTTGGGAACCCCTGACTTAGACCATTGCTCTACCTTCTGGAGCAGAAATGGGGTTGTCTATCAGAACATAATTAGTAATACCAGTTAACCTTCTGGTGTTTCTACCCCTCCCAACCCCCTGAAATGATGTGGGTGATTTGCACTTTTTGTTGGTTACTCTCAATTGTTTTTAGGGTCTATATTTTTATTAGTCTGAATGTTTTGTTTGTGTACTTGCTTTGTTTATACACAGTTTGGGCATCTCTTATCCGGAATTCTGAAATCCAAAGTATTCAGAAAACTGTAACTTAAATTTTGAGCGCCAACCTGATGCCACAAGTGGAAAATTCCACACCTGACCTCATGTGATGTGTTGCACAGCAATATTGTATAAAATTATATGAAAATAAGTGAATTTCATGTTTAGACTTGGACCCCACCCCCAAGATGTCTCATTAGGTATGTGCAGTACTCCAAAATATGGAAAAAAAATTGGATATCCAAAACCCTTCTGGTCCCTTACCCACTTTGGGTAAGGGATGCCCAACCTGTGCATGTTTTTATTATGAAATTCTGAGCTGCCCTTGTGATGGTGGGATGTCGGTCCTCCCAATAAATTCACTAAGCAAGCTTCCAGGGGGCTGCCTTTGGAAGCTGGGGCTGCCGGTGTTGTGGTGCTCCTGATTAACCGCAGCATCGAACAGTTCTTGCCTTGAGAATAAACTCCTGTTCTTGCAGCTCGTGCGACTGGTTGGTAGATACATGGAGCTGGGGGGCACACTCGCCGGCCCAGTGCTTGCCATGCTGGGGGGCAAATACCTGTGCTTTTTGGACGAAGACCAGTTGAAGCAGATCAGCCCGGAGGCAATGAGGTAAGCTGCCTCTGATAGGCTTTTTTCCCCCTTGGCTAGAACTGGATGCAGAATGTGTGGGTGTCTCCCATCCTCTCTCCTTCGCCTCATGGAGTGCATGCGATAGAGGCTCCCTGCTCTGTACCACTGTTTTTTTAAAAGGAATGGGAGCAGAGGATGCTGGGAAGCTTCCTGGCAGTCGTGTAGCTGTGGGGTGTGTGGCGTGGCCCAGTAAGTATCGCAGGTGCTGCAATGCACCGTGTAACCGGCCCCTCCCAGTCGCCATCGAAGCTGGTTGCATGGTGCATTGCGGTTACACTCACCATGCCGCCCCCCCCCAGCCATGCCACTGCTTCCAGCATCCTTTCCTCCTGAACCACTGCAGACAGACTGCGTGGAGCTGAGCCGGGAGGCTTCTTAAGGAGAGGCAAGAGGGGCGGGTTTAACTTGGTCTTCAACAGCCCAAGCCGAGGCATGTCTGCTCTGAAGTAAGTCCCACTGAGTTCAACAGGACCTACTCCCAGGAAGCTGTGCGTAGGGTTTCAGCTTAAGATACACCCAAGAGGGAGACGTGACCTGGAGCTGCAGCAGCCCTTCCCTTCCCCTTCTCCCTCCAGCAGCCGGAGGGAGAAGGCTGCTGCTGCTGTTGCCACCGCAACCCTCTTCCAGCGGGTACCCAGCGAGTCAGCAGATCAGAGCGCTGCACAGAGCAGCCCTTGGAGCAGGGGGTGGGGCAGGGGCCTTCAGGTTGCTTTGCGGTCCCCAGGTCAGGAGAGCTTTTGGCAGCTGCTCTTTCGAGAGAGGTGGACTTTGGATTCTGGGCACAGTCTTTTATTTGGGAGGAGCCACAGAACCGCAGCTCAGTCACGCACACTGCTGCAGCCCAGGCGGAAAGACCCCCCATGTCCCCATACCGCGACGCACTGGAATCGGGTTGTGCTAGCGCTGCAGCAGTGGGGTGTCTTGGCAGATGGGGTGCGCTGCCTTTGCTGTGGCCGGTTGAGTGGAGTGCTGGGGGGGGAAGCAGCTGTTGGTCTGCCTGTGCTCTCACGATGGCGCTTGGCGGACAAAGGACCTGTCGTGGATATGCGCCACACCCCATGGTGACCCAAGTGTGAGGAAGAGCCCCTGTGGCTGGAAAGGAGCGTTGGAGTCCCCTCCCATGCTTTTGACTGGTGCCGGGAGGTTGGCAGCTGAGCGTGTGACGCACGCGCACTGTGGACGCCTCCTGCCTGCGGGGGAGCCTGTGAGCTGGTCCTGTCCGGCTGGGGTAGCCCTTCGGTTATCCGAGTGTGGGGGCAGGAGATGAGCCGGCAAGCTTTCCCCCTGGAATCAGCACCTCCCCTCCCAGCACAGCCTTTATTTGCACAGCGGTAGCTGAGGCTGCAGCCCTGTTAGCACTTCCTTGGGAGTAAGCCCAGCTGAACATCGGGGGAGTAGCTTCTGGGCAAACCTGCGCAGGATCGTGCTGTAAGTTGGCATCTGAGTTCATTTTGCTCCCCAGTGACTTCCACAGAGGCTCATGACTTCCAATTTGCTTTGTTTAGGGATGCTGGAAAGCTGGATATTTCCTCTTGCTCTCAAGGCAAAAAGGACTTGCTGTATGGAAAAGCTCACACTGCCTTCGCCGGCCAAGAAGGGACCAGGGCTTATTACCCCTTAATTCAACCATATCTAGGTAGGTGCAGAAGAGAGCGACCAAAACGATGGCTGGGCTGGGGCATCGCCTCCCTTGTGATGTTTGGGGGCCCTCCAGTTTAGACAGAAAAAGCCTGAGGGGGGGACCAAGGAGGTGGGGGGACACATGATTGAGACATAATATTATGCATGGGATGGATAGAGTGGACAGAGGGATGTTCTTTTCCCTCTTTTGCAACACCAGAACCAGGGGACGTCCACTAAAACTGAGTGTCGGAAGAGTCAGAACAGACAAAAGGAAGTATTTCTTTACTGAGCGTGTACTTAGGTCTGTGGAACTCCTTGCCACAGGATGTGGTGATGGTGGCTGACTTCAGTGCCTTGAAAAGGGGATTGGACAGATGGATGGAGAAAAAGTCGGTCATGGGTTACAAACCATATGCAGCCCCTGGGTTTTAGAGGGAGCCTCTCTCTGAAGGCCAGATGCAGGGGAGTGGCAATAGGAGACATGTACCTCGCTGTCTTGCATGCAGCAAGTGGCACCTGGTGGGCCACTGTGAGATCTGTAGTGGAAGCTGGGCTAGATGTGCCGTTGGCCTGATCCAGTAGGGCTCTTCTGGTGTTCTAGATTCTGACCACAGCTCCCGTGTGTGCTGTTTGTAACCGGGGGGGGGGGAAGCTTCCATTGGTGGTTGCCAGTGTCCTTGGGAGGAAAATTCCACGGCCAGGCTGTCAAAAATGTTATTTGTGTCTTCATGCGTAATTTTTCAGCCTCTCATTTTCTTTCCTTCTTAAAAATTAAGGTGGTGCTCCTGTGGAAGACCTGAAAAAGCTGACTGGCTCTGAGATTGCTATGGATATCAACACATTTACTAATTTAAAGCCAGAGGAACTGCAGGTTAGTTTTTCTCGGTGAACAAGGCGCATGATGGTGGGTGAGGTCAGTGGCATTTGCTGGAACACGCCAGTCAAAATGGGAAACCTCCGCAAGGCGACTGTGAGTGTCGCTGCCCCACAGCTTCGCAATTGATTTAATGTCTTTCTTTTTAGGGTAGAAAAAATAGCTCTGCGAGTTGGGGCCAGAGTCACTGAGAGCCCAGTTCTAGCCTTCCCCTCCTCCCCTGCTGATGCGTGCTGTGTCAGCCAGGGTGGGTGGGGGCAGATCAGCAGCTGGAAAGGGGAATTATTTCCCCTTACCCCTCTGTAAGCCCCTCTCTCTGCAATGGGTCTCCTCAGAAAGGAGTGGGGAGGTTTGAAAAAGGGAAAAGGATTCAGCGCATGCTGTTGCCACTGGATCTGCTCCCTCCCTCTACCCTCTACCCACCTACTTCTCCTGCAGTGTTACCTTTTCCAGTGGGCGTTGGAGGGGTTGCGCGGCACCACAACGTGCTGTGCAAGCAGCCCCTCCCCTTCCCTAGCGGAGCTATTCGGGTGGCTAGAGCAGAACGGCTGTATGGGAGAATCCTCAGCCCCTCCCCTGCGGGAACCCCCAGGTTTCTTTGGGGGAAAACTACAGTAGTTAAATGATGTCACTGAGACGGCTTTGTAGTGTCGAGAGGGCCTATATTCTTAAAAGCTCCTTGAAAGGAGGTCAGAGTCAAAGGCCTGATTGTTTTAGGAGGCAAACCATGATCCATTACTCAACGAAATCATGAGCAACACCGTTCCTGTTGCAAATGTCCTGGGAGGTTGATTCCCTATCCCAGAGAGACGTGTACTCCAGAAAGAACCACAACGGAGACACCCAACCAACAGCCACTGGATAAGGTGCCTCCTAACCAGTCGTGACCAGAAATATAGGACCGGGGCCCTGAACAAACATGTGTGTCACTAATGTGTTGCAGAAACTGAGCGTCCAGGATGTGAGAAGTTTGCTTGGCGTAAATTTGCCCGATTTGAAAGAAGTAGAAAATCGCCCTTCGGTTGCCCTGTGGATCAGGAGCCACTTTCAGTCTGAGCTGGACACCCTCGGCATTGGCCTAACCGGAGGGATGACCACGGCGTCTTCCACGCCCACCAGCGGGACTATTTCGGGTTCCCCCACAGCTGGCAGCCCTGCAATTCCTGTCACGGGGTCCTCCATCTCTAGCACAAACACCATGGCCACCTCCATCAATCCCTTTCATGGGGTCCCTGTCGTTGGCACAGGCACCATGGCCACGTCTAGCAGTGCCACACCTGTATCCACCACCACCACAGGACTGGCCTCCATCACTCCCACTGCTGCTCCTGACTCTTACTCAACTCCAGACTTCCAAAGCACCACTGTGGCCAAGGACAGACCTACCTTCGCTGATGCCACCAGCACAACCGTTCCTGCCATTGTCAGAGTGCCCAAAGCTGCTTTCCCCACCAACGTCACAGGGACCCCCTTCGGTGTCACAGCCACTTCAGAGGATGCTGTCACTGAGAGGAGGAACTCCACCGCCTCCGAGGAAGCCACAGCAGATTCCACCACCGCCTCCGCCACCAACACAGCCGTTCCTACCACCACAGAAGACTCCACAATTGCAGCCCCCACCGACTTCATAGCTACCTCCGCCAGCATCGTGGCCACTTCAGAGGATGCTGTCAGTGGAACACCGGCCCCTTCCACTCTGGTGAAGAATACAACTACCTCCAGGGAAGCCACAGCAGATTCCAACACCACCACCTCCGCCAACAGCACAGCTGTTCCTGTCACCACCGAAGACTCTGCCCTTGCTGCTCCCACCAGTTTTGTGACTGCCTCCTCCAGTGTCACGGCCACCTCAAACGATATGGCCAGCAGAGCCCTTGCCACTGCCATAGAAACCAACACGCCTACCTCGGTTGACACGACAGACGCCTCCGGCATCACCACAACTGAACGTGGAGCTCTTCCTCCTCCTAGCACGGACATGACTGCCATCACTGCAACCAATCTGCCCACACTGACTGTCGGCACAAACCACACTTTCAATGCAAGTGATGCGGCAACAACACCCACCATGCTTAGTATGACTGCTACATCTTCCAAAGGGCCTCCAGTCCCACCTAAACCCATGCCCAATGCCACTGCCCCAGTGTCCATCAGCACCACCACAAAAACGACACACAAAACTCCGCCTGCTTCCAGCAAGTCGACTGTTCGTGTTCCAGAAACGTCCCACAAGGCGGCTGCCCCTCCAAGGCCGGTTCGGACAACGCCCCTTGCAGCCACAAGGAGAACCACCAGCAGACCAGTTCCAAAGACCAGGCCCCCATCCTATCCAACACCAAATGGCTATATCAATGTCAGACCGCTAAGTGGTAAGTTCCCATGGTTTTAAGTGTCATCAGATTTCTACACCAGTGTAAGTTGGGGGATGTGTCCCTAACTGTAGGTTTTCATGGTGAAATGGCCAGATTGACTTCCTTGGGGTGAAGAGTGTTCGAAAGTCTGGGGTACGACCACAAAAAAGGCCATGCTGTGCACTCTGAAAGATCAAATTTACCTGTTAATAAACTGTTAGTTGGGAAAAGAATTATACTGTCTCAGGAGCCAACTTGGAGGTGGCAAAACATTGTTCTACCGTAAAAAGAACATTTCCTTTATCATAAAATCCAGTCAGTCTGTCCTATCGGGAGGTCATAGAGACTGGACCTTGTGAAGGATACCAGCTGACCAATTTTCAGACAATTCGGATGACGAATGGCTAAGTTACAGCCGTTTTAACATCTGAACTAGATCCCTTTTGCATTACTTACTATTGGATTTTTGCCCTTCCCAAAGTTATCTTTTTGGCAGTACAGATTCTGTTCTGTACAGATTTTTCTGTAGTGTATTTTTTTTCCATCTGTGGTATAGTCAACAAATCTGAACACGTTTGTTGTGTATTTCCTAAGTTCCCATTGTAAATCAACAAAAACCAAGAATTGCTGTCAGTGGAGAAGTATGCGGAAGAAATTTGTGTTGGTGGATGGGGAAAGTGAGTTTTTCTGTGTGTATTTGTGTTATATGCTCCTATGTATGTTTACATGTGGTGTGCTGCCTGTGTGTTGTGTGTGGCATATTACTGTATGTGTATATGTTGGATTGCTGTGTGTGGCATATTGCAGTGTATATGACGTTTTTAGACAGTAGTGCTAAAGTGTGTGTGGGGGGGGCACTTTAATTTTTGTGACGTGACGTATCCAAGTCATTGCAGTGCAGCTGGATGCTGCTGTATTGCTTGGGTATCGTGCCTGGCCGTATCCATTTGAGGTTGGTGTGTTCTGATTGGCATGTGGTAAATGGTGCATTGCAGCATTGTATGGTGCATTGTGGTGCCAGTTTGCATGTCATGGGCATATACAGGGCCAGCCCAAGCCGTCATGATGATGTGCCAGCTTTTGCTCCTCCCACTTGCCAGTGTTCTAGCCTAGCAGTCTCCTCCCCTCCACATTTCCGCCCCCTCATTCTTTTCCCAGCTAGGAAGTGGAAGGAGAAGAAGGGGCAGTGGAGAAGGCGAATAGGCAGGCAGAGATGCGGTGCCTCCCACCAATCCACTACCTGTGGCGACAGCTTCAGTTGGCCTCCTGGATGAGCTGGTTCTGTGCATACGACCTATGGCAGCAACATGTGTCTGATTATGGTGGTGCCCATTTGTGTGTGGCATGAGTATAGGGCATGGTGGTAGCATGTAGCTGGCTGTTGAAGCTCTGAGAAGAAAATTAAGCTGTACGTAAAATGTGAGAACCGTAAGTGAGATGACACATCTCTGTGCTGGTGACTTGGTGCAGAACTGAATTACCAATTACCTTAATTACCAATTTTCATAAGCTTTAAAGCTTCCGTGTTGTGTTTTTTGTAAAAAGCTGTTCTGATTTTGTTGGCCACCCACCTGGCTCAGTTCTGTGAATTCTCATTCTATTGGGCAAAGTCCCAACCTGGGTCACAGTCGAGAGGAATGAAAGCTGCCCCTTGCCTCAAAGCTGGCACTGCCAATTCAGACAGGTTCTGCGTGTACGCCCCCATATTGAGTGCACGGCTGCCGTTTGCTTCGAGGGGGGAAAAGTAAACTGAAGACAGCTTTGGAAGGGAAACAGTGGCTGCCGGTGGCGTAGATCGGGGGCAGTTCCAATGGGCAACAAGCTGAGCTTGACACTAGTGGCCAAAATTGTGAAAACCTTGGTACATATGAATTATACCACCATGTTATATCATTGGAAAGGGAATTCAATGCAAACGCAATGAAACAAGCTGCAGTGAAATATTGGTATTCTGTCAGAAGTTATGGCCAATTAACCAGAAGATGTTATATTTACTTACTTGCAGAATTAAATTTGATTTTGTAGTGGGGTGGGTGGGCTACAAAATCTTTGACCCCAGGCAGCAGAGGTCTTAGCCCATCATCCTTGGCTCTTGAGCTTTGTGAATGGGCAGGATCTTGGAGAGGGCCTAAACGCGGCAGAAGGCCAATACAAGGCAGCGCGGACAGATGTTGATTCTACTTGTCCTGCCTCCATCCAGGATCAGCTTCCCACCCTTCTCTGCACTGGCTCCTTCCACCTTTGATCCTCGCTGGCGGAATCTCAGTTCTGAGGGGGCTCCTCTGAGACCAGCGGTGCTGCTTCCCCTCGGCCACATTCCTCCTCCTCCTTCCGCATGGGGGTAGTGGCGGCGGCGGCCACGGCCGCTTTCAGCGCTCCATGAGTGAAGCCATTTTGACTCTGCGGATCCATGCCAACACTGCCTAGACTATGGAGTGAAGCTGTGTGTCTTCCCTGTCCCCCGCTCTTCATTATATTACGGCAAACCCTTCTGCACAGGACCCCCAAGAGGCCCATCTTCGTCTTGGCACAGACTCGTCCCATGAGCCACCGGAAAGAGCTTTGCCGCAGGTCCCTCCGTGAGCCTGTGCTGGAGCTGGAGCTGCACGCCTGATGGAACCCCAAGGGAGGGAAGCGCTTGCAGGGACTCGGACTGCTGGTGACTAGGCAGGAGTTGGGTTTGCCCAGTCCGTTGCCTTCCAAGTCCACTGCTTCCCAGGGAGCCAGCTCAGCTCAGCTCCCCTTTCTGCTGGAGCCAGGGTGGTATTTGGAGCTGGCCAGGCAGGCACTTGTACAGGTGCCACCCAGGTAAGAAGTCTCAGGTGACTGGGGAACACACTGCCCCCTGGAGTCCTGCAGGCAGCATTGCACCCACATCCCAATAGTTCCCAACTGCGTCAACTTCCTACTTTGGACGGAGTGGGGGAAGAATGGCGTTTTTTAGCAATTAGTAATGGAATAGCCCTGCTAATTGGGCAAGGAGGGACCTTTTAAAGTGGTCTCCTTTTTATACATACAGCAGGGGAGTGGAACCGTCCCTCTTCACCCCAGTATGGCATCTTTTCCAATGGCTGTTGCTGGTGTCTCTTTGCCATCTGTTTTTAGATTGTGATTCCTTTTGGGAGAGGGAGCCATTTCTTGATTTGTTTTGTTTGAACTACCTTTTGTTGCACAGCGGTATAAAAAAATATTTAGTATTAATAGTTTTTCCCCCCAGAGGTCATGTTTTGAATGTTGGGGAACTGTGGTACCCCTGCAACAAATGTGCTGCCTTGATGGAAGACAGATGGGATCAAGATGTCTTCCATCAAGACAGCACATTTGTTGCAAGGGTGCCACAGTTCCCCAACATTCAACATTCATCTATCTAACCCTAACCTCACAACCGCATTTATTTTCTGCACGGCCCTCCATACGTTGTTTTCTGGAGTTTGGATGGTTGCACGTCTGCCACTCTTGGGCATCTTTGGGACTTCTGGGCAGCGCAGCTGTGGGCTCCCAAACCAGAAGGGCCATTAAGTGGAGGAAGAGGAACTGCAACGTGGATTTCTGCAACGCTGTGGCATACAAAGCGGGGGCACGGAGCTTCTCCCCCTCATTCAAAAGGACTTCAGTTATAAAACCCAAAAGCTGCGACTCTGAGGCTTCTGACTGAGAGTGTTTCAGGACTGTACTGGGGCAATTTGGAAATCATCAGGAACTATTAAAAGGCAGTATGCGTTCCTGATTTGGGCTTCGTATTCTGCTCCCCTCCTTAAGAATAGTCCCTGGTAACCCAGGTAAGGAGTCCCAGGTGTCTGGGCGACACACTGCCCTCTAGAGTCAGCATTGCCCCATATTCCAATAGTCACTCACTGGTACATGGCAGCTTCAGTGGCCTACTTTGGACCGAGTGGGAGGAAGAATAGCATTGTTTAGCAATTAGCAATAGAATTTCCTGATTTGGGCTTCGTATTTTGTTCCCCTCCTTAATAATAATCCCTGTTTTAAGTGGTGCACAGTTACTTTCTGCGGGAGGAGCCCCTGTTTAATTGTAGTATGTTTTAAATAAAAACGTGCTACAGCTTTGACGGCTGGGGTGGAGGTTTCTAGCAATACTGGCATAGGGCATGGAATGGGAATGCCCAGGAGGCAGCCAGAAGCAGACGGCAGCACTTACTGGTTCATTCAGCTCACAAGATGCCTTTTCTTTCCACCTTTCCTGCCAAGGTCAGGGGATGTTTCACAACAGGCCCCTGACAGGGCGAGGCTGACGCCAAGACAGCACCCAATTGTTCGTTCCCTCCCCCAGGGATCGACAGGGTCCTTCTTCTCTGCAGCGCCCATCACTGTTGGGTCTAAGCACTGGTCAAAAATCAGTGTAGAAAGCATTGGACCCGTGTGACGCTCTCCCGTTTAGTCTTCTCTGGCTCCATGAACACAACGCAACACCACAGAGATCTCTCCACGCGACTTACAGAAGGGATATGGTTTAATCTCTCCCTCTTGCCCCCTGCAGTCTTCCTATTGCTGGCCTCAGTGGAAAGCTGCAGCACAGTGGTTGAGATTGGATGCCGCTGTGCTCCTTGGGTGTCTCCAGATGTGGCATTTCACCAAGGGAAGAAATGTAGCAGCAGCGTCAGGAGAAATGCGTGCAAGAGGTACAAGGCAGGGCCACTGCTGACAAAGGGGCTGGCTGCTGCTGAATCTGGAGGACCTGGAGGACCAAAAAGCAACATAAAACCCCCATCACCTGCGTGCAGCCAGCCAAATACGCTGGCACATTTCTCACCCGCACACTTCCCTCCTTCTGCTCTTTAGTTCCTTCAAGTAGTTATACTCTGCTTGTCTCCTGACAGGCCCCCCTCAGCAGAGCAGAAACCATGAGTTGGCTGGGAAGCTGCCGCTGTGACACCCCCTTCAAGTGACACCCAGGGCATATGTCTACTGACCATACTCTAGATATGTCCCTGGTTCATGCAGACAGGTCTGCATGCTTGAAGGGTCAGTAGAAGGAAGCAAGGTAGAGACACACCTCACATGTCAAAGGGGACAAAGGTACTGTATAAGGCAGGTAGCCTCAGAGTCTGCTGGACTGTGCACCGCCCCCTGGTGTCCTGTAGGTAGCAGTGTACCTATTTTCCAACATCAGGGAAGGCAAAATGATCGTATCTGCAGCTGAGACTGAGAAGGAGAGATTGACTTAAGGCCAGTTGGGGTGCAGTCCTAATTGACTTAAGGCCAGTCAATGCTAACCTGGAGTGAGGCCAGCAAAGTTGGGCCAGCAAAGTTGGGCCAGCCCAAGAGACACTGTAACGTATGTTTGGACCACCCTCCGAGTCAGAGAGGTCAGCACGCAGACGTGGGCCATCCTCCCTGACGCCGAGAGTGCGCCAAACGTGCTTTATGGTTGTCCTTGTGCTGGCAAAGCTCCAGGTTAGGATTGTGCCCTTGGTGAATGTGTGGCAGAGAAGAGACGTTTGAATTCCCAGCTGTTCAGTTACACTTCGCCAGCTAATAATGTGGCTGCCCAAGGTGGGAGCCTCTGATTCTGTGCTTGCGTCTTTTTAATTTGATTTGGCTGGGACTGAATCAGGACGCAATCCTAAGCTGCGCTGGAACGGGCGCCCCAGTGGGCCTGCACTGTGTCCAGCGCAGCTTGGGAGCAGGCTGAAGCCTCCATGGGGCCAGGTTATGTTGGTGCCCTTACCCTGGGGTAGGAACCAGCCGCCCCAGTGGGCTCCTCGGATCTGTACCTGCTGCTCTGCACAGCCTGAGTTGGGGCCACAAGGCCTGGGGATTGGATGTGGCCTAACAGCCGCAACCCAGCTCCACCCCGTCCCCCGGCCTGCCTGCCTCCCGCCCGCCCGCCCCCCACATGGAAACGCTCTCCCTTCTGCCCCCAAATACCTCTGGGCCAGCCGAACTGGGCTGGTGCAGGCCGCTGCCTCAGCCAATGCAGGGCCGACATTGCTGCTGCCATTGGGCCGACACCAGCAGGGAGCGTGGGCCCAGCGTGGGCCCTTGGATTGCACTCGCAATCACCTCCAGAAGCAAATGCCAGGAGTTTCTTACTGATGGTTGTTAGGTGCAGTCCTCCTGGAATTTTGCTAGGGAACCCAGCGTCCATTTTGGCCAGTTCTTCTGGGTTCTGCAATTCGATCCATTCTTTGACTGGGGTTTTGTCCTGATTTATCTTCAGGTCCTGCACATTCATCCCCAGCAAACCTTTTACTTCACTGGGGGTTAGTTTCTGTGGAATAAGCAAAAGATAAGCAACGGATGGGCAATCCCCTCATCAGAATTACAAACACTTTGGCCATGGATGTGGAAGAGCAACTGCTGATCTGCTCAACTATATTCTGTGTTAGGGATCCAGAGCACAAGGCTATGCATGTATACTTCGAAGTAAGTCCCACTGTCTTCAATGGGGCCTACTCTCAGGAAGGTGTGCCTAGGATTGCAGCCTGACACCGGTGTGCTGACCCCTCCTCTTCCAGTGTGGAGTTGCGGCTGCACTGCGACACCATTTCCGGATGCATGGCAAAGACTTTTAGACATTGAGCAACAGACACTACATGAGGCATCACAGAAAACCTGTTCTCTTTTATATATTGGCTTATCACCAACTGCGCTGCAAACGGCCAGATCTTTCTTCTTTTGCAGAATCCACTAGCAAGGTGCAATACACTCCCTTCTAACCTTTTAACAGGAAGATTCAGTGCAGTTCCATACGAAGCACAGCTTTGTCCATGCAACTATAAGATAGTTGAGTGTCTATCTCATATTGCACTGCAACCTATACAACGATATTCATGTTTTATTTAGAGCAGATTCTCTCAAAGTTTCCAGGATGCTCAGACAAGTCTGCCCTACAATATTTGTTGACTGGAGTTGACAAATTGCCTACTATCCAGATAGCAACTTTTATCAAACGCCGCAGAGCTCTCCCACTTAAATTAATTAGTTGAGAAGAACTATCAAAAATTTGGTGATATAAGAATCACCAACACACCATAGTTAACTTTATTTTAAGATGATGCCTCTGTTACGTATATAACTTTTGGCAACATGACATGGGAAGCAACGCTGGGAGATGTCCATTCACTCTTGGAAGACTGGATTATGGCCAGCCTTTTAATGTCCAGTCCCCTGATTATGTCCAGCTGCCCAGTCTTTTTAAATGTGATGCTGTTCCTGCAAGCCAGCTTCTGCCGGAAGCGGTGGTCCGACTCACCATCAAAGAGCTCTGTCTCAAGTTCATGAAAGTGTGAATGTCCATGTTGACCTTGTAACTGTGGAGTGTTTTCAAAGCGTCACTTGGAGCGCCCCCTGCAGGAGGAATGAGCAATGAAATCTTGCATGCTCAGGTACACTCTGAACTCATTTCAGAAAAATTTGGATGGAACGAGACTGGGGGCGCAATCCTACCTGTGCCCTTGGGCCGATGCTAGCTGCTTGCATCGGCCCAAAGGCACCAGCGATGATTTCAGCTGGCGCAAAAGTGGTTCTGGGCAGAGGCAGGGTGGGAGGAACTGGCCGGGGGTGGGTGAGCTGGGAGGAGTGCTGGCCCAGGGAGCGGGGGGGGGGGGGAGCTGAGATGCGGCCCAGGCCACGTGGCCCTGATTTGAGCTGTGCGGCTTGTTCAGAGCTGGGGCAAGTTAGGACGACACCCTGAGTTATAGCAGCTTAAAGATTTTGCTCTACAAAGACACCTTGCTCTTTGCAACCGTTTTTTTTAAAATCACCAACAACTATGTCAAATCTTGTCTTGGAGCAAACTGTAGCAAACTGTAGCAAAGTTTGTGTAGCAAACTGATTTATAGGAAGTGGTTTGGGAAGCTTACGTGTAAAGCCAACATAACCGAGAAGAGTGTCCAAAGAACTGACTGCTAACAAAGTGCAGAATTATATGGTGACCACTTTAATTGCCCATTTCCAGTGAAAAGGGTTGATTAGATTAATTAGTAAAAAGACTGGTAAAGTGACCGGTGAACCTGAAGGAATCCTGCACTAACATTAAAGCTGCCACCAACCAGCTCATTAGTGGGATACAAGGATGGTAGACTGAGGGCCCAATCCTGACCTACTTTCCAGCACTGACACAGAAGTGCCAAAGGGACATGTGCTACTTCCTGCAGTGGAATTGTAGTCACAGAGGCCTCTTCAAGGTAAGGGAGTGTTTGTTCCCTTACCTTGGAGCTGCATTGCCCTTATCCTGGTGCTGAAAAATTGGTTTGGACTGTGTCCTGAGTTAGAGACAGTTGAGATCGCATATCCATCATTGACCACTTAGTTTTTGATGGAAGTGTTACCAGCAGGAAGCAACAAGTGTGCTGCCCTCAACGGAGGCAGCATATGGATCAGCTGCCCAAGCATGGCAAGAAGTGTGCATAGGATTATAGCGTAGGTGTGGCACAAATAGTGCATGCCACGTTTGGATGGAAGGTTGGGCAGAAGATTTAGCCGAGAGGGTTAATGCCTCCGTTTGCCCGAAGAACAGCTGAAGATCTCAAGGTCGTGATCTCGGGACTGCCTCCGTGAGCAGAAGACCTTGCAAACTGCAGCTGATTAAAGCTGAGTTTCAGCTGCCTCGTGGGAGGAGGAGTGTGCTGAAGACAGCTGCGTCTCTGGTGGCAGCAGGGAAGCATCAGCCAGCAGAAGACAGACGGGTGGCTAAAGAAAGTGGGCTAAATCCAGAAAGAAAGACCTGTATGAGTGTTGTTCTTGAAAGATAGAACATGTCTGTAAATTGTAAAAACCTTCGGGTTTATGAATAAAAGTCTGCCCATGTAAACCGCCTTGAGTTTCAGTCACTAGAGAAATCTAGTGAGCTTAAGAAAGGCGGTATATAAATACATGTATTATTATTATTATTATTATTATTATTATTAATTCTATGACAGATATAATGCTCAAGGCTTATGATGATTGAACGCTAGCCTATCCAACCTCAGCATGAATCTCTCCCCTCCTCGCAGCTGCATCAAAATTGGAAAGGAATTTAAATCCCCTTACCCCTCTTAAGCCTCCCACACTGCAGTGGCCTCCTGTACAGTCCGAGGAGAGGAAGTGGGCAGGGAGGCTGCTGACAGAGGGGATAGGATCTTGTGGGAGCCATCACCACCGGATCCACCTCCTCCACAGTCCCCCTGTTCCCATTCCCCCACCCAATTTACCCCCCCTCCACCCACCACCACTGCAGACGTACCTGCCCTGACAGCGATGGGGGGAGGCTGGAGACAGTTGGGGGGAGCTTCAGCTCTCAGTGGTCATGTGGGACAGCAGAAATGCCCTCTGCTGTCGCAGTGCACTCCGGCCAGCAGCGAAATCCAGACATTCGGACTGTTAATGAACCAGGCACGAATGCTTTGACTGCCAAGGGGCAATTCAGGTTTCGGAATGCAACTTCATTTAGCTGAGTGCAACCTGAACTGCAACTATTTTCCACATATGATCGTTCTGCTTACCCAAGTATGGCCTTATCAAGTTGTAATAGTCGGCATGGGCACTTTGTTGGTGAAAGAAGGCGTACTTGGCTTTGGGATACAGGCCATCCTTTGTGGTTTGGGAGCATCCGGAGGGATCCAGGAAGGCCGAATTCCTGCAAACAAGCAAACAAAAGGTAAGCAGGCCAGCAAATCTTCTACCCCTGCCATCCTTTGACTCTGCTGCGAGTGGTCACGAGCAGCAAGTGCTGTCCTGCGACGAAGTGCCTCGTCCGCGACCAAGTGCCAGGTAAAAAGCGCGTTACGCATCTGTGCGAGGAGAAGGAGGGAAGGGGGATCCTTGGAAAGACAAGGTAAGTGTTCTTCTCACTTGTAAATCTACTCTAAGTTTAGGTTTAAGGTTGAGTTTAGTTTAAGGAAAGGTTAAATTTAAGTCTGAGTAAAGTTCAGCGTAAAGGGGCTGATTCTGTAGAGAATTACAGCTCAAGCCTACACAGGTCTACTCTGAGTAAGACCAGAGTCTACTTGTGAGTAAGAACCCAAATAAAACATAGGGAAGAGTAGAAACTGAAACTGAATAGTAGAAACTGAAACTGAAATAAGACAGAGGTGAAGTCTCACCTCACAGTCTCAGCACAGGAGAGGGAGCAGTCTTAGTGTTTGGAACACTTTGGTGTTTAGTCTTAGTGTTTAAACTGAACACTAAACTAAGCTAAATTAAACCACTTAACTAATTTTAAACTACTTACACTAAATTAAACTAAATTTTACACTAAATTAAACTAAAGTTTTAGTGTTTTAAACTTTTTGGGGTCTAAAATACAGTGTGCCACAAAGCTTAGGCATATACTAAGACATAGAGTAATACTAAGTAGCCTGGGAACTAAGCTATCCAGGGAGTGACCCTTTCAGAGGGAAATTGAGCTTCCTTAGGAAGGCAATTGTGTTATCTGGTTACCTAGGCAGCAATCAACCTCTATTGTCCAGGTGAGGCCAGCCCCTATTCAGGCAGGCAGAGCTTCTAGCAGAGGGGGAGGAGCTATCTAGCAGAGGAAGGAAGAACAGCTCAGGAGAGAGATCTTGGGGTGCTGGTGGACAATTCAATGAAAGTATCGACCCAGTGTGCGTCAGCAATGAAGAAGGCCAATTCCATGCTTGGGGTAATTAAAAAAGGGGTTGAGAATAAAACAGCCAATATTATCATGCCATTGTACAAATCGATGATAAGGCCACACATGGAATATTGTGTACAGTTCTGGTTGCCGCACCTCAAAAAGGACCTAGTGGAGCTGGAAAAGGTGCAGAAGAGAGTGACGAAAATGATTACGGGGCTGGGGCACCTCCCTTATGAAGAAAGACTGCAGCGTTTGGGGCTCTTCAGTCTAGAAAAAAGGTGCCTGAGGGGGACATGATTGAGACATACAAAATTATGCATGGAAGGGATAGAGTTGATAAAGGGATGTTCTTTTCCCTCTCTCAAAACACCAGAACCAGGGGGCATCCGCTGAAAGTGAGGGTTGAGAGCGTTAAAACAGATAAAAGGAAGTACTTTTTTACCCAGCGGGTAGTTAATCTGTGGAACTCTGCCACAGGAGGTGGTGATGGCATCTGGTCTTGATGCCTTTAAGAGGGGATTGGACGGATTTCTGGAGGAAAGGTCCATCGTGGGCTATAGGCAATGATGGATTGTGCAACCTCCTTACAAAAGTGGTGGGCTACTGGTACTGGGTGCAAGGGAGTGGCCACAGGATGCAAGCATCTTGTTGTCTCATGCCTCCCTGGGGCACCTTGTGGGCTGCTGTGAGATACAGGAAGCTGGACTAGATGGGCCTTTGGCCTGATCCAGCAGGGCTCTTCTTCTGTTCCTATGTTCACTACAGGATCATCTACTGACAAGGCATTCTTTAGAACAACATGGTCAGGGTAGCTGCTTCACTTCCTCAGAAGAGGTGCTAAGAATATCTTACGAGGAGCCGAGTGGAGTGGGCAGTGCAAGACCATATGCGAGTTTCCACTCTCCCCATCTCACAAGAGCAGCATCTGTCATTGTCATTCTGCTAGACAGATCTGCAGATGGGAGGACAGTATATCTGGCCAAACTCCTTGCTGGCACCTGTCCTGCCTGTTCTTTACGGAGCTAAATTATCACATGGGTCCAACATGCCCTATAAGAGAAAATGAGGATAGCAATGGGGAACACGTTGCCTATTGAATTTCTGCCTACCACATAGTTGTTCAGAGGCACAAGGGCACTTTTTAAGCAGAAACAGAGATGACTTCTGGGTAAACACTTAATCATTTCCTTGTGAAAAGGCAGTATAGCTTTCTCCGAAAAAGTTCAGCAACAAGTGGGATGCCTGCAGAAGATCTTTGAGCAGGAACATTGAGGTTGCTTTTTTGAAGCAATGAGACGTGCAAGATTCAGAGTAAAAGATGCTGAAAGTAAAAGCAAACATTCCCTTTCTTTTGTTCCCATTATCTCTTTTTTGGGTGGGTGTGGGAGGGTGGAATGAATTCTAATGAAAGGTGATGAGTGTAGACAGAGAAATACTGCAGTTAAAGTTGACTCTATGTAATTTCCCTTCTCTCTTACCTAAGCTCTTTTACTTAAAGAAGAATTGTGATGAAAGGAGAACAGGTCATTACATATAAAGCGAGTTAAAATACTTCTCCCTTCTCTCCTTTCTTTTTTACTGTGCTTAGCACTCAAGCAGGCCAATGGCCTTGAAATCTTGAATCTTTAGCTGAGAAGTCACTGCCACCTCAATAGACTAGTGCTCTGTCCGATAGGAAGAAGGAAGGGTTGACATTACATAACCCCTTTAATGGAAAATACTAAAAATGAAAACAGTTTTCACTGACACTAAGAAAGCCTGAGCCTACTAGCCTAGAGGAGGCAAGGTCAGTCTGGGATACACAGGGAGCCCCTCCCCTCAGGAAGATTTTCAACCTGACCTGCCTGCTCGAGAGGGAGGAGCTTCCTCAATTACAAGGACTGACCCTGCCACAAACAGGCCACTGGAGAAAGGAGGAACAGAAAGAAGAAAAATTCTGAAGAAAATAATTCCTTTGCGGGAGGAAAAACACACAACAGTCTAGCCAATAGCTGAGGGAGTGGGTACTTGAAGTGCAGGGGCTCCCCCCCTTGGGAACTTTGCAAAGTTCTCTAAGTTTCCAGGATCAACAGTGGAATGTACTCACTGGATGGAATCTTCATCTATGTAACTGAGCTGTTCTGCATCCAGGAGGCAGATGTATCTGGTTCCAATCGCAAACACACCAAAGCCATCCAGGAACTGTTCATAATCAGTATATTTCTTAATAATTGTGGAAGCCTATAAGAAATTTAAACCAAACATTTTACCATCTTTAAATCAACCATTTATTGAAAGCCGCTTTGTGAACTTTCAGTTCACAAGTCCTCACTGAAAATCATTTTAAGTTGATTCATTACAAAGTTGATGAGGAAAACAAATTGATCCCTGTTTGCACGTTCTCCCCATGCCTGTGTGGGTTTTCTCTGGCTCTTAAAGCTCACATTGAATTCAATGTTCAATATGAGACGTGTTTTGGTCTTTATTTAGAAGTTTGGTGATATTTTTGAGATCAGAAATATGCTGTAGGAATGTAAACTCTTGTTTACATATATCAATTAGCCAGTGGTAAAATTGGTGTTCATATGGAGATTGGACATAATAAAATGTTCCATGTATAGTCCCAATGAGTCATATCATTTAAAAACAATGCATGGGAAAAGGTGATCCCTTAGATAACCGGGACCTGAACCGTGAAGGGCTTTGAAGATCAATACCAGCACCTTGAATTGGGCCTGGTAACAAATAGGCAGCCAGTGCAGCAGTCCAGCAGAGTCCTTGTGTTATGCTTATGTTCTATCGGGAACCCTCTTATCGCAGGCAGAGAATGCAGTGGACCTTGGCCTGCTGAATTGGTCCTGCAAAAGCTCTGTGACATCTCCAGGTTGTGATGCATTACATGCAGTTCCGTGTGCAACTTCCAGGATGCTCACAAACCTGGTGGGGCACAACGGAATGAACTGAAAGTAGTATAGTGAACTCAGGCCAATTTTACTGTTTCTGTAATTAAACAAAAAGGTTTATTCACTTAATCGCAGATGCCAACACCATGTATCTCTGTTGCTCAGTGACTACCAGTAGAACATTACAACTTCTGTGTGTCTTGAACAGTAGCTCCAAGATCCCACAACCAGAAGGAGCTTTTAATGTGAGGAGACCCACTTCCTATTTAGCCTTTGCTGACGCTGATCAAGGAGATGAGGTCCCCCGTCACTGATAAGCCCCTATAGAGGTCAGAGAGGTGGGGAGGGCGCTGCTATAGCCTTGCTGTGGCTTCACAGTCACACATGGTGGATGAATCACACCAGTGAGTGTTCTTCGGCAATCATCAGTACAGCCAGACAGAACTGAGACCTTGAGTTTTTCAGTCATGCCCCTTTCCCCTTGCCACCTACGTTTGTCTATTTTTCTTCTGTTTGGATATTTCTCGCTCCACCCCTGAACCTTGGCCAATTGTTGACATTTCTCTGGGATGCTCCTCAGAGGTTTTTCCTTTGAAATGTTGTGACCCCAAAGCCACATGTACAGGATGTGGATTGGTCTTTCTTCTTGCTTGGGGCCAGATATAGGATATAGCTATAGGTCAAGACAAAATCCTAGCCAACCCTCTGGCTGAAATTGGCATGTGCCCACCAACTGGGCAGCCAATTGTAAAGATAAAGGGGTGGGATGTTTTCCCCTCCTCCAGTCAGATGACCCGACGATGTAATCAGCCCTATTCACACTTGCGTGCAGTCGGGAGAGACGTGTCTTGTCAGTCCTTCTGTCGGTTTGTGGAAGGCACACCCGCACACTCCAAGTAAGTGCAAGGAGGACGGCATGCCTGGGAGGACACAGGCACCTCGCAATACTGACTGTAAATCTACATTGATGATTTTTGGCCATTAATTCTGGTCTGCTTGCCCTTTCCATGTCGAGTCCTGTCTGCCAAACTTCCCATGTAGTGAGTGACCTGTTGGGGCTTGTTCTCCCTTTCTCTTAAGTAGCTCTGCAGCTTCCCAAGCTGGGCATTGCTAGTTGCTGCACCTCATTTTGTCAGTTCTGTGTTGTTGATGTGGCTAGCCGGGCATTGTGTTCACCAGCCTGCTTAGCTCCACAAAGAAAGAGACCCAGAGCTGCGGGAGTCGGAAAGGTCCCTGTCAGCCATCGCCCAGCAACTGACTTAGAGGCAGTGCCACTGCAATCCCTGTGGCATCACAGCCCCTGCGACCGGCAGAAGGAGAGAGGAATGGACCTGCCCTACATCAAGGAGAGAAGCAGCAGCCAGAGGCTTTGCACATCCTATTTGAAGAAAGTAACCTTTTCTTTTGACAAAGGTTTCCTGGTCTGGAAAAAACGAGGAAGAAGGAAGTGAGGTTGGGTTGTGCTCATGCAACATGCTTGCGCCCGCCCAACGTCACTAGTGCCGATGCAGGGGTGCCGATCCTTGCGCCAGCTGGACTCGGATGCGAAAGGCCGCTTCTGGGAGGACTGAGGGCGGGGGGAGGGCGGTTCTCGGTGGGGGGTGGGCGTGCCCTCCTCAAAACATGGCAATAAGCAAACATCTGTCATGTCCTTAATTACCAGTGTGTCCGGAGGCTGATTGGCCAGTAGAGAATTAAGTACGTCTGCTGAAGTAACCTTCCATTTCTTAACATCCTCAGGAGTCATCTCATGTAGGAACCCTCCAAGCTTGTGGAGGACTGATTCAGGATATCCACCAGGATACATCTGTGGAAATTCCAGAATAAAAGTGAATGCAGATCAGCATACCCACCCCCTTTCCAGAGCCATGACTCATTAACCGCAGTGCGCACAAGGAGAGGGAGAAAGAGGAAGGCTCCACTCATTCATGTGGTTGGGCCATTCTCCTCTCCTTGCTCTCTCTTTCGTTTATCTAATTCGTTTCTCCTAGCCACTCCCCAAGCTTTTAGTGCTTCCCAAATTTTGTATGGGGATGCTGTGTGAATGCCAGCATTGAATGATGCAATTAAAAAGATCCAGTTCAACTTTTCACATTAAATTCTTGGTGTACCGCATTGCGTTACGTATGCAGTGTTTTCTTTAGAGACAGGCCAATACAGATTGGAGGTACAGTATGTGCACGGTCAAGATTTCTAAAGTACTGGGCCAAAGTCTGTTTTATGACCGAGCAAGATCCGCTGCCAAAGGGAATGCTGGCTGATCTGATGTTAGCTCCTTGCCTAGACTTATCCTATAAGAACATCCAACTGATGGGCTTTGAGGCCGACCTACAAGGGCCACCCTCTTTAAAAGTTACCAAGAGGCTACTAATAACTAGGCTACTTGACATAGAACAGCAAGAGATTTTGGGTACAGCACAGAAAAAAATGTTCTCCCTTAGCTTAATGAGCTTATTGTCCCTGTTGCACAATTTCTAAATCTGAGCAATTTGAAACATTCCAAGCTGTTGGTATCGAGCAATATGGAGTTGTGACTGTAAAGAGACGGGTTGTTGGCGTTTTTTCTTATATGGCATGACACCTTATCACCATATGGTGATATGCCTGTCCTGGTGAGGTCCCACTGGTCCACCATATGCCTGTCCTGGTGAGGTCCCACTGGTCCACAAAGGACTGGAGGCGCCCTCCCACCGGGGTCTGCTCCGATCCTACGGCGTCCTTCAGGCTTGGCTCCCTTGGAGCCGGACTGTGACTGCTGCTAAGTACGACGCTTGAAGGATGGCTTAGGGGCAGGCCGGGCAGGCCTGGGCCCACTAGAGTGACTGGAAGATGCAGAGCTGGCTGCAGCTGTCCTAGAGGATTGAAAGGATAATGACCTTTCCTAGAACTCTGCTTGACTGGACGCTCCCTAATTGGCAGAACCTTCTTCTTGCCCTTGGTTCCAATTGGCCAAATTCAAGGGGCTCCCCAAAGAGTTTCCCTCCTTTAAATGGGACGCCTACAACCTTGTGGGGAGACCCGGCATCCACACCCCAGCTTCTGAACCCTGCACTATGCCTCACTGCCACATCTGCCGCCATGGCATGAGCAGGGTGTGGCATTGCACCTGCAGAGGCATCAGCCACCACGGCAGCAGCTGCTGAAACCTTCTGGAGGTCTTTTTTGGCCTGAGGGGGGATTTCATCCTGCTTCAGCATGTCCTTAATCCACAGAACAGAAGCCCGGGCGAAAAAAACGGGAAGGTTGGTACTTACCGTGAACTCCCCTTCTCCACAGCTCCAGTCAGGGTCAGCATGGCACATCTGGGTAGCTCCTCCCTCTCCAGTAGGCAGGTCAGATGAGACATCTTTGGAGATGGGAGGGGCTCCTGGATCCGCCCCCAGTCAATCCAAAGCCTCAAGACAAACTCCCAACTCCATCCGGCAGGAACATCCAGACAGACCAACGTGCAGTACGCCAATCGCTGTCTCCACGACGTTCCACGATGTGGCAATAAGCAGCAGGCCAACCCTAACCTGCTCTAACTGCATAACCACACTCAGTATCCCCCAAACAAAACCACCAAACGGCAGGGGAATCCCACTAACACTGAGAACAAATCAACAAAGGATACCTCAGGCTCCTCCAAAGGGCGGGATGCTGACCCTGACTGGAGCTGTGGAGAAGGGGAGTTCACGGTAAGTACCAACCTTCCCGTTCTCCAACAGCTCCAGTCAGGGTCAGCATGGCACATCTGGGATGTACCAAAGCAGTACATAATCGGTCAGCCAGGGAGGGAAACTAACCTGAGGTATCCTGGACCACGCTCTGGAGCACGCCTCTAGCAAAGACAGCGTCTCGAGCCGTGTAGGTATCAATCTTGTAGAACTTGATGAACGTTGTGGGGGTGCTCCATGTGGCCGCCCTACACACCGCCTCCATAGATGGGGAGGCCTTAAAGGCCGCAGAAGTAGCGGCTCCCCGAATGGAGTGAGCCAGAATACCCACCGGAGGAGTGGCACCCCGTGCCCTGTATGCCGATGCAATAGCCTCCCTCAGCCAACGGGAAATAGTGGAGGATGAGGCCTTGGTGCCCTGTTTGGGCAAACGAAAATGTACAAACATAGCCTCGGTCTTACGAAACGGGGCTGTTCGGGCCATATAAAACTTCAAGGCCCTGCAAGGGTCCAGAGAGTGCCACAGCACCTCTTTGGGATGTTTAGGATTAGGGCAAAAAGATGGGAGCATGACCTCCGCAGATCTATGAAAAATAGAATTCACTTTTGGAAGGAAAGATGGGTCCAACCTGAGAGTCACTCTGTCTTCCGAAAAGGAACACAATTCCTTCGCCACTGAAAGGGAGGCGAGCTCAGAAACCCTCTTAGCAGAGGAGATTCCTACTAGAAAAACCGTTTTAGTAGTCAGGTCCCTAAGAGAACTAGTGGCCATGGGTTCGAAGGGAGCCCCGGTGAGCGCCTTTAGCACCAAAGGTAAATCCCAGGAGGGTGTTCTTTGCACAGTGGGGGGATTTAACAGGGCCGCTCCCTTCAAAAACTTCCGCACATGGGGGTGAGAGGACAACCGTCTTCCCCTAGGGTATCCCAGGATAGAGGCAATGGCCGAAACCTGACGCCGAAGGGTGGCTGTACTCAGGCCCTTCTGTAAACCTGACTGCAGGAACTCTAGGAGCTCTCTGACTCTGGGTTTCTGGGGGTCAATTCCCTTACCTGAACACCAAGAGGAGAAGATCCTCCAAGTCGGATTGTAAATTCGATTTGTGGACTCCCTCCTGTCTGCCAGCATGGTAGACAGAACCGCCTCTGAATAACCTAAAGTTGACAAGGCCTGCCGCTCAATCGCCAAGCAGTCAAGCGAAGAAACGCTGGGCTTGGGTGCTGAATCGGTCCCTGTGACAGCAGGTCCGGTCGGTCCGGCAGGCGGAGCGGGGGCTGCGATGACATCTCCCTGAGGTCCGGAAACCATGGACGGCGCGGCCAATGGGGAGCGATGAGGACGATCTCTGCCTGTTCCCATCTGAGCTTGTTTAGAACTCTCTGAAGAAGCTGAGTTGGAGGGAAGGCGTAAAGGAGGCCCTGGGGCCAAGTTTGCTGCAGAGCGTCTATGCCTAGGGCGCCTGGAGAACGCCCCCTTGCGTAAAATCTTGGAACTTGATTGTTCAGGTGTGATGCAAACAAGTCCATCTTCGGAAGACCGAAGGCTTGGACGATCATCTGGAAGACCGAGGGGTGGAGTTTCCACTCTGTCTGGTCCACTTGTTGGCGGCTTAGCCAGTCTGCCTCTGTGTTGTCCACGCCTGGGACATGCTCGGCCCTTACTGAGGCTATGTTGTTTTCTGCCCACCTGAACAGGGCTCTGGCTTCCCTCTGAAGAAGGGGGGATTTCGTACCCCCCTGCCGGTTGATGAAGGCCCGAGCAGTCATGTTGTCGGTGTAAACAACAATGTTGAGGGCTCTGCTGTTGGACGCAAATGTCCGAAGAGCTAGGAAGATTGCTCGCAGCTCCAGGAAGTTGATGCTGCGAGTTGACTCGGTCTGAGTCCACTGGCCCTGAGCTATTCTGCCCTTGGAATGAGCACCCCATCCGAAGAGGCTGGCATCGGTGAAGATGGGGGTCCTGGCCAGTACCTGTATGGGGCTGCCCTGTGACAGTCTGGAGGGGGCCAGCCACCATTGGAGGTCCTCCAGGGACAGGCGATCTAGCCGGATTGTCTTGTGACGGTTTGACGCAATCAGGTCCTGATACGGAAGGAGCAGGAGTTGCAGGCCCCTGGCCCTCGATCTGGACCACGGGATGACGTCCTGGCACGATGTCATCATTCCCAGGAGGCGTGCTAACAGGAGGACATTGGCTGACTTTGCCAGGAGCACTTGCGCTGCTACCTCCTGAATCTTTCCTTGTCTCTCCGAGGAGAGAGTGACAGTGAACCTGCGAGTGTCTATTGTCACCCCCAGGTGAGAGAGGACCTGGGTAGGTCTTAGATGGCTCTTGTCGGTGTTTATTACAAACCTGTGATTCTGGAAGCATGCCACTGTCTGCTCGAGGTGAAGCGCCCCCTGTTGGGGGCTGGTGCTCCTGAGTAACACGTCGTCTAAATACGGGTACAGGGCGATACCCTGCAACCGCAGGTGAGCAACTAGTACTATCAGTACCTTTGTAAACACCCTGGGGCTTGAGGACAGGCCAAACGGGAGCGATTTGTATTGCCAGTGCTGCCCGTTGTAGCAAAAGCGAAGGAACCTGCGATGTGCCTGATTTATGAGCACATGAAGGTAAGCATCCTGCAAGTCCAGAGAACATAGATAGTCTGCCCCCTTGAGGGCCATCAGGATAGAGCGCAGAGTCTCCATTTTGAATTTGTGCTGAATCATGAAGCGGTTGAGCCACTTCAGATTGAGAATGATGCGCGTGTCCCCTGACTTTTTGGGGACTGCGAAGATGTGGGAGTAGACTCCCGTTCCCTGTTGAGAAGTTGGGACGCTCTCGATGGCTCCAACGTCCTGCAGGCGGTGTAGAGCCTTGACAATCTGCGCGTGTTTTAGTGGACACGCCGGTCTGTTGACGTGTACAAAACGGTCTCGAGGAATACGCCTGAGTTCCAGGGAGTATCCGAAACGCACAATGTCCCTGACCCATCGATCTGATGAGGTCTGGTCCCACTGATCGGCAAACAGCTGGAGTCTGCCGCCGACTCTGGGATGTCCGGTGGCGTCATGCTGAAGTGTCTTTGGGCCCCCTGTTGGTGGGCTGTTGGGCCGACTGACCACGGGGACGAAAGGAAGACTTCCTCTGCCAGGGTCTTCTGGAACCCTTAGGGTAAGTACTCGAGGAGCTGGGGCCACCTGAGGGTTGGGCTCCTCCGAAAGTGGATCGGCGACCACGAAAAAACTGTGGTGACGATCTGGGCTGTTGTCTGGAGGACCTCTCCCGGGAAGGAAGTACTCCTTTCTTGCCCTTGGATTCCACAAGGAGAGGCTGCAGCGCCTCACCGAAGAGCTTCCCTCCTTTGAAGGGGAGGCCGATGACCCGGGACTGAGAGGCTGCATCTACATCCCAGTGACGAAGCCAGGTGTTTCTGCGAACCGTCACGGAGGCGGCCATAGAGCGTGCAGATAGCTGAACAGCATCAGCAGTAGCCTCGGCGGCGAAGGCAGAAGCTGCTTCAATTTTCTTTAGGTCTTTTCGGACCTCGGCTGGAACATCGAAGTCAGCAAGCAGCTCACGGATCCAGAGGAACACAGCTCTGGAGAACATGGATCCTGCCACTGAAGCTCTCAAGGATCCTGCCGCCGCATCAAAGGCACGCCGCACAGCTTGTTCTATGCGTCTGTCCACCGGGTCTCTGGGGAGCCCATCAGAGTCGACTGGTAAGACCGAAGACGACCCAATAGCTGCTACAGGGGCGTCCACCACAGGAGTCCTGAAGCGCTGCATCTCAGAGGGGGACAAAGAATAAAGCTTTAATGAAGGCTTAGAGTTGTCCCTCCCTCTGGCTGGGTTCTCCCACTCCCTGTCTATTAGGGACCTGAAATGCTCCTGCAGGGGGAACCCTCTGGGGGCTTCCTGCTGGGCTGGGAAAGCGGTGGGGTTGCCCCTCGCCGAGGCCGAAGCCGCAGATGTGGAGGGCTCCTGGTCATCCTGCAAACGGAGGACTCTGAGCACCTTAGGAAGCATACGAGGGAACATTTCGCTCTTAAACAGTCTAGGGCTGGAGGTCTCTGAGATTGAATCCTCCTCAGATATTTCTCCCTCCTCAGAGTCCACAGCAGTCTCGCTGGACTCCAACAGCCGGGGCCTTTGCGCAGAGGGAATCAGATCCAGGCTGTCTTGGCTACAGGATCTGGGCCTCTTCCTCTCGTTAGAAATGAAGTCAGCAATCTGGGAAGCTCTGTCCTGGGACGCTTCCTGCTCTGCCCCTTGAACTGCTCCTGCTTCCACACCGCCCTCCACCAGGGGACTAGGGCCCGTGGGGGGGTCCAAAGGTTGCTGGGGGGGCTGACGAGGGGCCAATTGGAAACCCCCAAGGGCTGAATCCAGGCACGCTGTGACCATCTGTTGAATCCGTGCCTCCAGCTCCCCCCAGGGCATGGGCATCAATACATCACCAGTCTGTTGGGCCTCCTGGGCCTCCTCGGGGGAAGACATGCTGCTTCGGCCTGGATCTCAGTGCAGATGGAATATGATGCCCACGCCAGCTACCGTCCTCGCGCCCGTGAGTGAGGGCGAGGGTCGGTGCCTCAGTCGCTGCAGTGGCGACTGGCGCTGCCTTCACCCTGCCAGAAACGGGGAGGATCAGGCAGATGGTCTCCGCTGGTTCCGCGATGGCCCTGGATGCTGTTTCGGCCTGGTGTGCCAAAAATCCAGAAACAAAATGGCCGCCGCCAGTGATTTCAAGCCTCTGCGCTGTGCTGGGACAGGCCTGAGCGGAGATTGGGGTGTCCCTTGGCCCACGCGAGGCGGGGGACCCCAGAGGAGCCCTGAAAAGGGCTTTAAAGGTCTTCTGTGCGATGTCTCAGTTCGCTGCTGCGATCGTATTT
Organism: Lerista edwardsae; assembly: GCA_029204185.1. NCBI lineage: Eukaryota > Metazoa > Chordata > Lepidosauria > Squamata > Scincidae > Lerista > Lerista edwardsae. Next base: position 6,796 of record JAJKFI010000147.1, on the reverse strand, counting down.
TTTTTTTATTTTTTTTTAAGAGAGAGCAACGAAGCTTGCGACCTGCTTTGCTGGAAGGCAAGGCCAGACTGGGGGCGGATCCAGGAGCCCCTCCCATCTCCAAAGATGTCTCATCTGACCTGCCTACTGGAGAGGGAGGAGCTACCCAGATGTGCCATGCTGACCCTGACTGGAGCTGTTGGAGAAGAACCAACTGTGAGGCTCCAAAAGCTACAGCTGAGCCTGGATTCCTCTTCTGGGTCTTCCGCTCCGCAAGGCAGCCCCTTCCGAGGCACGACGCCAGGCCGACGGTGGAGCTTGTGGCTGAGGCGCCAGCGACTCCTCGCCAACAAGCTCATCCGCTCGCGGCCAAAGCAGGTGTCCTCAGAAAGTGCCCGGGGGACTTGCCCGCTCCCTTGGTGCTGCCTTGGGGGCCATCTGGAGACACCCGCTGCCAGCAGCGCCACGGTAACTAGGTAGCACCAGTTTCCTTCACAGATAGTCCGAGGAACAGCTCAAGCCTAACAAAGTTCCCGCACGTTAAGTACCTCATCGAGCTTTCCCTTTACGACAGCTGCCTGTTCGCTTGTGAAAGCTCGCCGAGACATCAAGTCAAGGTATTTCTGCAGGACTGCAGCAGTCAAACACGCACGTAGTTCCTCAGGAGTATATTTGATAGGCATCAGAGGATCCTTTGCTACCTCCTCTGTTATTGTTTTACTGGCTGGGCATCCTAGGAACAGGACTCAAAAGTTAACCAGGATCGGAGATCTTCCAAATCCCCAAGGACAGGGAGGTGTGAGCTTTGCTTAAACAAAACAAAAGCTACCCACCCACAAAAAATCCTATAAAATGTATTTAACGAAAAATAGAATTCCGCAAACTTGTATTAATTACGAGAATTACAAAATCATGCACAACTAATTCCTAATTTTTACTATTTTGAACGACATAAAATCCATCTGTGTCTAATGACTAGTTTTTCAGATTTATTTATTTATATTACTGCTAGTCTACGCGGAGTAAGGGCTGCTCTGTTCAAAGCACATATTCCATGGTAAATACATGACAGCAACAGTCCAAAGAATCCAGGCATTACTGAAGACTGGAAGAGGGTGTGTGAGTGTCATAGATAGAAATTTATTTATTTGTCATTGTACTCACGGTATGAGAACAACGAAATGAGGTGCTCTTCACATCTTACACTGGACAACACCAAATAACATATACAAATAACATTTAAAAACAACATTAAAAAATATAAATATAAGTACCATACAGTATACATTATTAAGACCACCAGATTCAAACCCCTGCATTTAGCCTGATCACAGCACTTGGGTAAAAACTATGTTTAAACCTACTTGTCCTAGCTTTCAACACTCTGTATCTTCTTCCCGACGGTAGAATCTCAAACATCGAGTGACCCGGATGTGAGGAATCTCTCAAGATTTTTTGTATCTTCCTACTACATCCCATGTTATACAAATCCTCCAGTGAGGGAAGCGGGCAGCCAATGATCTTTTGTGCCCTCTTTATCACTCTTTGGAGTGCCTTTTTCTCTGCCCCTGTGCAACTCATAAACCACACACAGAGGCAATAAGATAAGATGCTCTCAATAGAGCTTCGATAAAAGGCAACTAGTAGACTCTCCGACAGTTGTTGTAGTCTTAAAAGTCTCAGAAAATACAAACGTTGTTGGGCCTTTTTTTCTAGGGCTAAGGTGTTTGCACCCCATGTTAAATCTTGTTTCAAGGTAATACCTAGAAACTTACATTCCGCCACCTGTTCTACCAAACCACCTTCAATATACAATGGTTGGATGTCCGAACTGCTCTTCCTGTAATCCACTATAAATTCCTTTGTCTTACTTATATTAAAAATAAGATTATTTGCTTTGCACCAGAGGGACAACTGATGAACTTCATCCCTATAGGCAGACTCATCATTATCAGAAATGAGCCCCACCAGCGTTGTATCATCTGCAAACTTGATAATCTTGTTGCTCAGATGGATAGAGGTGCAATCAGATGTATAAATGGTGAATAAAAGTGGACTCAATACACATCCTTGAGGAGTGCCAGTATTAAGAATCTTTACAGAAGAGATATGTTCATTCATCCTAACCCTTTGAGAACGATGTGTTAAAAAATCCAGAATCCACCAACATATAGAATCCGGTAGCTTCAACTCTTTAAGCTTAAACAACAATCTATGGGGTAATATAGTATTGAAAGCAGAACTGAAGTCAACAAAAAGTATTCTAACATACGTTCCTTTTTTCTCCAAATGAGATAGGGCAGTATGAAGAACGGTATTAACAGCATCCTCAGTAGATCTATTTGTTCTATATGCAAACTGATAATTGTCAAAGAAAACAGGAAGGCAAGAAATAATATACTTTCGAACTAACTGCTCGAAGCACTTCATTATCACAGAAGTCAATTCCACCGGCCTGTAGTCATTTAAAGCATTTGCAGGTGATTTCTTGGGTACTGGAACAATAATAGAAGCCTTCAAACAATTTGGGACAATAGACTGTAGCAAAGATCGATTAAAAATCTCAGTCCACACCCCAGCTAACTGATCCGCACATTCTTTTACTACACAACCTGGGATGTTATCAGGTCCTGCGGCCTTTCTAGAGTTGACTGCTTTCATCATACACCTAACATCATGCTCCTTCACAACAAGAGGAGCATGATGCTGGGTTGATAATGGTAGTGGTGATGGTAACTCCACTTCCAGTTGATTCATCTCAAACCGGGCATAAAAGGTGTTTAATTCCTCTACCAACTCATATTTTCCACCCATAGCAACATTTTGTGCTTTATAGTTTGTTAACTGCTGTTCGTTAACATGTGATTCAACTCTCAGTCCTGTGGCACAGAAAACCGGCAAGCCGTTGGCAGGGAGAAAGATTCGGACTTTCTTCGGAGGGAGGATGTAGGGAAGTTCCCATAGCTGGATGGGAACAGTTTGCAGCTAATGCAAGGGCTGAGCGGGACTCTGTGTCCTTTCCCTTCTGTTGCAGGATGGGGATCTGTGGCATCACTAATTCATGGATGCATCACGTACCCCTAAACTGAGTGGGGAGGCACCACTTGTCTCCAGTTGGCATCGCTCCTCATGGGGCTTCCTGTGTCTCGGAGGTTAGGCTGCAGGAGGGGGTGGGCAGTCGGATGCAGCAAGGAGCAGTGCCTGGATTTCAGCCCTGTGCTTTGCTGTCCAGCTTGGGGGGTGACTGTCCCTAGTTTCCCCTTTTGTTTCCTTTTGGGGGTGCAAGGCTCTGGCTCTTCCTAGCCCTCAGCCTGCCTTGAAAAGAGGGACACAGTCCTTGTTAGGTTTGGCTGTTCATCTCCACCCTGGTCTGTGACCTTCTGCACTTGCAGGTGAAGATCCCAAAGGATCTCATAAGAAGTCAGTGTCCTGGGCTGAGGGAGGTGTGTCAGCACCACCTTGGCAATGGCAGCCTGCCTGTCCTGAGGTCTCTGCTCACCACCATTTGGGGAAACAGAGCGTTGCGGGGGTGTGTGTGTTCACTGGTCACCCCCTTGAGGCATGTTAGCCAGCGTGTGATCCAGATAATGGTGTTTGAGGGAATCCGCTCTACCACAAAAGAGGTGCAGGTTTAACAACAGTGGTATCTCATACCTGAGACACTTTGTCGCTTGTAGGCTCGATGAAAGTTTTCCATTAAACGTACCAGTTTTTCTCTTGGTAAGTTGGTATCTTGAATGAATTTTTGCAACCACGGGATTATCGTGCCCTAGTGAAGGAAAACAGATTCATGCGCTTAACGGTGAGAGATTTAATATATTCTGCATGACCTTTGGTTGGTTAACTAAATATGAGCAGCAGAGTTTTTCATCCACAGTCGGACACAGTGGCTTGCTCCTCTCCTTGGGATTTGATAGGCAAAATCAAGGCAGATATTTCTGCAAAGCAGACGGCCACAGCAATCATGGTGTCATCGTGAATGAGTATTGTTCTCCTGAAGAAACCCCAACTTTGTTCTCCTAAGGAACAGGGCTCTGCATCCAGCAATCCACCTGTTACATTCCCCATTCTGTCCAAACTCTAGGGGCCCAATCCTATCCAACTTTCCAGTGCTGATGCAGCTCCAATGCAGAATTGAGGCAAGTCAACAGAGGTTCCCTTACCATTAGAGGGGCTCTGAGAGTGCCCCCCTCCACTGCAGCATGCAGCGCACGCCCCATTAGCATGGCTGCATCAGCGCTGGACAGTTGGATAGGGTTGGGCTCTGGCTCACATATCCCATCTGGCACTTTCCTCAAATGTATACTCAAGTCTCATTTCACCAGGAACACAGCAGCCTTGACCAAAATGTTCCTGGACTCCCTCTGGGTTTAGCACACCAGTTCAAACCAGGCTATCAGAGCTTGAGGGGCTAGCCTCCCCAAAAGGGATAAAAGAGAGTTGGCCTGCTGTATAATGTTGTGCACTGTGAGATACAAGATGACAGCCAAGCCACAAAAAAAAGCCACAGCTGTCAATCCAGGACAGGGTTCACTACTAAGATCTTTTGCTCTACTACCAGGAGGATGCTGATTGTCAGTGTTCTTCTTTCAGCAAGGAAATGTTTTAGTTAGCATCTGTCTTTATTTTGAACTTTGCCTCTTGATCTCAAATACAGCATCTCTTTCTTAGCCGCACAATTGCTCTCCTGCCGGCTGTTAAACGGCTTCATGCTCTCACCAAGAAACAGCTGGTACAACACAATTCCCCTCTCATGGGTAGTCAGACACAGCTCAAATCTTATCAGCCGCATTCTTCGAGGTCTGCCGCTCATGGAAACTTCCGGTGGTTTAGAACAGGCGACCTTCGGATTTTATCTTCGGGCAGGTCTGCAGCTTTTACCCTCTGGGCTAAACGTCCTGCCTGACGTATAACAGGCCAGATGCAGGGAAGTGGCAGCGAGAGACAAGTATCTGCTTGTCTTGCCTGCTCCCTGAGGCATCTGGTGGGCCACTGTGTGATACAGGAAGCTGGACTAGATGGGCCCTGGGCCTGATCCAGCAGGGCTCTTCTCATGTAAATTCCCCCTTCTCAGCACTTGTCTCTGCTCATCAAGTACAAGTTTGCTCCAGAACTTTTATCATCAGGTTTTAAAAAGCTTACCCCTGGAATTCTTCTCAGAATCCTTTGACCAAAGAGGTGGACGAAACCTTTCAGGCCATTTAGGTGAGAGGCAGTCCATTGAGTAGGAGGCCTGGGAAGAAAGAAAAGGCATCAGAAAACCATACATCACGAGAAGAATCGGGCCCAAGGCATAGCAAGACAGACAAGATACTTCTGCTGGCCATTTTAAAGGGGTCAGTGCTGGTCGCAGGTGCCATTCTAAAGGTCTCTGCAGCCGTCAGAAGGTCTCTGCCTAGTAGATAATGAGGTGCAGATAACGAGGAAAGTTGCAACTGTGCCCCTTGCAGATAAGCGAGGTAGCCGATAGCAAGGTTGCAGACAGAGGATCGACTGTATTGTGACTCTGCCCTCACAGGATCAGAAAAAACAACTTAACCCAAAGGAACCATAATTGCATGGTGAAACACAGCCTTTCCGCCAAGAAACCCCAAAATGCAGTTTTGAAATTCGGAAGCATAGTTTGCCTTTGCAAATCCAACAGTAGGTCTGCTTTTGTGGGAATCCAACTGGCCGTCCCATCACCCCACTTCTGCAACTCCAGAAGGGCAAAAACCAAAAAGTGCTCCTACCCGAAGGAGGTTCTTCCACTGAGGAGGAGAGTTCGAATTGTTGGGATCTGATCCTGAGTGAAGGAGTGACACTGATTTAACTGCTTCAAGAAATTCCTGCCAGATGTTTTAATGTAGCTGGGACCAAGTTCGCAGACCAAGAGCCCCAGACTCTCTGCATGTTCCTGGCGTATTTGTTGGTTACGAATTTGCTAGAGACATTTTAAAAAGGTGTTAAATAGGAAAAAGGGGTGTCAGCTACTGAAAGGATTTCACTCGATTTATAACCCAAACTTAAATTAGTCAGACGCAATCCAAACCTGGAGTTAGGCCAGTTTAGGAGAGTCACAAATGCACTGCAAAGCACATTTGCACCCATCTGGGAGTCAGGGAGGCCGGCACTGGACATGTGCCGCCCCCCCTGACTCCGAGAGTACTCCAAACATGCTTTATGGTGCACTTGCAACACTCCTGAACCAGCACAAGGGACTTGCGTCCGCCTAACTCCAGGTAAGGATTGCACCCTTAATTGATTAATTACAGTTGCCTATCACTGGCTGGCTGGCCGGCCTGTTAAGGAGACGGGTGAAGGGGTGGCTTCATTTTGAGGACTGGCAGAAGTGGCCCCGCCTCATCAGTCGTATCACCCCACCTCATGTCACTTCTGCCGTCACCAACACTCTCCTCCTCCTTCCTTTTGCTGGGTACCGTTGCAGAAGGCATAGAGGGTGGGGCAGGGAGGGAGGATGTAGGGATGTTCCCACCCCTCCTGTCCCCACCCTCTGTGTCTTATCAAATGGCAGAGAGCAGGAACCTGGAGGAGGAGGGCAGTGGCAGTGGCCAAAGGGTGGTCTTGGTATGGTGGACGGTATGGAGGGGGGGGGGAGATTCGCAAGGTGATTAGCAGGCACAGATGTGAGGAATCCATAGGGGGGGTTCCAGCCTCCCAGGAGACTGCGCTGGATTAGGTGCAGGCCCACCAGCCCGCCTGTCCCAACGCAGTATAGGATTGCGCTCAGGTCATCCAGCTCACTATTGTCTGATGCTGACCGATGGCAGTTCTCCAGAGTCTCTGATCAGGGTCTTTCCCACCCCTGCCCAGCGAC
>JAJKFI010000146.1:2800070-2825109 GCA_029204185.1 Lerista edwardsae | reverse complement strand
TGAAGGCATTAAAATCCAAGGCATTGCTGCAATGGAACCTTTTGCATCCGATGGAGCTGGAGAGATGTGCAAGTTGTCTTGCAGGCATTACGCACACTACAGAACAAATGGGCACTTTTTAAAAACAAATAGAACCAGTTATGAATTGAGTCTGTTTGGGGGACTGCAAATGCTTTCATTGCAGTGTCATTACCAGGTTTCTGGGAGTTTTGGAGCAAAGCACTTCTTACCTGCTCCCTAAAGGTTATTTGGTTGATCTTCTGCCACTAGAACCAAGGCTTGAGTGGTTGACCTTGCAGGACCCAGCTCTCTGATGCATGTGGAACCTCAGCTGGTGCCTGACCTGATGCCACCCTTGGCAGTGGCCCCTTCCATTTCCCCATGCAACACTGTGTCCGAGGCCATACGGGTAGAAAAAATAGCTAGGGGTGCAATCCTAACCTACTTTCCAGCACTGACTTAGCTGTGCCAATGGGGTACGTGCCGCATTCTGCAGTGAAGTAATTGTCACGGAGGCCTCCTCAAGATAAGGGAATGTTTGTTCCCTAAACTCGGAGCTGCATTGCCCTTTCCCCGGTGCTGGAAAGTTGGTTAGAATTGCACCCTAGGTATCTAATGTCCTCAGTCTTAAACAGAGAGGGAAAAAGTATTCCATCCTTAGTAAAATATTGGACATTTATAGCACATCTTTTGTACAGTGAAGGGATGCTTCTCAGAAAATATAAAAAAACATAGTTAAAATGTGACAAAAAGTATTAGTTAAGTTCCTTTAATTTCTTTTCTTGCTCATCAGCGATATATTTTATCTTTTAGGCTTCTATTTCTGGGAATGGCTATAATAAGATTAGAACTGTAAAGCCTCATCAGTGTTTTTCCGCTGGGTTTACTTTGAATGTCAAAGTTGCTATTGGGTGATGAGACTTTTGCTTACAACATTATGTAAGGAAAGATCTAGAGTTCAGTCATTCTTCATTTGACCCAAAGACCCATTCCATTCCTCAAGCTACTTTAATTTAATTTGGGCTACAGCCAATTAACAGTTAATTTTAAAAATGTACTTTATATGTGTCCTATCCAATTTTTTTTTAAAAAAAATCTAGCTGAGTCGGAAAACACAGTGTGTCTATAAATCAGTGCCTAAAAATAACTTGAGTAAATCTCAGTTACACATGAAAAAAAAAAAAAACTTGGGGAGTTAGTACATTTGAAACAGAAGCTTTGAAAGTGAACCTTAATAAATCAATTCTCAAAATCAAAGGGGAAAAAAAAACCAATGATTTTTCTTGTCTCCCAAACCAAGGAAAAGCAACTCCCTAATGCTCTCATGGAGATAAAGTCTCTGCTAATATATCCTGATATATTTATGGAGGAATAAATGGCAGGCTAAAAGTTAGCAAAAACGCATTTAACGCAGCTCCAATCTTAAAATGTTTGACATTGAATAGTTTAACAGTCGAGTAATTCAGAAGAATGTTTGGACAAACGGAGTGCAATAAGTGGCCCACACAGTGAATGATGCCCAACAAAGGGTTTTGCGTGTGCCATAAATTATGCTCATTTTTAATTAACAGTAAAGTCATTTAGGCTTAAATGGTACCTGGTCCATTGCTCCTACAGTTGAAACAAATCATTCAACTGTTTCTTAAATGGTTCATAATACTATACGTATATTAAGGAAAAGGGAAGGGATCATTTCCCCCAAATGGAATTATTTCCTCCTTTGTGATGGAAGACGGAAGTTACTTCTTTCACTTTGTTAATTTTGTTTTTATGTGGACTGAAACAGTCTGAAACATAGTTGTACTGTAACTCTAATATTCATATACACGGTCCCTCTCACCGCTGATATAAAAATGTTGGCCTCAACAAAAGATAGATATAGGTTGAGTGTCCCTTATCCAGATGGCTTGGAATGGAAAGGTGTCTGGATTTTGGATTTGTCTGGATTTTGGAATAATTACATAAATATAATGAGAAATGCTTCCTCTTGCTCTTTTCACTGTTACCCATAAGGCCTCTGACATTTTTCACACCACAATACAGAAAGACTTCTTTGAAAAAGTCTTGGCCAAAAGTGTCTGGATTTAGGAATAGTCTCAATTTCATATGTCCAGATAAGGGGTAATCTATCTGAATGACTAGATGAAAAACGGTTCCCTTAAGGGGCAATTCTAATCTGGAATTAGGCTGGCACAAGTCCCTTATGCAGTTCCAGGAGTGCTACAAATGCACCGTAAAGCACATTTTGACCACTCTTGGAGTCAGGGAGGACATCCATGTGCTGGCCTTCCTGTCTCTGAAAGTGGTGCAAATGCACTTTGTGGTGCATTTGTGACACTCCTGGGCTGGCACAAGGGACTTGTGCAGGCCTAACTCCAGGTTAGGATTGCGCCCTCAGATTGCCAAAGTCCTGATGTTCTTCCATGTTATTTTGCATTAACCTTACCTACATACATATACTTGCCATCGCTGCCCAGAGTGGCTCTGACGGTGAGTGAGAGGCAGCGGGGTTATGCTGCCGGAACGCTGGGCGGGACATCCGGGTGATTGACAGCCCGCCCGTTGCGTTCCGAAGCATTACGCTGTTTGCATAATGTACGCAAGCGGCGTAATTGGTTACGCAAATGGTGTAATGCTCCGGAACGCGATGGGCGGGCTGTCAATCACCCGGATGTCCCGCCCAGCGTTCCGGCAGCATAACACCGCTGGTGAGAGGGACCATTTATAATACGCATTACGGTGCCTGTAATACTTACCATGCCACCACCCCACATAGTTATGCTACTGGTTTAAGGAGAACACCTAGCTAAAGGTTATTGGTACATGGTGTTTTTTCTTTTGCTGGCTTTCCTAAGCACTTTGTAATGAAGCAATGCTTTTCTTCCATCTATCCTCCATAAAAATTCTAAAAACAGAGACACATTGTCTTTCAAGAAAAAAAACCTCAAGTCACCTTTGAAGACAAATATTTGCATATAGTTCAGCTGACATGCTCCTGTGTCACTGAATGGTGTGCAAAAATTGGAACTGACTTCTGGAAATCCTAGATTCCACTCGAAGTTTGCATGTTACAAATTAAATATGCTGTTGAAATGGGTCTCTTGAGCCTTGTCCACATGACTAGTTTATTGCGATCAGTGCTGAATTGAAGCTGATTTATTTCTCAGTGATCCTGAAGCATCTACTTTGAAAACTTCAGGGAACTGATGTAGGCACTGCCAGAACCTGATATAGATCAAACTGTACTGGTGGAAGAGGGACAGCTTTCTCCACTAATGCTTTGAAACAAGAGCATTAGAGAAGCAAAAATGGGTGGGAGAGAAAGATCTCTTAAAGCATGTGCTTAGACACGACAGTTGCTGAGTCTGGGCCAAACTCCGCTATTTGTGTCTCTTCATCTTTTCTCGGCTGATGCTTTTGTCCACACTTTCTATGATGCAATGCCTGAAACACTCATTTGCACTTCTAGGATTTTGCTATGGCTCACTGTGCAGTTGCACATACTGTAATGACATTAAACAGTTTATGTGGCTTTCTTATAGTGAAACAATCTAATGATGCATTTCTTCAGAGCAGTGGTTCTCAAATGTTTTAGCAGCAGGACCCACTTTTTAGCATGACAGTCTGTCCGGGACCCATAGAAGCCCAACTTTATCCCCTGCCATGTTATAGCATGCAGCCACATTAACAGAGCTTGGGCTGCATGCTGTGATGGGGACAGTCTGCAGGAGGTTATATCTTTCACTTAGGCCAATTTGCCATAGGCCAATTGTCTCTGGATCTCATTGGATCTGCACTAGCCATTTGGCTAGCAAAAGTCTGAGAAGAGCCAGGAGAGGGCGTGACAGGTTGCAAAATTCTTTTTGGTTCAGTGCTTTTAGTTTTTAGTTCAGTGCTTTTACATAATATTTTGTCCTCATCTTGCTTTCTGTCAGGGATGTTTCATGGCTGTACAATTGTTGCAGTCCAAGAATGCCAATTTGCATTTCAGGAATGTCATTTTATCATGTTACAATGACAGCACTTCCTGCTTGATGATGTCCCTTCCACATCACTTCCAGGTTAATGACATCACTTCTGGTGGGTCCTGACACAAGTGCCATTCTAAAAAGTGGGTCCCACTCTAAAAAGTTTGAATACCACAGCTCTAGACAACTTGCAAAATATTATTAAATATACTATTATTAAGCTATTATTAAAACACTACCACCACCACCACCACCACCACCACCACCACACACACAATGTTTTCAGGGCGAAAAATATCCTCTGAAAATCTAGTTAGAGAAGTGCAGAAAGTGAAGAGATATTTTCCTTGGGCTGTGGAATACTGATTTGGAAACTTCTCCTTCAAACCTTTTCACTACCCAGGACCACATCCGTCTTACTAAAGCTTGCGTCGGAAGGAACGTGCCACCCCTTTCCACAAACTGGGAATGAAAATATTATCCTTCATAAATTCATATAAAGCTGACATTTCTATGAGCCTGTGGCTTAGTGAATCATCCATGCAGAGACACCTGATCTATAAGAATCCTGCATCTCTTCAGGGAGTGAGAAAACCTGCCAAGAACCGGGACAAGCAGAAGAAACGTAGGCTTATGAAAGTGCCTATTTGTTAGGAGAACCTGATAACAGTTGGATGGAAAGGAGCCAGCCGAGATCATGGGGAAGAGGCACAGCAATGGCAGTGCCGGGGGGACGGAGACAGACGCCTGGTTTTGAAGACTCTTTTCCTGTTGATCCGAGCTGAAATGTGGAGTGCAATACTCTACTTTGGATTTTATCCTTTGAGGACCCTTGTGATAAAGAAAATGTCCTGTGAACAGAAGTGCTAGAGATGCATTACGACCTGTCTGCCCGGTATTTATAGAGTGTCAGTCGCTTGGAGGATCTCTTTTACCTCTTGGGGATGCGGTTGGCTTGGACTTGGGAGGATATTGCGTTCTCTCCAAGAACTCTTTTTGTGACTGAGAGCTTATGGCCGACACTGCTGCGTGCAGCCCAGTTGCGCGCACAGTTCGCGGCAAACTGTGAACGGCTGTTGAATCAGTTTTCCAGAGATTAAATGCCAGCAGCAAAATTATTCATTGCCCCCAAGCTCCCAACCCGCTTAGACTGTCTAGATCTAATTTCCCCCCCATCCATGGAGTGTGCAGTGATTTTGGTAATCATGACTGATGAAACAATCTGATCTCCAGGCACATGAAGGAACATACGAGTCTAGAATCAGGACATTAAATTGGCCCCACAACTTGATTTGGAGCCAGTTACGTGAATCATGCAATGTACTGATTAAGTGCATCTAATAGTGATGAGTGAACCTCCACATTTTTTGCATAAGGAGACCAATAAGCTTGGATGCATGTCCAACCATGGGATAGAGAGGGGTGGTTTAGCATCTTTGGGCTGGACATCATACAAGAACAGGCTACATTGTAATATTTATGAACCTTACAGTGCCCAGACAGCTCATAAATACTTGTGGTATGTCAACTATTTGAGTCCCAGTCCTGGTTATGTGGGCCCAGTCAGTGAAAGCATGCTCAACATTTAAAGCTAATTAATAATAATATACATCATGGAAAAGCAAAGATCTGTTGAAACAGCAGGGTGGCTTGGGACAGTGGGCTTTCAGGCTGTGTTCTGGAGAACCCTGAACAGGGCCGACCCGTCCATGAGCTGAACTGTCCATCCACGTCAGCGGCAGATTGACAGGGTGCCCATATCTGTCCACCAACTTGACCTCAGTGCTCCTCCTCTTCTTTTTCCTCCCACTCTATGGCTTGGAAAAGGACTTCAGAGACAGATAGAAAAAGAAAATGTGGTGAGGAGGAGAATGCAGAGCTAGAACATTGGAGAGTAGAAGGAGCAGAGGCTGGCACTTCATCTGGAACTGGGGGAGGGCAGAATTTGGCCTCAGATGCCAGGAGGCCTTCGGCTTGTCCTGAACCTTGGGTTCCTCATAAGAACATAAGAAAAGCCTTGCCGGATAAGGCCAAGGGCCCATCTAGTCCAACTTCCTGTCTCTCACAGTGGCCCACCAGTTGCCCCAGGGAGCATGCAAGACAACCAGATACGTGTATCTCACTGCCACTCCCCTGCATCTGGCATTCTGAGGTAGCCTATTACCTATTACCTTTGCGCGCACACACACACACACACACACACACACACAAACCCACCAGACTGAGGTTGGGGTTTGACTTTATTAAGCAAAAGTGACCACAAGTCGTGAAACCTACTGAACACCCATCTCTCCCTTGTCAGTCTGGGGTAGGCAAAGAACCGTACCATCCATGGCCAATTCGGATGACAGAAAAAAATTCCTACCTGGCCCTCAGGAAGAGCGACCAGCTAATCTCAGACTGGACATACCCATCATAGCATGTAACCTGTGATGGAGGTTTCCTCCATAAATTTTCCTCAGAGTTTCTTTAGGCTGTGATGTTCCCAAAGGGGGACAAAGTGCTAGGTTTTTCATGTGCCGGGCAGCGCAATCCCGCTCTGGATGTTACATCATTAGTCGATGCTACATCATTAGCGCTGATGTGGGAGCACTGAGCTGCACCCCTGCATCAGCACTAATGCATTACAGGTAGCGCTGGTCTCGGTGCACCCGCACCACGCCTCCCTTGTGCCAGGAGGCTGGCTGGCGCAGGGGAGGCGCCATGAAGGCATGAGGGAGTGAGTGGGTGGGGAGAGGGCATTTCTGGGTGGGCTGTAGGTGGGCCCTAATCCTAAAGCCATTCCCCAGGCTGTGCAGTCCCAATTCAGGCCACACAGTATCCTTGGATATCCGCCTGGTGCAATCCGAGGAGCAGGCACAGATAGGGGAGGTTGGTGCCTTCCCTTCTGGCAAGGGCATGAACGTGCCTTGCGCCAGGGATGTGCCAGCCTCCCACAAGCAGCACTGAATATAGCGCAGGCTCGCTGGTCTGCCTGATCCAGTGCTGCTTAGGATTGCCTGACAGGGTTTAATCAGACCCTGAATGTCTGATTAAAGTGAGCCCCTCCCTCTCGCGTTCAGCATATCTGAGTGGCTCTGAAGGCAAAAAAGAGAGGCCGCTTTGCACAGATGTTCAGGCACCAGAAACACGTAGCACGTTGCCCCTCTCTGGGAATGCCATTGTCATTAGGAATATCAGTAATGGTGACAGGCAAGCTTCCCTGAAAGTCAATTTTCCTGTTTTTCCCTATGGCTAAATATTCCAGTGACAGAAGTCATACTGGGTGCACTGAGGGGTGTACTGTCAAGTATTGTGCAGTGCTGGTGAGGTCCAACAGCCTTATCTAGTGCCCCATGAGCTCTGACCACATATTCCTAGAACATGCCCTAGAATTCAGTGTAAAAACAAGTACCCAAGGCTCCTGGGGAACACATGCACCTATCTTTGGCGCCATAGTTGTCAATGTTCTGAATGAGAAAATATAAACCTCTCCTTACAGACACCTAGGGTGCAATCCTAACTTGGAGTTAGGCCGGCACAATTAGGCCAGCAAAGTTTGACTGGCATGAGGGCAACCATCAAGTGCATTTGGGCCACTCTCAGAGTCAGGGACGATGGTGCACGTCTCTCTGTGTGACATCCTCTCTGACTCCGAGAGTGGTTCAAACATACTTTATGGTGTCCCTTGTGCTGGCCAAACTTTGCTGGCCTAACTGTGCCGGCCTATAGTAACTCCATGTTAGGATTGCGCCCCTAGTCCAGCATGTGTGACTGGCTGAGGCAATGGGTGGTTGCCCCTCCATACATGCTCAACAAGTGCAATGAACTCACAGCGCAATCCTAAACTGGCTACTGCGGGCAGGACGAGCACGCACACTGTTGCAAACAGATTGTAACAGTCGAAGGTCTGTGCCTGCTGGAGCAGGTATGCCCTCTGTGGGTTGGGGGAGGTCTGGGGGAAGGGCAGAATGGAGATGGGGAGGTAGCATAATGGAGCAGGAGGAGGGGTGAATTGGGCCCAAGAATGGCAGCAGTGGCTAACGCTGTATCCTATCCCCGTTCCTGGGCCTGATTTCCTGTCAGTGATTTCCTATCAGTGATTGCTGGCATAAGCCTGAATAGCCCCATAGCAGGTGCTGGAGTTTACCCCAGAGGAAGGTGTATAGCAGCCTCTCTTTCCACACTGAATAAAGTGGAGGCTGTTTTGGCGCCACTGCATTGTAGCAGGGATTATTAGTCAGGACTGGGCAGCCCATTCTGTACAATAGCAGACAGGGTAATAGGGGAGTCAGGTATGTCAGACCACAGTGGCCTAGGGGCCATCATGGCTACAATCCCATGCCATCTTTGTACCATGCTGGGTATTTTTTTTATATAACCCTAGACTGGCCTATGGTATCCAGCTGTCTTCCATCATCCTGCAAGCTTGGGAAATGCCAAGTTCCCAAATAGAAAAGCTGGCAATAGCTTACCCAAAGGAGCATCAGCTTTGCTTTTACCTGCTTTACACATTTCAAAAGAAATAATGATGCAGAGCGAAACATTTCTTTCCTTTCGGTCCTATACACTTTTCTCAAAGCGTAGCTAAGTGGAAGCATTTTTAGACTTGCTGGACTTGGACTCCGTGTAAATCAAACACTTGCTCAAAGAGTTGGCCTGTGGTGCATGTTCAACAGATGAGCCGGCAATGGTGCAGTGCAGCTGGTTCGTATTTGATGTACAGGTACAGTATGCTTGTAATTGCAAGCTAGACAGCCAATAACATAGTTTTGGCACAATGTGGAACCAGATGTTTTAAATGAAGAATAGGCTGAATAAGTGAACTTTAATAAATTCTGTTGTCTGCACTCTTTTATGGGTCATTCTCAGCTGCTCTGTTTATCTAAGGAGAGCAGATAGATAATTTGGGATTTCTTTGGGGTTTTTTTCAGAATGATTTGGTGCCATTAGCCCATGTCTTTGAGCAGAAGCACATGAAAGTGTTGAGCTTTAGGATCGGTGTTTTGCATTCTCCCCAATAGTTGATCAGAGCCAGTTTTCAGAACCAAGCATGATTGGGTATCTTGTTTATGACAATCCATTCCTGGTTCATGGGAGAATGCCAGACATTCTGTTTCCAACTGATTTTCCACTGAACCCAAAACAATGCTTGTTGAATTCTTTCTCAATACAAGCATAATGTTTCCATTGTGGGTTTGGTGAGACATTAGCATCTGGAGGGAGGAATTGAACGAGTGTGTGGCACAGCTGTGAAGCAAATTGGAGGAAGAATTCAGTTGTGATGCGCCACATCTTCAATTTGGTGAGTTTGCACTCCACTGTTCAGTTAAACACCCACGGTCCACTGAAAGAAGTTAACTCGGGTCAGTTTCACATGCACATACACACATACATTGGTTGCATGCACTCAGTCTGTGGCTTTTGGCATCAAGCTAAGGTTATGCGTCACAATGGTGAATAAGGGTGAAGACAGATGTAATGCCACCAAAGATGCGGAGGAGGTTTAATAGCACTGTTGCTGCCCTCTGAGCACCTATGGATTTTTCTGTCCTGTCTTGGGAAAAAAAATGTTCCGCAACTTTTTAGTTCAGCCTGTGATTATCTAGCTATGGTGGGTTTCTTGTGGCTAGTACCCATAATATCACTATAACATGTTGATATCACTAATCAGTTACAAGTTTGGTAACTGTTTTTAAAATGTTTTAAATGTTTGTGGCCCTTTTTCGTAAAGCAAAATATGATAGTACACACACACACACACACACACACAGAGAGAGAGTTTTTAAAACAAGCCAGGATAGATTTCTGGAGTGGGGCAAAGCTAATGACTGATTGACACACCTCCCTGATATGAAAAGCAGTTCAGCATTTGACTTGCTGCCACGTATATTCATAGCACATGTGGCAAATTTAAGTTCACACTGTGGGTGAGGAACCTGCTGTGACCACTCTACAAATAATTGTCTTCACCCTGAAGATCTTGCTGTGTTTTTTTCTGGATTTTAAAGCATGTTGAAAATATGTCAAATAATCAAAACATTCTTTTCAGCAGCTTCTGTTCATCTTTTTGTTATTCATTACAATTTTAATACCCTACATGTTTTTTTATATCCTGTCTTTCCCATGATGCAGTAGCACCAACTCCGTGGGTGCCAGTATGCTGATGGCACCCACAGTAATTTTCTGTTGGGCCACAGCACCCCCTTCCGAGGCTGGGGTGATGACAGGAGGGCGTGGCCACATCAGGGGGCATGGCTATGTCAACATTGGCCACATCAACATCGGGGGCATGGCTATGGGCACCCCCAATGTTAAAGTCAAGTTGGTGCCCCTGCCATGAGGTGGCCCACAAATACCACACTATGGGTACAATCCTGTGCATGTCTACTCAGAAGTACGTCCACTTGTCTTCCAAAGGGCTTACCCAGGAAATGGATAGAATTTCAGCATAAAATGTACAATATGTGAAACAATAAATAAAATCATAAGAAAAAATAAAACCATTGGTTTAATTATATTGACCAAAGCATTATTATAGAGTCAAATAGGTCAGACAAGGCATCATTCACACACCAGACAAAACAGAAACATTTTGAGTCCTCACTGAAAAGCCATAAGGGACGAGGTAATTATTAATTCCCCTAGAAGGGAACTCCACAATTATGGTGCCAATACTACTACTACTACTACTACTACTACTACTACTACTACTACTACTACTACTACTACTACTACTACAACCAGTATGTATATACCACCTTTCTTATCATTGGATTTCTCCTCTGACTTTATTCAAAGTGGTTTACATAGGCAGGCTTTCTCAACCCCATATAGGGGTTGTTAAAATCATAAGTTCTTGCATAGAACCATCTTTCTTTCCAGGTGGAATCCTTCACAATACGGCATCTCTTTGGCTGTACTTGCCTCCCACATTTGACAGATGGCCACTCAGGAGTTGCCACTCCTCCACCCTCACTTGAAGGGTGATAATCTCCACTCCTTCACCAGCTGGAGAGACTCATCTCTGTCAGCAGTGTTTATTGGTGGTTCACAGTTTCTTCCGGTTGCTCAAACTGTCGTCCCAACTGACCTTCAGGCTTCAGAGGTGGCAGCTTTACCATTCAGCCAGACCTCCTCCTATAGAGAAGGTTCACCCTTGAGCCACCATTCCTCACTTGGGATAAAAACGGTACTTGTAGGAGAGCCCCCTCAGATGACCTCAGGGCAGGCCGGAATGCATGGGAGAAGATGGACTTTCTTGAAGAGCAAAGTTGTGCTGCTTGCCAAAGGATGAATGAAATGGAGCCAGGTTGTGGTGCCACAGCTGAAAATACCCTGTTGTCCCTCATGCCGATCTGCCTCACTTGAGGAGGAGGGGAATACTGAGCGAGGTTTCAGATACTGACCTGAGCACATGAGCGAGCACGTGTGAGAAAAGGCGATCCTTCTGATATCCTAGCCCCCAGGTCATTTAAGGATTTAAAAATGAGCACCAGCATCTTAAAACAAATCAATAGTTAACACAGATGTAATTCAGGATAGAGACAGCACTCACAGCAAACACTCGACTACGCCATCACTCTTGTCCAACTCGTTGGGAGCAGAATTGAGATGGGCACAGCCCAGCTTGCGCAGGCCAGGCTCACTGCATTGATAAGGCCTGAAATTCCCCAGTGGCCACCACTGCATCTCCATTGCTGTCCTTCCCTCTAAATGAGGAGGCAAGCCCCCTCATTTGGAGGGAAGAGGGATGGAGTGACATGTGATAGGTGCACTGAGTGACTTGCAAAGTGTCTTCTTGCACTTAGGGAGCTGGCTTTGACTACAACATTTTAAACTAATGTATACTCCCAAACATCTTCAGAAGCAGCCCAATGGGCAGTCCCATTTCAATAATCTAATCTGGATATGACCCAATGGTGTAAATTACTGTGGCCAGATCTTGTGGCACTCTTAGACACTGCCACCACCTGAGTGGATATCCAGGGACATTGCCAGATGGTTGTGAGCAGAATCATCCAGTCACTAAATGATGATGTTCCTAATGCAGATATTTTCCCTGAGAACAATCAATCAATCAAAATAAATGAATTTTAAAAAAAGATTTCTATCCAGGAACTTTAGCTTCCTGAAAGGGAAATGCTCAAAGCCACTTTTTTATTTTATTAAGCTGAATTTTATTAAACATTTATTTAAAATGTTCTTTAAAATTTTTGAAATTTTTGAAAAATATGAATTTTTTGGCTTTAGTAATGGTTCAACGATGCTGGACAGCACTTTAACATACATACACGCGTGCGTAGTTTGTTTCTCCTTGAAATAATTCTGTGCGCTACCACAAACTCCCCTGACAATGCCATCCTTTGTTCAACCACAGAAGCAACTTGCCTCCTTACATGCAGCTATTGCTGTAAATAGTTAAGCAGGTAGTTTGAGTCTGCTCCTTCTCCTCTCCCCCAAATCTCCCAGACTCACAAGGCTGCGTGTTTCGAAATGCTGCTATTTGCTTTGGCAGAAGTGGCAACAGTTTGGAAGGCTTCCAGAGGCACTGTGTGATGGACGTCTAATCAGCATGTAGGCCACTGCTTCACATAACTGTGGCGATGTAAACATGACCCCAGTCTTGTCGGTCTGTTTTAGATCATGCATCACTCGCCCATCCTGAAATATTATGGAACTGTATATAGCATTTCTTCTCGTCATTAGTTAGCTGTGGCCATGAATCTGAATTATTTTTTTAATGGCAACATCCATCGGCAGTTAAGATCCTTTTCAAGAAAGAAAGAAAAAACACATTCTTGCTCCGTGTCGGTGATATATTCACTAAATGCTCTTTTTATTTTGAACTGGCCACTGCTGCCAATGTTCAAAGAAACCACAAATATTTTAAATGGTTGTGTTTCAGATGTAGAGTCCATTTGGTCAAATTTACAATGTTTGGGAAAAGAAAATTGATAATGTAGTTTTTTTTGTTTTTGTTTTTTTGAAGGAGGAATATTTCTAGCCATGTAATGAGAAATTCTCCTGCCAACCTAGCAGTTCGAAAGCACCTAAATGCAAGTAGATAAATAGGGACCACTTCAGTGGGAAGGTAACGGCATTCCGTGCGCTACAGCGTAGAGTCAAGCCGGCCACATGACCACGGGAGCTTGTCCTCGGACAAAATGCTGGCTCTACAGGCTTTGAAATGGAGATGAGCACTGCCCCCTACAGTCGGTCACGACTAGACCTTCGGTCGTGGGGAAACCTTTACCTTTAATGAGAAATACCACAAATTAGAAAAACACTGGTTAAAATCTCACGGGATGATTCTTTAATCCACCTAATGCTTTTCACACTTCTATTATGCAGAACTCGTGGTGTTGATCCACTGTATCCTGTGCAGGCAGAGATGCAATGGGAGGTCGCCTCAAGGTAAGGGAACATTTGTTCCTTTAACCTGTATTATGCCCCAGCAGTGGCTATGGCTGGGTCCAGCCTTTAGCCAATGTGACCAATGTCGTCACATTGGGCCCTGCACTTTGGAGGGGGGCACACCAGGGAAGCGAGCATATTGCCTGCTACAGCAGCTAGGATCTCTATGGGCTGTAAGCAGTGGTGTCATCTACTCTCCAGTAGACAGTACACTGGGCGGGACTTACGTGTGATCGGCAGCCCATCCACTCACTTCCGCTTTCTTCTCGCTCGCTGCACGGCTTTCCCTGGCCTCGGAGGGGGCACCTGCTTGCTGGGGGGGATGGGGGGGGCGCGCCAGGTGCCTGGGCGAGCAGGCACCCCCTCCGAGGCCAGGGAAAGCCGTGCGGCGAGCGGGAAGAAAGCGGAAGTGAGTGGACGGGCTGCCGATCACGCATAAGTCCCACCCAGCGTACTGTCTACTGGAGAGTAGATGACACCACTGGCTGTAAGTCAGTGGGGCAAGTACAGCAGTTTTGCCTTGGGCCCTTCCACCTGACCCTGCTCCAAACAGCCCAAAATGGGCCTCCTAGGAGCAGTTGGTTGTGATATCATCTTGAGGTGCCATGTTTTGTGTGTGGCACCACACAAGTGCTCTTATGTTGAGTGAGGGCCTCGCGGAGAGGGTAGGGGTAGGGGTAGGGGGCCCCACGAGAATGCCCTGCATTGGGCCCCGCTGCTCCTAGAATCGGCCTTGGCTATGGGATCCGGACCAGCAAAATTGCTTCTTTTCCCAATGTAGGGCTTTCAGGTATAGAAAGGGTGATAGGATTTGGCAGCAGCTGTCCCCACCCCCACCCCTCCACCCACCTTCCACCTGAATGATGGCTACCATGGCTATCAATGAGACATCGTAGTCCCTCAATAATGGGGAGCTCAATTGTCAAACCACTTAATTTACCGTTTGATAGTATGTCCCTGTTCTTACATTCTTTCACTTGTCTGTTTGCGTGCATTCTTTTGTGTTTGTATGATTATGCCAATAAAGGTTTCTGAACTGGAACTACTAGAATTTTTGCACTAGGGTATGTGTAAACAGCTGTAGTAGGGAGTTCTCCAAGAAATCTGTAATGAAAGGCAGGCTGAATGGGTCTAGATGGAGACATCTGTTTGCTGGATTATCACAATGTGGCTATGGTAGACTATGCCGTATTGAGATTATGTTTATCTTTTAATATATGAACACAAAGAGAAAGTGTGCTCACACTGGAGAACAGAAAGGAGGAATAATTGAAATGTGCACATTTTATTTTAGGATGCCAATACAGGTCAGAAGTCTGTAACATGACTTCTGTAACATGACCCTTTTTGTCTGTAACATGTCCCTACACACACACACACACACACACACACACACACACACACACACACACAGAGAGAGAGAGAGAGAGAGAGAGAGAGAGAGAGAGAGAGAGAGAGAGAGAGAGTTGCCTGCCACTAACTTTGCTTTAATGGTAAATGTTTGCAAATTAAAACTGACCTGTTAGCATTTACACTAATGGCACAATCCTAACTTGGCCATTGTAAAGTGCATTTGGACCACTCTTGGAGTCAGAGTGGTCCAAACATACTTTACGATGTCCCTTTGCTGGCCAAACTTTACTGGTCTAACTCTGCCAGCCTAATTCCAGGTTAGGATTGCGCTGTTAATGGTGTACCCACAATTCCCAACATTGATTCAGGAGCTGCACTTGGAGAATATATTTGGTGCCAATGTCTGCTTTGCGGGTTGGGGGTGAATTTTACCACAAATTTTTCCCTCCAGATAAGGGGAAGAAGAGCCTAGCTCTATGCCCACTACTAAACAGGACATTCATCTTGTCAAAGTGCACATCACAGCCAGCTTTTCAGCAGTTAGGTACTTGGAGATACAGGCTGCACTGCATGAGCAGCCCAGTCCTGGTCTGAAAAGGGTGAGCACTGACATAACTGTGTTGATGGAACATGTGCTGCATCCTGCAATGAGGATGGTGGTGGTCATGGAGGGCCCCTTGAGGTAAGGGAATATTTGTTCCCTTACCTCAGAGCTGCACTGCCCTTCCCCTGATGCTGGAAAGTCAGTTAGGATTGCACCTTCATTTTCACAGCGCTGCAAAATGATAATGGTTAGAGACCAGTTACCAGGATATTTAACTCAGAATCTGCTCAATACAGCAGTACACCAGATGGAATAGATTCTCTGGATTATATCCTCAGTAATATGAAAAATCAGTAAGGATTCCAACAAAGTAGACTCTATGGTATGTCACAGCCTGAAACCTAATGTAAACTGTGGTTCAGCATCAACAGTGACTATGGACAGAGGCGTATTTACCCTGTAGCCCGGGGTGGCGCAAGCCATGGACGCCGAGCAGTGGCAGGGCGGTGGGGCGCCATTGCATGGAGTCCGCAGAGGAAACCGCGCGCTGTTCGGCCCTCTCTCCCTCCCGCGTCTCTCTTACGCTACAAAATGGAGCTATTCCGGGCGCAGGGAGGCGTGCCTGGATGATGCACGGGGGCGGGGCGATGTCCTGCAGGCGCGGTTTCATCACCTGCCATGGGCGCGCTCGGGCCTCCATTTTTCCCTGACTATGGACATGTCTACACCCTCAGATTTAGAGTAGTTTTTAATACCACTTTGTCATGTTTTCCCTAAAAGAATTCTGGGAATTGTAGTCTAAATGTGCTGATTTCTGTTCCTCCCTTAACCAAAGCATAGTTACCCTGTGGGAAAGGCCTCACTGTTAAAGCAATTTGTCTCTCTAATGATGCCTTAAAGATGCTGTGGCCTGAAACCATTCAGGTCCATTAACATTTTGCATGACAAAAGCACACATTACAAGTACTACTATTATTATTATTATTTAACTTTTATCCCGCCTCTAACAAGTACACATTGTTAAGTACAAATTGCAGTTTACCAGAATACTTTGGATCTTTTTGAATTATTCACACACTGGCATATGGAATATGCCCCCCCCCCCGAAAGGCATTCCTTCGCTAACCATGATCCCAAACTCTTGGTAGCTTGCACTTAATAGTCAAGTTTTGTTTCCCCTTGTGCATTCCTACAGAACCACTAAAAAGCAGGGCAAATAGGAGAAAGGTCAGAAGTACTCCAGCTGTTTCTAAATCCACTTTCTTTTTCAAAGCACATCTGTCCTTCATGTTTCCTGAAAAACAAACAACATTTTTAATTGAACTACATTGAACTATGGTTCAAATAGAAGTTGAACTGAATTGGTGGGTGTGGGTGAATGGGGGAAATACAGTAACGGATGGTGGCTTTCCTTGTCATGAAAATGTTTGCCCTTGTGTCTTCCCCCCCCTTCAAACTCTCATGAGCCAAGTTGTGTAAAAAGTTGTTGCAGACAAGGCGGCAGTCATCATTCTTGGCATTTATATAGTACTCCACAGTATTCAAAACACATTACATACATTTGCTTTGTAGTTCTTACAACAACTCTACACATCAGAGTTGTCCTCACATTGGAGCTGGGGCTGGCTTTTGTGAGTGAGTTCATGGCAGATGGGCAGGGCAATCCTAACCTGCGCCTATGAAGGGTAGGAGGCAGCTGGAGCTCACTGTGGGGAAGGGGAATTTTTTTCCCTTACCCCAGGGTAAGGCCTAGGCAACCCTATGTGGCTGCTCTGACATGTGCCTGCCAAATAGGTCAGATCCTGATTCCTCCCCCCTCCCCGGGCTGCCACCCTGCAGAGCCGCCCACCTTCCCCCCACCCTGCCCCATGTTGCCTCCCCCAGCTCCCTCCCACCTTCCCCCTGCCTTCCAGAGCTCCCGCACTGGCCAAACCCAGCCAACTTTCCAGGCAGTCCCCCTGGCATGGCTGCATCAGTGCTCTTGCTGCACTCAACCAGTGCTTTCTGGGCTGGTGCAAACGTGCCTTACATTGTCAGCCCAGGACGCTATTGGGATTGCACCCTTAAACTCACAACATGGATCAAAGCTGGGCAATCCAGTCCAGGTAAGGCCAGCTGGGTTTGGTCAATGCAGGAGGTTGAAGAAGGAGGAGAGAGGGCATGGGGGATATGTTTCAGGGCATGGGTAGGGTGGAGAAAAGGGGTGGGCCCATAGGCACGTGCCAGATTCGACCCATGTCCCTGGCTCGGTTGGCCTTTCATGGACTGCTTGGATTTGCACCAGTGATTTCACTGATGCAGATCCGAGTAATCCTATTGGGGTGGCTGGGCTTACCCAGCAAATATCCGATTACCTCAAGGAGGCCTTCAGCTGCTTCCTGTCCTGCGCTGGCCTGCTCGTTCCAGTGCAGTATAGGATTGGGCTGTAATGTTACTGCTCCACAAGTTCCAGGACTGAGCTGTAGCAAAGCCAAGCTCAAGATTAGGGAGAACATTAAAAAAAAGGATGCGCCGCCCAGTCTGAGGCAGGTGTA
Source organism: Lerista edwardsae (assembly GCA_029204185.1). Lineage (NCBI taxonomy): Eukaryota > Metazoa > Chordata > Lepidosauria > Squamata > Scincidae > Lerista > Lerista edwardsae. The sequence continues at coordinate 2,807,314 of JAJKFI010000146.1, read as the reverse complement.
CTCGGAAGCAAGCCCAACTGAATCCAGTTGGACTTTCTCTCAAGTACATGCCTGCAACATTGTAGCTCTTTTTGAGCTCTGGCTCCAGTCCTACACCTTCCACCTTTTCTGACATATCAGCATTGCTGTGCATTTGTTCCTCATGAATCCGCTATCTTAAAAAGGAAATGGCTCTGCAGACAACCTTGTGTAGCTTTCTCATGTCTTGCACCTTCTCTTATAACCAGCTGCACCTGCTCTGCCGGATATGTGGTGAATGGAAAGAAAAGGTCAGCTATGAGCTCAGTGCGTTGATGGTATCCAGAAAGTGTTTCAAAGAGATACAGCTTCTCGTCAATTTTTGGAAACAAGGGGACGCAGGCAGTTCACTTCTCACCATTTTAAATCAAGAAATCTATCTAGAATGCAAACTATTTTTTTTCATATGCATCTGCAGAAGATCAGGTAAGATAGAAGCACAGTGTATGTGCTTATAGGACCCTTTCTGGCAGCAGATATTATGTGCAACGGACGGTCAAGGCATTGTGGTTCGAAACGGGAAAGCAAAGAATTCCAGAGAGGAAGGATTCTACAGACCTGGACAGCTGATCCAGTAATAAAATAAATAAGCAATAAAAATCCACTTCCTGTTTTGAGAGTTCTCATTTCATACTGGCAACAGTCACCTACTAAATTCAATTTCATGCATCCATAAATAAACCTGGCACCTTCTAAAATACTTTTCCATCTGTTTTGCAACTAGGAGCATTTTATTTAATACACCCTGGGGAGTCACACCAATCGGAAAACAGGACTACTTCTAAAAAAAATGCAACATTTTTGCTTGGAACAGATACAGAAAAATAATCAAATGTTTCCCAAAAATTCATCACAGTTGAATTCTTTCCAAAATAAGAAATCCCCCCTCAACTTCACTTTTAGATTGATTGGATAAAGGAAAAATGGTAAATTTATGTTTCTGTTTTGTGAACCAGGAATTGAATTAAATTCTTTCCCTCAAATTTGGCCATTCAGAAATTTGAGTGTTATATACCCAAATCAGAATAGAGAGGACTGCATTGTAGAGTATGCCATTGGTGCAAACACTAATACTGTAGCTGTCATGATATAAGTTGGATATGAGGAGAAAGGTTTATAGCAAAGCATTCATGGGAAAGGTAAGTTTGGAAAAGGAATTTTAAGGAAGAGGGAGAAGTCCCATAACACACTTATTTGGAAATAGAGTTCCAAACAAGGGAACAAGTCAACGAGGGAAAACGGGTGAAGTCCTTGAAGAGTTCCCAAGGCTTTTGAGCATTGAAGGTTGTAGAGGTTAAAGGTGAGGGGCATGTATGGACAGGAAGGGAACAGGACAAAGCCAGGAAAGTTTTAAAGTTAAGCTTATACTCATTTTACAAACTTGAATACTGGGGAACATTGGACATATGAAATGCTAGCTTCAGAATTATTAATGGCAAGTCTCAAAAGTTCTGAATAAATGCTAAAACACTTATATTTGGCTGGCAGAAGCCAATATCTAACTATTTGGCTGACCTAGAACATATGACGCCATGGGCCCATCTATTCCCACTTCCTGTATGTGGCCTACCAGATGCCTACCAGATGCATCGAGGAGCATGATCTCTGTATCCTGTTGCCACTCCTTTGTATCTGGCATTCAGATTTAGGCTACCTCTCAAACCTGGAGATTGAATAAATAGGCATGCCCTGGCTGCCTATATAGGGGTTCCGTACTGACCCCTGTGGATACCTGAAACCGTGGATACTGGGGATACCTTTTTAAAGATAGGGGAACATAAGTGGTTTTGCTGCAACAAGATTAAAAAAAGAGATTTATTTAATATTGCCTGGTCTATTTAATAGGCATCTCAGTATCCATGGTATCTGTGGATAACTGAAACCGTGGATACTGTCAGTGGATACTGAGGCATCACCCGTAGTCATCATGGCTTGCGATGGACTTTTCCTCCATAAATCTGTCCAATCCCCTTTTAAAGGCATCTAGGCCAGATGAAGGAAGTGAAGCTTTTGGTTCATCTCATCTATTTGGCACTACATTTTGTATGCATGTAAGTTTGTCTGCAGTGTGGTAACTTTGCTGAATGCTGAGAGGTCTGAAAGAAACATGGTACCTATTTTCATGAAATAATTTTTTGTTTCAGAACAATCCCCAAATCTGTGTTCAAAGATGGGAGGACAAGGCAAATGTCCCTTTTATGGCAGTAACTTCCATGAGGATTGACACATTGAAATAAAAGTGCATACATTCTATGTTGAAATAAAAGTGCATACATTCTATGTTTCAGGTTTGGACCCCAGCTTAAGCTCCAGTACCTGTTTATAAGGGGTCCAAGAAAGAGGCAAAATAAGTGTAATGAAATACTTGGAATGCGGGCTCTTGAACACTGAGCTCTCCTATACTGTACAGCAGTGGTTCTCAAACTGTGGGTCAAGACCCACCATTGGGTTGAGAGCCAATTTCAGGTGGGTCGTGAATCACCTAGAGCAGTCAATCACTTGAAAATATGGGAAAATGGGATGCTGGAAAGGGGATCCCATGTGTGGTTGTTTTGCTTATGTTAAGGTTGCAAATAGGCTTTTCCCCCCCTCTCTGATTCACTTTCGATTGGAAAATGGTTGAGAAATAACCCAACTGACTACTGCATTCTCAGAAAAGCAGCCTGCTCTGGCGTCACAATGATAGCATTTCCAGGCATGACATCGCTTCTGGTGGGTCCTGGACAGATTGTCATTCTAAAAACTGGGCCCTGGTGCTAAAAAGTTTGAGAACCACTGCTGTACAGTCTTTTATAATGTGATTGTTTCTCCTGGTTTATTCGTTTAACATGTCTGGCATTCTTTGACACCCACTCTTATAGATCTCTACCCCTTAGCTCTCATGGTATGTTTTTGTTATTTTGCAAACACCAAAGTTAGCTTTTTATTTCCCCTTCCGTCATTCATTATCAAATCTCCATCTTCACTTCCGATAGCCTTGATCTATCAATCACCCACTTCCTTCTGTTTCTCCAGCTGTTAGAACAATGCCACCTAGAATGTTTCCTAATGTTGCTCACTGTCACCATTCTTTTCCAAATTCAGGTAAGGAATCTTATGTTTTCTATTTGTCTCAGGCTGGAGTGTTATTTAACATGTCACTGAAACAAGAGTCGGATTTTAGTCTGCAAACACTGCTTGTCTTGACATAATCTCAGCTGATGTTTCTCAATTACAGACTTTGTAACAATTACTGCTACAGTATCTGATTTTATGATTGACACAACATAGAGCTTTCTAAATTAAAAAGGGCTGTATAAATAAATGTAGCCTTTTCACTTCCACCTCCATACTACAAATATCTGGGGTATCTTGCTGTTTGATTGTTGTGCTAAATTCAATGCCACATTGATGTTTTTCTTTCTTTTCACTTTCAGTATTCTAAAATAGCAATGTACTCTGTTGTTTTTGCACAGCTTTTTAACAATTGCGCACATGAAGGAGAAGGTTCACCAAATTGTTCTTTTTGTCAAAAGATATGGATTTATTTAAAACCAGCTATGCACTTTTTGAGTGTGTATGGTGCTCCAAGTGTATTATCTTGATGTAATACTCACAACCACCTTATATAAAGTAAGTACTATTATCCCTACAGTGCAGATGGGAGAGTGATGCTGGCTGGCTTGTCCAAGATCACCTAGTGCAACCTTGGGGTTGTGATCCCAATGGGGTAATGATGCCTCAGTTGTGGGTCACAGCAATTTCTCACCCACCTCCTGGGAATCATGGAGGTGTGATGGACCCCTTAAGATGACTTCCTCAAGTGTCCTGATCCACTGGATACAGCATGGTCATTACAGCTGCATTGTGTGTGGGAGGATGGGATTGGGCTCTATGATGCTGAATTGTGAATCAGAACTTTCTTGGTTTGCATCTTGGGTGAGACATTGGTCATACAAGCACCCTTGTGCTTGCCCTTATAAGCTTAGAACTGATGATGTCACTGATCCATCTGATTGGATAGTCTATGACTACCTGGCATCAGTACCTGCCCTCTGATTTGGTAGATGGGCTTGGATGCCCAGTCAACTGGTGCATGCCAATCCCACTAGCAGAGGTGGATAGAATACATGTATTGGCCTGTCTGCTGACCATGTGGTATTTCTGAAATGGCACTGATTTCATACTAACTCAAGGAATTTTTGTGGGAGTTTGGTTTTGATTCTGAAACCTTTAAAATGCTCATAACTTTTCAGTATGAAGGAGTTGGTAATAAGATAACAATTGTTGGGAGAGATAGATTTTGCTGAGGACACAATCCTAAGGATTGCTTAGGACACAATCCTAGGCAGCCAAAGGAGAGAACCACACTGTGAAGGCAACATCTGGGCCTGAGGATTGGCAGATCACAACAATACTGTAGATATGTAAAAAACCCATTGAAAAAATGGTGGTTTAGAGTAGCCTGCTCATGTAAGCCGCCTTGGGCATTTGCTTCGGCATGGGAAAGGCGGGGTATAAATTCTTCAAACAAACAAACAAACAAACAAACAAACAAACAAACAAACAAACAAACAAACAAACAAACAAACAAACAAACAAACAAACAAACAAACAAACAAATCCTAACTGCATCTTAACAACATTAGGAGGCAGCAGCAGCTCAGTGCAGGGCAAGGGAATATTTTCCCCTTTCCCCAGAGTAAGCCCCAGCCAGCCCTATGGGACTGCTCGGATCTGTGACCACAAAAGAGCAGGCGCAAGTCCATGAGGCCAGAAGCAGTCTGAATCAGGGCTGCCCAGCCCAGGGACAGGGGTGGATATGGCTCAATGGCTGTGTCCCATCTCCGCCCTGTTATGCCTCCTGTCTGCCTCTGGCATGCCCTTGGTGCAGCCCTATGCTGGCAGAGCTAAGCCAGTGCTCAACTGGTGCAGTTATGGATGCCACTGCGCCCATGAGCCAGCAGTACTGCTTGTGCCGGCCCAGTGACCAAATCTGTGGCTTAGTTGCCTTACAGCACATTTGCAACAACGCTGGTCCAGCGGAAGAGGGCTGTGCAAGAGCCATGCCAGGCAAGGATTGCACCCTTAATCTGCAAGAACCAGAAAATATCACCTCTCAAGTCTGACTTTCTTACCTCCAATTGACCCTGTATATGTTCCTCTCTCCTCTGAAATATGTGGTAGAGCTTATTTGGATTTCTTCCACACTAGCCCTTTTCTTTGGAATTGTCATTCTTTGTTCACTCCCCCCCTTTTCCAAACAGAACATCCAGATAATATTATTAGATCACTGCATTCCAAGGTTTTCTATGTTGTCCTCCCATGTTTTTCCCCAGATCTGATTTGCAGCAAGTTTTTATAATAATATGCAATTGGAGCCTAACCTGCATGAACAGGCAACTTGGCTTTTCAAGGATCTTGTGCCCTTAAATCAAACACTTCCTCTTTGCAGGTTCAGCCCATTTTCTTGCTTCCTGTTGATCAGAATTGGGAGATTAGGGCTCTCCTAATGTTCTGTACTTTCCCTTTGAGTGCCACCCTCTTAATTATCCTGATTTGGTTTCTGTTCCTTTCTGGGAGATAGGAGAATTTAATTATTAATTGTTTTGCTTTCTTTTTTACAATGAAATAGTACTACAGTAGGAGCTCAATATCTGTGGGGGATCCATTCCTGGATGGATATTGAAATCTGTGGGAATGGTTCCAAACAGGTGGATAAAGAGAGCCCACCTGTATAGCTACACTGAAAACAACTAAACTTTTGATTGTTGTCAAGGATATTTTCTGAATGGGATTTGCTTGTGAGGAACATTATAGGAGGATACTGGCAATGAGGAAGAATAACAATGAAATGGTTTGGGAACTAGTGCCCAAGAGGCTGGTGCCATATTTCTAAATACCAAGGGGAGTGGCTATAATGGTGATTGGGCAGCAGTGCTCCCCCCAAGTGGCAGCTTGTTTACCACAAGCTTGATGCACATAGCCCGATCTGCCCTGTCAGTTTTGCAACCCAAGAAAAAATGGAGCATGACCCACAGTTTATGAAACACTGTTCTAAGTCATGTTTATTGGGGCACATCCATGTTCTTAGGTACTTGAGGAGTTAAATATTTCCATACATCCCCACATATTACAAGTTGCCATGTCAATGCTTAACCCAAAATAGTTATTCTAGGTACCATATATACTTATGTATCAGTCAAAAAATATGCCTTAAAATTGCCCAGAAAATCTGACGGCACCTTATACACAGTAAATGTATAATACACAGTAAATGTGCTGCATTTAAGACAGTACACGCTTTGAGTCACATGATGAGCAAAGTAAAGTCCTAGACCTCTGGTGGTGCAAGAACGACAAGGCTGCAGAACACAGCACCATGTGTTGCTTTTAGGGTGTTGCTTTGCCCTATACTATCAGGAAAAACTACTCCAAACAGGTATTTGAGGGAGGCTATTAATGGGGGATATTGAACACATCCAAAAGCATTGCCAGAGCTGGTGAGGCCTCCTCAGCTTCAAACAGCAGCTGATTGGATTGGGGGAGGGGGAATTGGGCTGAGAAGCAAGTGGAAGGAAAACAGGACGCTACCTGCAAGGGGGGGCTGGTATTTTTTACTTGCTAGTGGCTTACTGCTTTTCGCTTAGTGCAGGCAGCAGGCACAGTAGACAAAACAGGGAAGGAAGGGCTAGCCTCCTATCCCAGCACTTCTTGTTCTCCTGCCCATTCCTGGGAGAGAGAGCCGGTCTTGTATATCAACTAATCTTCTGACCACCATTTATTTGGAGTCACTGATTAAGAATCAGACTTCGAAGGATTTCCGGAAGACATTTAGAGCCACTTCAAACATCTTTTAGATTACTATATAATACAGCAATAAGGAAGGCCTTTTCTAGCTCACAGGCTTATTTTAGTGTTCTGTGTTAAATGAAAATGCATCTTTTAATTTTACTTCAATAAATAGGTAGATTGTACAGTTCTTAGGCAACAATTACTGGTAGACCATTTGTCAGGATCTGGGGTTGGGTGAAATAAGACAAAATACAAAAAATTGAATATACCCCTAAGTGTTACCCTTGACTTATCCACAGGTCACAGCAAACTCCACAATTTTTGGCTTAAAATTTGCCCTCGATTTATCCATGAGGTCAACTTATATCTGGCCCAATGAAAACACAGTCAAATAACCATTTTGTAGTGTGAATAAGCTCTAGGTTCCAACTCCTCTGTGGAGTTTTTTTTTT
>JAJKFI010000146.1:2772287-2792088 GCA_029204185.1 Lerista edwardsae | reverse complement strand
TTCCTTCCTTCCTTCCTTCCTTCCTTCCTTCCTTCCTTCCTTCCTTCTCACTTTAAGTGTGTGTGTTTGTGTGCATATATAGGCAGATAGATGGATGCATTCAGTGGTGTCATTCAAATGATTTAGGAACAGGAACTCACTTTTGATTGGCACTTGTTGGGAACCCGGAACCAGCCACAGAGCCCGTTAGGATCCGGAACGCCCGTTCTGGTCCGTTCCCCCTGAATGACATCACTGGATGCATTCATCTTCAAGCATGTGCATTTTTGGTTGCAGGATTACAGGAGATGCCTGTAATACTGTGAATAGCCAACAGATGTCAGGAAAGAGCTGAATTTTGGCCACACGCAGATTTTAGGCAGGGAGAGCAATACATGAGCAGTTTTAAAAGTTCATTTCCAGTTATACATCCAACGGAGAAGACACTTTTCCAGTTAAAGCCAACTTGCTGGCTTAGCTTCCCATACACTATGAATTTCTAGAACAGTGGTTCTCAAACTTTTTAGCACTGGGACCCACTGGAAATGAAATCATGGCTGGAAGTGTCATCATTGTGATACCAGAACCTGCTGCTTTCCTGAGAATGCAGCAATAAGTGGGGTTATTTCTCAGCTATTTTCCACTTCAACAAAGTGGATCAGAAAGAAAAAAAGCCTACTTACAACCTTGAAACAGAACAACCACACATAACAGCCCTCCCCCTTTCCAGCATCCCATCTTCCCATATTTTCAACGTGGCTGCTCTAGGTGCTTCGCAACCCGCCTGAAATTGGCTTGTGACCCACTGGTAGGTCTCAAACCACAGTTTGGGAACCACTGTTCTAGAAGGTTCGTGTCTTCACAATACCTCTGGCATATGGCGTAGGGGAAAAAGCTACTGTAAGCCTTGTGTTTGTGTGTGTGTGTGTGTGTGTGTGTGTGTGTGTGTGTGTGTGCACACGCGCGCGTCCATCCATCCATCTGTCCACATGGAACAATAACCAGTGTTATACTGCTGTCCAAATGAGAGCGCAACTGCTTTTCATGTTCCATTTAATTTTTTTAAGCTGTCTTTCAGAGGAAGTGGAACTTAACATGATTAAACTGTTGGGGGTTTAAATTCCGTGAACTTATGTTCATTATAAACAAGACTAAATTCCTAAGCTAGTATGGTATGACTAACATATGTCACACACTACAGTCAGGCTGATGTACCCTTTAACATTTTAACAGTCCATCAGACATTAATATGACTTAAACATCAAAAACAGGTTCATTTTGCCATTAATATCCTGAAACAAGAACATCTAATATACACATCCTGAGATTTAATCTATAAACACAACCAGAAATGTCTGGGGTGGAGGAGTTTTGTTTATATTTCGGTAGTGCTACTTCCATGAAGCATGAGTGGGCTATCTTTAGTGTTAACTTAAAAGGCTCTCTTTGTGATAGGATACTGATGTCTTCTCTTGTAGAAGTCTTCTGCTGACATGCCAGTCCCTTCTGGAAAGGCACCATATTTATGCCTAATGATAAGTATAGTTTCTTACACTACACAAATCCTCCCATAAGGGGAGGATCTATGTGTGCGCACACGGGCATTTTGTGTGTGTGCGCGCGCGCACGCGCATGTGTGTGTGTGCATGACTGCATGCTCTCTCTCTCTCTCTCTCTCTCTCTCTCTCTCTCTCTCTCTCTCCCCATGCAATCCTAACCTGAAGTTAGGCTGACACAGGCCAGCAAAGTTTGGCTGGCACAAGGGACACCATGAAGTAAGTTTGGACCACTCTCAGGGCACAATCCTATGCAGCGCTGGAAGACGAGGCCGACTCGGCAGCGTTTGCTCCCCCATGTGCTCCTCGAATCTGTGCCCGCTTCGCCGCTTCCCAAGCCTGCCCAGGTCCCCCCCCCAATTCCCACCCCTACCCACCAATCCCAGCGCTGCGTCCGCGTGGAACCTCCCTCGTGCTGACTGGCTTCGGTCGGCACAAGAAAGGCTCAGTGTGGGCATAGCAGGACCGGTGCCGCCTGCAGTGCCGGTCATGCTGCTCTAGTGCCGACGTGGGAGTGCCGATCAGCGCTCCTGGGTCAACCCTAGGGCCGTCGCGCCAACACTATGACATAGTGTTGGCACAACGGGCAGTGCAGGATTGCGCTGCCTGAGTCAGAGGGGCAATACACAGATGTGCACCATCCTCCCTGTCTCCAAGAGTTGTCCGAACGTGCTTTACAGTGGTCCTTGTGCTGGCCAAATTGTGTTGGCTTAACTGTGCCGGCCTAACTCCAGGTTAGGATTGCGCTCTCTCTCTCTCTCTCTCTCTCTCTCTCTCTCTCTCTCTCTCTCACACACACACACACACACACACACACACACACACTTTTATTTCCTGCCAATGGGATGGAAACAAGATGAAATTCAACTACAGCCATTTTTCTTCTTCAAAAAAAAAACACTCCCCCCTCCCTCCAAACAAAGAGAATGGGCAAGTGTGAAGTTGAAAGGAATGAATGGTTATTTTGCCCACTCCCGGTTCAAAGCCACTGGTCCCCACCTTCCACTCCCATGGTGTTACACTCAAGGCAGCCAGCAACAATGAAACATTAGAAATCCCATTGGAACTGGAATTGTTTCTCTTAAATATTATACCAAATAGTTATAGTAAAGAAGAAAAACATATTATGATACATGTTAACACTGCAGCAAGGCTTATTTATGCACAGATGTGGAAAAATGTAGATATACCTTCAGTAGAAATGTTAATACAGAAAATATACGAAATAGTTGAGATGGATATATTAACCGAAAGAGTTAGAAATGGTGAAGTAGATAGAATTAAAAATATATGGAAAATATTTTATGTTTGGCTAGATGGATAGATGGTAGTAGTAATGTGAAGATAAAAGGAATGGTTGGTTTAAAGGTTAAATGATTAGAAAAATGAAATATATGATTTTTTAAGATGATAACCAAATGTGTAGCTTAGAAAATGAATTTGCTGTTAACCGACGGATTCCTAATGTATCATCCTATGTACCCTTTACCTATGTATTTTCCCTTCCTAACCGCAAACCGTAGATATAGATATGAATAAAATTTCATTTTTTTAAAAAAATGAAACATTAGAACACAGCTAAAACAATAATGAGTTTAAACAAAATAAAGCAAAACTAAACCAGAGGAGGGGGCAGGGAGAGAGAGAGAGAGAGAGAGAGAGAGAGAGAGAGAGAGAGAGAGGTCAGTAGGACAACCTCTCAAAAGACAAATTATTATTCTTATTTAATAAATGTATACCCCTCCTTTCTGCCCGATAAAGCGGCTTACAATAAAAGAACAAACAATTAAAAGCAGCAGGCCAGTGCTGCAATGCTGCAACTAATAGTGCAACTCTATGTGAGTCTACTTAGAAGTAAATCCTATTCTATTTTATACTCCCAGATTACCGTTCATAGCAGTGGTTCACAAACGTTTTAGTGCTATATCCCACCTTGTCCACAGTGGGCCATGACACAGTGCTCTCTGTTGCACCGCAATGCCTTATTGGGAGCTCCTGGAGGCCGCTTCCGGGTTGTGCGAGGCTGACGGCTTCTGGGTTGTGGAGGCCCATTGGCTTCCACAGGCCCCAGAATGCCCTGCAGAAGTGATAGGAAGCAACCTCTGGTTTGTGGACTTCCAGTTTGCTTCCTGAAACTGGAAGTTGCTTATAGTTGCTTCTGTGGGACATTCTGAGGCTCAAGGAGGCCAACGCAATGTGTCACAGGCCTGGTGTGAGTGGGATTATATTGATAGATTACCCTGTGGAAATCAGAGATCTCATGCATTTTTGTATTGCAATGGGCAAAAAGTACAAGCATGAATCCCATGGGCTTTCATGGAGAGTCCAGAGACTCTATGAAGGTCCCTGCCTCTAGTTCAGTTTTTCCAGGAAGTAATGGGCTGGCAATTTTTGAGATGCTGTTCCTTTATATGGGCATGGTCTGTGATGGGACAATGGGATTTGGGGGAAATCTGCCTAAAAAAATCAATTGGATCTATGTTTTTTTTACAATGGTACAACAACAACAATAAAAATTATGATTATGTCCTTTCATGCTGCTGTTTGTGGATGGAACATACAGTGAACTCTTGGTTTAATAGACTAATGAGGGAAGGGATGTCTCATTTCTGAAGGTCTATTGAATTGGGATTTGCCCATTAAGCCCCCACCCCTCTGAGCCCCCTCCCACGCTTACCTGCTGAAGAAGGCTATTGCTCCACTCTCCACCAGGGCACTCTAAGAATATCTCCTAGAATCTAGGAGACTAGACTGTAGGAGAGTCCTGGTAGAGAGTGGAGAGGAAGCAGATTTGGAAGGGAACTCAGAGGGTGTTCAGAGGTAGATGGCATCACATATGCTCCTGAGCAACCTTCCACACATACCTACCTCACAGAGTTCCCCAGGGTGTTGCTGCTCTGCTCTCCACCAAAGCGCTCTAGGAATCGAGACATTCCATCTCTATGCTTAGAGTGCTTTAATGAAGGCAGTGAAGGCAGGTTGGAGGATGGAGTGGCAGCAGCCCTGGGAGGCAGAAGTGTGGAAGGAGGCCCTAGAGGCAGGCTGGATCACTACAGAGAAACCTTGTATAACTGGGATCTCTGCAGATATAGGAAAGTGTCCATTATTTCCAAAGTCAGTGATGAAAGTAGCGTGTCAGCACTGCCAAGAAAGGGGCAGCCACCCTCTGGGGCAGCCAACCGCATTGGGGCAATGCAAGAGTTAGTGGCTGGAGCTGCTGCTGGAGCTGGTTGTGGCTGGGTTCCCTCCAGCCTCCCAACCTGTCAAGGGATCCTAGCAACCTCAGAGATAGGCAGAGGGTTCTTCCACCCACTGGTCCTCCTTGCTTGGGTTCACTGGCTGACCAGCATCCTGCCTGCTAGCCAGTCTCCTCCAGATTGCCCTCATCACCTGCTAGCCTGGGGTTATATGGAGCCTCCCCGCCCCCTGGCTCCACCTCTTCCTCCCAGCCAGACAGCATCAGCCCAGACAGACAGCCCGCATTACCTTTACTTCTCTGGTGCTGCTGACAGTGGCTTCACTCCTCTTGCCCCTGGCTGGGCTTCTCTCTCGATTGCAGTGGGACTGGACCTCCTGCAACCAAGGGGGAAAGGGTGCGGCACCTGTCCCTGTTGCTGCCAGATGTAGTGGTGCCTGGTGCTCTACTGCTGGGGCCACCACCACTGCCTCCAGCTGTCAAACTTTGGGGACAAGCCCCTGTTGGGTTTGGCTTCTATTAAATCCCCCCTAGGATTGCAGTGCAAACCTTGGGGTCCTTAGTTTGCGGCATCCCAGTGGCAGAACGGTCAGCTACTCCAACATGAGGAACGAGGCACAGACAGGCATAGGTTTTAAGCTCTTCCGGGGCTCCTTTATGGGTTCAAAGTAGCAAGTAAGAACGAATAGCCATACTTATAGTCATACTTGAGGTCAAATTACATAGTTGGTCAGGCAGTTTTACAGCAACAGATGGTAAATCACTCCTGCAGCAGCAGCACCTCCTTTCCTACACAACCCATACACAGATAGCTCCTGGTTACTGCCTTTTATCTTGCTCTATGGCCAATCATGACAGGGACGTGGTGGCGCAGCGGGTTAAACCACTACTGCTGGGCTTTCCGACCAGAAGTTTCAAGACTGCGCGACGGAGTGAGCTCCCGTTTCTTGTCCCAGCTCCTGCCAACCTAGCAGTTCGAAAGCACCTAAATGCAAGTAGATAAATACTACTTGCAGAAGATTTCGCCAAGAGGGTTAATGCCTCCGTTTGCCCAAAGATAACAGCTGAAGATCTGAAGGTCGTGAGCTCGAGACTACCGGAAGTCTCTGTGAGCGGCAAACCTTGCAAACTGCGGCTGATTAAAAGCTGTGTTCCAGCTGCCTCGTGGGAGGAGGAGTGTGCTGAAGTCAGCTGCGTCTCTGGTGGGAGCAGGGAAGCCATTTATCAGCCAGCAGAAGACAGACGGGTGGCTAAGAAAGAAGGCTAAATCCAGAAAGAAAGATCTGTATGAGTGATGTTCTTGAAAGATAGAACATTTCTGTAAATTGTAAAAACCTTCGGGTTTGTGAATAAAAGTCTGCCTATGTAAACCGCCTTGAGTTACAGTCATTAGAGAAATCTAGTGATCTTAAGAAAGGCGGTATATAAATACATGTATTATTTATTATTATTATTATTATTATTATTATTATTATTATTATTATTAAATAGGGACCACTTTGGTGGGAAGGGAACGGCGTTCCATGCACTATGGCGTAGAGTCATGCCAGCCATATGACCACGGAAGCTTGTCCTTGGACAAAACGCCGGCTCTACAGGCTTTGAAACAGAGATGAGCACCGCCCCCTACAGTCAGTCACGACTAGACCATTCGGTCGTGGGGAAACCTTTACCTTTTTTATGGCCAATCATAGGAGAGCCAGGCTCCGCCATAGGCAACGTGCCCATCGGCACGCATACACACAGCACAGCTGCCCTGTGTTACCTTGATTAGCAACACCGTCCTCTCTGAAGTTCCCTAGTTGGGAAATTCCTGGCCTGACTTTAGGACTTCAGGCCCAACAGCTTCTCATGGCTTGTTCCACTGGCGAGGCAGGGAGGCCCTGGGTCCCTGCGGCTGCCACTGTGGGGAAGCCACTTGACTGGGATCCTGGCTAGGCCAGGCAACCCAGCTGGACAGGGCTTCAGGTCAGACCCCGGACAGAGTGATTAAGAGTGCAATCCAACCCAGCACTGGATTGGCAAGGCCGGCCGGCCAGTGCCAAATCCAAGGCTGGGTTGTGGAGGCTGGAGCCTCTCTGCGGCAAGGGCACATTTTCACCCTTACTGTAGGGGAGGCTCCAGCCTCCCCAATGCGCTCCTCAGCTTTGAGTCTACTAAAGAGCAGAGCCAAGGAGACTGTGCCGCCCGATCTGGGTCCACGCGGCCTCCTGGACAGTCTCTGGATTCAGCCTTATGGCCAAATTTGTAGCCCGCCCACATCCCGCCCATAGCCTCCCTCCTCCTGCCAATCCTGTGTCTGCCATGACACGGAGCCTCCCTCGCACCAGCTGGCTTCGACTGATGCAAGGGAAGCTCGCCTGCAGCGCCGTTCCCATTACTCAAGCGTAGATGTGGGGGTGCCAATCAGCACCCCCGCATCGACGCTAAGGCCGTTGCATTGATGCTATGATGTAGCATCAACATGACGGGCAGCGTTGGATTGCGCTGCCCATCAAGAATTCACTGTACTCAACAGATTATCTTCAAAATAATCAATAGGTACTCCAAAATATATAAAAAAAAAACAATTTGAATTTTTTGAAAACAATTTCAGGGACATAAACCCAAGGGAACTGAATGATCAACAACAACAACAACAACAACAACAACAACAACAAACAGCTGCAAATGTTTGGGGGGTCCTCAAGGTGCAGAGAACTGCTGTGTTTTCTGTCCATTCTCAATGAGTCTGCACCACATTTGGAAAGGTGGTGGAGACCAAGACATAGTTACTTCATGCCAAATGCCAGGAAGCTTGGGGGGAGGGCCCAAATGTTCAGGGTTTATTCTGTTGGAACATTTTGATTCTATCCATAATACAGGCACTCCTGTATTTGGATAATGCGAGGGGAAAAATCCCATTGAATTTTGTAAGACTCACTACTGAGCATACATGATAGATCTACCTATAAATGGTCAGATAATATTGTTCCTGCAGGGTAAGAATCTATGTGTTTAGTTCTACTCTGATTCTGACAAAATACTGTACAGGACAGAATTAATAGTAACCAGTAGGACTTGAGGCACGTGACATATTTCTCTGTAAACATAGCAGGGACTGGATGCTATAAAACAGGGGTGGCGGAAAAACCCATTTGACATAACCTTGTCATGATAGCGTCACAGTTTTATGTAACTGTTCTTGGGTCATGGACTAATGTGCCAAAAAGACGTTAACTGCAGCGCACAGAGACATCATTTCAGAGACAAGTTTGGGGGCTTGCAAATCGACGCTCCAAGCTGTGCCAGATCGCAGCCTCTCAACTCAGTCCCTTTTCCTTTTTCTTTTTCAAGCTTTCATGGTATAAATAAATTGGTGAGTCCATCTGATGTCTTGGGATGTTTGGAGCTGAGGATTCAGCGTTGTCAAATTCCCTGTGCAGTGCCAAGAACACGGGTGAAATCCAGGTCAGGACTGATATATAAGCTCACTAGGCTGCATTGAGATTAGCATCTTTCAGGAAATCTGTAATGGCTGCACTGCTACCAGCCCAATCTGGCTAATGATAATGTAGTGGAGACACATGTTCCTGCATAAGAACTCTCACACACAAAGTAACTGCCAAGAAACAGGAATTTTTCATAGCCCAGTTTCAAGAGACACATTTACCTTGTGATGTTGTCCTTAAAAAAGGGTGCGAGAGCACTATTTGTTTGTTCGCTGTAATCCTATTCACACTTTCCTGAGAGTAAGTGCAATGACACTTACTTCCAAGTAGGCATATATAGGCTTGTGCTGTCAGTCATTCAGTGTACGTTCTGCATTCCTGCGCCAATGGAACTCTGAAGGGAGCTTGCAGCCAAGCCTCTGACAACAATGTAGAATGCAGCCAATTCCTAAAAATGTACAGAACCTGCATGACAGTCTTACCTAAATAGCAGCAGGAGTCATAAATGTGCAGCTATAATATGCCTAAACAAACGAAAAAGGTTTAACTGCAAGAGGTGAGATCGATCAATCAATAGTATTTATATACCGCTTTTCTACACAAAGTTCACAAGGCCATTTGCAGGCAAATGATTGTTATATGGCTCCCTGTCCCCAAAGGGCTCATAATCTAAAACAATGAAGAACCCCACCAGCAGCAGCCAATAGAAAAGACACTGTGCAGGGGTGAAGAGGGACAATTACTCTCCCCCTGCTAACCATTTGAGAGGAACACCACTTGGAAAGGTGCCTCTTGCCCAGTTAGCAAGGGCTAACTAAAAACACAGACTAACAACACCCTTTTGCTCTTGCTAAAATCCTTTGTTTGTATTTTTTTTTTAAAAAAACTGCATACAAATCCTCACAAAAATTAGTCTGTGTTTTGGTTTTCATTCATTCATTGCATTTCAACTGCAAAATCAGCGGCAGTTTGCCTGCTTCTTATTTTGCACCACTCAACTGGCTTGAAATCAGATGTAGTCTAGGACTCCTTCAAAGGATCAGCACTGTGACACTGGACACAAATTGCCCTGAAACTCAGAGGAGACACAAGGCAATACTTGGGCTGAAAATGGGCCACCGCTTTATTAATCATCTCTTGCTGCAGCGTGGTTCCTGACAATGTTTAGGAACAATGCTTAATTGTACTCAGGCTCCGGATGTTATAATCTCTTTGTCCCTGCCCTGGGCAAATCCACTCCTTCACAAGAGGAGTGGGCCAACAATGTACTGCCCCACATACCTGTCCTTCCCAGGATGAGCCAGTCTCATCCCCAATGCCATCTATCCCAGTCAAACAGCCTTTGAGGATGCAAAATGCAGACTCAGGACCCAATCCTATTGCCACTAGTGCTGGCCCTGCGCTTGCTGTAAGTGGTAAGGCCTTACCACTGACACTGGTCAAGTGCCAGTCCTGAGTGCCTGGAGGCGCCCGTATGGAGCAGTCGGCCAGTGAGTGATACCGCTACCAGTGGTGTGGCATTTCTGGGCAGGTGGGGACGGCAGAATTGAGTAGGGGAAGGGGCCGAGTTGGGGTGGGACTGGCAGGGACCTCTGCCACTGTAGCCTAACACCATGTTGGGCCATATGGCCTGACATGGAAGCCCTCAAGTCTGTACTGGCAAAATAGCCGGTTCAGGCTTGAGGAGACATATAGGTGGGGCTGGGCCCTTACCCAGGGGAAGGGGACAAATATCCCCTTCCTCCAAGGAGCTTCCTATGGCTGCTGAAATGCCCATCAGATGCAACAGTAGCCGTTTGGCTACCGCTGCTCCTGCAGGCATCCAGGGACTATAGGAGGACCAGACCACCCCCTTTGCCCTATAACCCCAGGGAACTGTAGTGCAGTCTTCTGCTCACCCTCAATTCCAATAGGGTGGTTACTAATCCTATATTCCTGCTTGTGGACCTGCCCTGCCCATTGTGACCAGGGAAATAAGCCCTGTGGCCCCAATGGCACTGCAGTATGATGCTGATGAAAAAAAGTCTCCCCATTCCCTGGACAATCTGGAGGAAAGACAACCAAGTCCTAGTCGGCCCTGAAGCAATCAGCTAATTCCGTAATGCAAAAATAAAAAGTAAAAAAAAAATGTGGGGTTGGGGGAGAGGGCAAGCAAGTCATCTCTCTTTCCACAGAATGAAATACGCAGGATGAGCTCTTCCCTTGCTCCTCCTAGGCCACCTATAACAAGCTTAAACTACATCTAAACATCATGCTTTGCTATCTGGGAGATGGCTACGTACCCTTTCTTCTGTTCAATTGTGTGCAACAGTGGAGTAGCTATGCCATCTGGCATCTGGGGGCACACATCTTTTAACACCCCTTCCAGAAGGCCTTAGAAACACAATTCTGGTTTTAGCAAAAACCAGAAGTGCATTTCTAAGGCTTCCGACAGCCTCCCTGGGCCTCAGAAAGGCACCCCCTCGATGCCCTGCAAATGTGGCCCCCAGGGCAATTGCCTCCCCAGCTCCCTTTAGCTATGCCACTGGGGATAGAGCCTATTATGTTTCAGAGGCCATCATATAGGGCCTGCCGACTCAGCCTGCTACATAAACTAATAGTAAATAGTATGAAAAATGAGAGGCACCCAGGCTGACATACTCTTAAGCACCAGAGTTTGACAGAGCAGCGAGCAGGACTTAAAATGCAACGATAAAATGCAGTGAGAGCAAGAATTGAAATGAGTGTGTGTGTGTGTGTGTGTGTGTGTGTGTGTGTGTGTGTGTGTGAGAGAGAGAGAGAGAGAGAGAGAGAGAGAGAGAGAGAGAGAGATCATGAGGGGAAACTGCATTCCAGGAATTTCGGACCCAAACTGCTTATGACTAATCAATGCAATATTGTTAACATATTATTCCAAATCACATGTCAGTGATTGGTTTCGTGAGCAGTGATTTTTCACTCCTATGATGCCTTAGCACATTGCTAAGACT
Source organism: Lerista edwardsae (assembly GCA_029204185.1). Taxonomy (NCBI): domain Eukaryota; kingdom Metazoa; phylum Chordata; class Lepidosauria; order Squamata; family Scincidae; genus Lerista; species Lerista edwardsae. Next base: position 2,780,957 of record JAJKFI010000146.1, on the reverse strand, counting down.
AAGAGTGCAATCCTAAGCTGCACTGCAACAGACAGGCTGGTGGGCCTGCACTGTATCCAATGCAGCTTGGATTGCTCAGGAGCCTCCCTGGGGCAAAGCCACATTCTAGGGCAAGGGCACCCCCTCTCTGGGCCGGCACAGCTCCCAGCCCATACACCTAGCCCAGTTCTCCTGCCCCTGCCCTCCCCCTGCCCAGAACTGTTCTTGTACCCATCGAGTTTGGCTGGCGCATGAATGGCACTATGTGTCTGTGGGCTGGTGCCGTTGGGCTGACGCTGGTCCTAGCCCACTGCTAGCCCAGCCCACTGGCACTAGCCCTGATTCAGAGGTGCCGGTTCAAAACTTCAAAACCCTACCTGCTATTGCTAAGTCATAACTGGGGCGATGTAAACTAAGGCCTGGTGCATGGACAACAACTGATTTTTCGTCACGTCATCATCCATTCTGGGTAAAAGGTAAAGGTAAAGGTTTCCCCACGACCGAATGGTCTAGTCGTGACCGACTGTAGGGGGCGGTGCTCATCTCCGTTTCAAAGCCTGTGAGCCGGCGTTTTTGTCCGATCATGGTGGCCAGCATGATTCTACGCCGTAGCGCACGGAACGCCGTTACCTTCCCACCAAAGTGGTCCCTATTTATCTACTTGCATTTTAGGTGCTTTCGAACTGCTAGGTTGGCAGGAGCTGGGACAAGCAACGGGAGCTCACTCCGTCACGCAGTCTCGAACTCCCAACCTTGCGGTTGAAAGCCCAGCGACAGCGGATTAACTCGCTGCGCCACCACGTCCCTGTCCGCCACCACGTCCCTGTCACATCCATCAAAATCTGAGGTGATGGAGAATTTCCCATGCTCTCCCCTGGCCCCCAGGCATACCCCAGGGCAGTAGGTGGGGACTGATGGTTGAGCTGCTGGTACTGCCTGAAGCTAAGAAGGAGAATCTGTGATCTGTTTTTGGATGGGAGTCAGAATAACAGGCTGTGACAAGCTGCAGTACTTATTGTGGCAGTGACAGGAGTCACTGTGCAGCTGATTAGCCAGTGCAGGAATGTTGTGAGAAGGCCAGTCGGCAAAAGAACGGAGTCCAACCTTGAGGACCAGTCCAGGCTGGACTTACAATCACCTGCTGAAGCTCCATGTCACACGGCCAGAGGAGAGAAGGCTACATCTGGGACTGAGGATTTGGTGAGTTGCAGAATATTGTATGTTTGTAAAAAAAAAAAAACAACCATTAAAAATGGTGGTTTAGACTAGCCTGCCCATGTAAGCCGCCTTGGGCATTTGCTTCAGCATGGGAAAGGTGGGGTATAAATTCTTCAAAATAAATAGATAAATATTCCCACCTGCCACCCAGCTCCCTGATCCACCATATCCCTTCCTTCTTTTAAGTATTTGCCAGTTGGGGCCCCACTGTTCTGATCAAGGGAAAAGGGAATCAGGAAAGCCTGTTCCTCTTTGCTACCCTCCTTCTTTCCTTGTATGCCTAGTCGAGCATGCTGGTAGAGCATCAGGATGGAAAATCCCAGCGGCCCTTGTGAAATGAAATTTTTCCAGCCCTCCTTTGGAAATTAGGTTGGCTTATCTCCAGCTGAGTCTGAGCTGAGCTGATGTGATCCAGCTCGAGGCTGAAGCACTGGCCCAGCAATGCAAAGCGCTGCTTGATGCTGCAGCTATTGTCATGATGGGCGTACCTGGGCGCACCAGTATTTCTGAAGAGGCACTTTTTCCAGTGGTGTTCCTCTTATATTTAGCAGGGGGAGAGTAACTGTCCCTCTTCACCCCTGCGCAGTCTTTCTAGTGGCTGTTGCTGGCGGTCTGCCTTTGTTTTTAGATTGTGAGCCCTTTTGGGACAGGGAGCCATTTAACTTTATTATTACTATTGCCTGTAAACCGCTTTGTGAACTTCGTGTTGAAAAGCGGTATATAAGTACCTGTTGATTGATTGATTGATTGATTGAGGGTGCCATTCTGGTGCCTGCATGTGCAACATCTCTTTTCAACTGCACGAACACTCAGACAGTTCTAGCAGCTCTTCCATAGGCCAGTATTGGGACAAGCCAACTTGGCTCCAGACAGAATGCTGCTCTCTGTGAGAAACATCTTGCCAGGAGCTGTTTTACAAGAGAGGTATCCTATAAGAGCAAACCTTTTTCATGCGGCGTGTCCTGCCCCAAGGAAGCACATCGTATTTTGTCCTGCTTCCGCTAAGCCCGCTGCCCTTAAGAATGAAGAAGCTGATCTCAGCCCTGCATGGTTGTCAAATCGCGCTCGGTTACTCCGCGGTTCTGCGAGTCCTCCGGGGGACACAGTGGAAGAATTTGTTTTTACATGAATCCGAGTCAAACGTAGCGAGGCCATGTCAATCTCCAATTTGTCTTTGGGGGATTCCACGGTTCACGGGATTGCTACTTTCTTTGTGACATTGCTTTTATAGGGGGTAGAAGCAGAATATTAAGATCATTACTTCCAGATGCAAAAGTTGGAGAATGTAAAAAAAAAATAAAAAAATTGGCACCGAAATGGTGGACAAACTGGTGGGATCGGACTATGACATATTGAAGCAATCTAGGCGGAAGATGCAACATTAGCCAAGGCTGTCAGTTGGATATTTTTTTTTTAAAAAAGTATAATTTGTTACAAGGTATTGCATATTCTGCAAAACTCTCTAGTCTAAAATACTGAACAGACTGTCTTACCTTTTTTATATACTAAGACACTGATTTTTGCTTATGGGCTACTTGCAACTAGCTGTTAATTGATTGATATTCTGCTGATCTTCTATGGTCTTCAGGGCAGCATAGCTGTTGCTCTCCCATCCTGACACCAACCAGATGCAGACCTGCTTAACTTCAGCATAGTGGCTTTTCTCAAAGTGCCTTCAGACTATGCCCTGGGACCATTTAGGCTGCATGTGTAATGTGTACCCAGCTAGCAACTCTAAACACCTCCAGGTGTGCACTTATAGATTCCTTGCCATCACTGAACATACAAGTGGTTGTGCAGGGCTTCAAATCAGAATGGGCCCCTCTGGGCCATACACACCTCTGTTCACAGAGATGACCCTTGGATGTAATTCTGAGGTTTTCTTTTCCACTAGGGGGCACCAAAAGCACACAAGATTAATCTTTTTTCACATAGTATGTATATATTTTCCAGATGCTCTTGTCAGTGGAAAATGCTTAGGGCCCTCCTAGAGCTTGAATACCATTATAAGGTATGCAGCAAACTGGCCAGCATGCTAGCTATGAAAAAGAAAGAATGGAGAAACATTGTGGCTTACATTTTAAAGGGGTTGCTTGATTATAGATGTTTCTTTCCCAGCTGCATGGATGGAATCATGTGAAACAGAGAGAGAGCGAGAGAGAGCTTGTAAAATTGACACCCAAATTCTCATTCCCACCCCCCTTTACAAACTTTAGGGTAAAATCCTAAAAACGATTCCTTTGGAGTAGATCTCATTGAGCGAAGTGGAATTCATGTCTGGATCCATGCAGAATTGGATCACATGCTTGCTTTATAGTCCCTCCAGGGGCTATAACCTGTAACACACCGTTACTGTTCTATAAGAGAGCATATCAGGGGCACATGCTGTTATAAGGGCTACTTCACAGGAGAACATCTTAGATTTATTTTGATTCCATGCTGAATGTTCCACATCAGTCTAGCCCAAATGTTTGACAGCAAAACGGACAGCTAAAAATTTCACCAGGGGCCCACTGTTTAGCCCAGTGGTTCTCAAATTTTTTTCACACTGGGACCCATTTTTTTTTAGAATGGCAATCTGTCTGAGACCCCACAGAAGTGATGTCATGGCTGGAAGTGCCACCATTGTGATGCCAGAGCCTGCTGCTTTCCTAAGAATGCAGCAATAAGTTGGATTATTTCTCAGGCCTCCTGTTCACATGCCCCCCCCATACAGCAGTGCATCAGAAAAGGGAAAAAAAGCCTATTTACAACCTTGACACAAGCAAAATAGCCACACAGCCCTCCCCTGTTGTGCCAAATTCCCTTTCTGCTGTCTTAAGTCCACAGACTAATTAGCTTCCCTTTTACCCACAAACACTTCAAAACACCCTAAGCCCAACCAAGGCACCACAAAACCTCTCCACCAAACAAAGGCAGTCAGCTTGCCTGCTAAGCCACACCGGCCCTCCTGCCTCCTCCCTTGATGGCTCCAGGGGTGTGGCAGCCACACAATAATTCCCTATAGCAACCTAAGTTGCAACCACAATCACAGTCCTAGCAACCTCAAGTATCCTTTATCCAGTCCTTCGGTCCGTCGGTCCGTCCTGTCCTTCCACAATCCTTGTTCCACACCCCAAACTTCCTGCCCCTACACCCACAGCACGGCTCTTCCCAGGAGCTACTTTTATCCCCAGGGCCCTTGTTATCCCCAATTGGCTGCAGCTGTGAACAAGCTGGAGGCAAAGGCTCTGGGGTTAACCCTGACATTCCTGGCTGACATGGACAAGGGGCCACTGCTGATATCAATCCCTATTTCCTTGGGGTGATCTTCCACAAGTTCCATTACATCCCCCTGTCCAGTGTCCCATCCTCCCATATTTTCAATGATGGCTGTCCTAGGTGCTAAGCAGCCCACCTGAAATTGGCTTGCGACCCACCTAGTAGGCCCTGACCCACTGTTTGAGAAACACTGGTTTAGCATGTAAATAGAAGAATCCTATGCAACTGAGTGTCAAGGTGATGGCTTTGCCACTGCCACATTAAAACCATTTTCTACCAATGATGTGTTAGAGCAACATTGGTAGAAATGCAATCTCCAATGCATCATTGGTAGAAAAAAGGTTTAACCTGGCCCAGCTGAAAAAAATTCTTGTCACATAGTGGAAAGTAGGTTCAAGAACATGAATGATCCCTCACATTGCTTGGCTCGAATCAGAAAACTGTGGTTTTTCAACACAAAGACTCTTCTAGCAGATAGGATTACAGAAAACCATCATATGAATAGTGTTGACAGTATCACTCATCTCCTTCGCATCACCCCAAAACAGTTGATCATGGCTATGAGTTGCTTGCACATTCTCCCCCCCCCCGAAGGAGCTCAGAGTGGTATACACACAGCAAACCCTCTCTCCATTCATAACAACCCTGTGTGTATGTGTGGGGGGGATGTCAGGTGAAAAGGCTGTGAATGGCTTAAGAAGCTCATTCCACTGAGCTCATGGCTGACTGGAGATGAGAACCTGGATCTCACTCATTCTAGTAGGACACACTAATCAACACACCACACTGCTGCTGCCTGCTGGATGGGCTCTTTCGGCATTGGGAATGAGGGATGCTGCTGTTGTTTGAAGCAACTGTGCCTGCTTCTTATCTGCATATGCGTGCCTCTAGTTGAGTCAGGGTAGTTAATGGCCCCATATTATCTCCTGCCAGACTGACGCATGCAGGCACACCATGGAGGCACACACTGCATGTTAAAGTGGGGGACATGCAGACAGGTTGGCCTGCAAGAGGCCTTTGCATATGCCCTCTGATGGCCTATGGATCTCTTCAGACCTACACTAGCTGTATAGCTGGCTAAAGGAGAGCCAAGGGGCCTGGGCTGAAAAATGGGGGATAAGAGCTGGAATAGCACAACTGCCACCAGATCACCTTCTCTCTCCCCAATGTGCTCATTGGTTCTTCCCCGAAATGTTACTCCCCCCAACTATTTCCCACCCCTGCCTCCTCTTCCAGTGCTGCCTGAGTGCTCTGGTGGGGTGTGTTCTTTTGCCAGCCACTTTTCCTGGCAGTCCTGTTCAATGGCTTTCCTACAAAGGGGGAATGCTAGGTATTGCAGGAGACTAAGCTCCTGCGTAACATGGCCCCTCCCCTTTTCCCTCAGAGCCATTCATGGCGCAGAGAGCAAAGCCTTTGCGCCAGCTCTCCAAGCTGCAAATCCAAGGGGGATGGGACCACATTATACAGGAGCTGAGGCTCCTGCAAAACTTAGCATTTTGCCACCGCCTGTAGGAACACTGCTAGTCCTGTTGCACATGTGGCCACTGCCTCCAGTGAGGATGGAGAGGACCTTCCGTGGACAGTTCCAGCATTCTGTCAGTGGACATCGCCCATAGGATTGCAATGCTATGCACACATGCTTGGGAGGAAGGTCCCACTGAATTCAGTGCACTTCTGACTAAGAATAACACAATCTCCCTGCCTTGCTGCAACCATGTGCTGTGGTTAAATCAAGAGTGTGGGGAAACAAACTGTGCACAACATTGAAGATAATGAAAGCTTTTTTCTCAGAGCAGTGCTGTTTGTTTCACAAGTACAAGTTGTTGCTTCCCATTTCAGTCCCAAAGCTCTGAATGGCATGGGGTACGTACAGGAGGTTCCTCATCAGGCCTGCTTCTTCCATGAAAAGTAGTCACACGGAGCCTAACTGAAGCTGGGACCATAGCAATGAGGGGAAGAAGGCTTTCACCCTTCTGTTTCTATTGTTACCACACCCTAAATCACCCCTTGAAACACTTTGCTGCAGAGGGAAAGTCAGGCTCCCATGTTGCTCTTCCTCTTTCCACTATGCTATCAGCAGCTTTGGAAGGGAAGGGTTAAACCTTTCTGGGGGCACAGCCAGTGGTGTTATTCTACCGGAATGCTGGGCGGGACATCTGGATGATCGACAGCCCGCCCGTCGCGTTCCGAAGTGTTACGCTGTTTGCGTAACCAATTACGCCTCTTGTGTACGTTACGCAAATGGCGGAACGCTGCGGAACGCGACAGGCGGGCTGTCGATCACCCGGATGTCCCGCCCAGCGTTCCGGTAGAATAACACCACTGGGCACAGCCTCCTGCTTCAAGAAGGGCTCCTGACATTTGTGCTCCTCATCACCAGCCCCAGTCCATGGGGCTGCTCACTCCTGCCCATGGTCCACCTCAGGCAAGGAGTTGGCCTCAGATTCTGGTGGGGTAGAGTACCTGTGGGCTCCTCAATGCTGGGCTGGCGTTCTGCTTCTTTGGGCTGGTCCTGGCGGCAGGGTAGGGCATCAGAGTGCCTTCAGGTTTGCTACCAGCCAGCCACTCATCATTAGCCCGAGTGGTGTTATACCCTTGGGCACTCCCGGCCCACCCTGTATCCAGCCAAACTCTTGGCTTCCCACCCTCTTCTCCAGGTTATCTGTCCCTTCTGTGGCTTATAAAAGTGAGGCAGGGTGCTCCCCAGGAAGGAAAATGGCTGCCACCTTTACCATGGCAGCAAGATGGCCGCCATGGCCGCTCCTGAGCTGGCACCATGGCATCACCATGGTGACTGCCAGATGAGCCGTTCAGCTGCTCCCATGGACACAATACTTATGTTGCCACAAGCCCCAATGCCACAGAGAAATGGTGTACTGGACTCTGGAGGCCCAAGACGCTGGCAGCAGCCTGTGCTGCACAAAGAGGGGGGGGGCTCATCTGCAATTTGTTTGGGGGTGTAGCAGTTGGGTAAGTCTGGCGCCAGACAGCCCCTTCTCACATTGTCAGGCCTTTGTTCAAATTGGGTCCCTGTATGACTGCTTTCTAACATAAACGTTGAAGACATGGAGAGATTTCACACCAGTTGTATTTCTCAGGCTGTCTATGAAGGCCATGCCTATGAGTGGACTCATGCCCACATTCCCATAATTTTACAGTGAACACAAAGCTCCGTCCTCTCCAGCTTCTCCTCAGTGCTTAGTAGAGTCATCACTTTGCTTCTCCACCCATGGCTTCTTGTGGTGCTGTTTCAGAGGCCTGTGAGCGTCCAAGATTCACCACGGTCAGGTCCCTTCAGCACATCATCCTTGGCTCAATCATAAGCCAGCTTGCGATGAATTCCTATGGATGTGCAGAGAGTGGTTGAAGCAGTCACAGTTCCCAGCATATTTTGAACAAATTGCTTTTCTTTGGGGAAATAGAAATTGACATCGCAAGAAGCAGATGGGAAAAATAAACACTGTGAATGGATATGCCTCTTCTCTGGCAAACCTGGCTAGAACTGCTATGGTACTGACAGTACAATGCCACCAGTAATTATCTTGATTTTTTTAATGTGATACTTGTCAGACAGTTGTTTTCTATTACGTTCAACTGTGCAGGAACACAAAACGGGTGGGGAGGGGGGAGTCCTGGGAGGAAGGATAAGACCTGGAGTGTATTAGGAGTGAAGGCAACCCAGCGAAATATTGTAGGATGTCCAAGTGGAGAAGAAGAGGCTGCTAGTTCAAAGATAATGCAGTCAATGCTTTGGGTCCCTGGTGCATTGAAGTTGCAGTTTTTTTTCTTCCAGCATTGCTGTATGTCATGTGCTCTTTTAATGTCATGGAACATCCAGGTGATGAGTGTGCTTCAAACATACATCTCTACCAGTGTCATTCCTAGAAGGAGGGCAAAATGGTAAATTTTGCAGGAGCCTGAGCTCCTGTGTAAAGCGGCCCCTCCCCCTTGCCTTCAGAGCTATTAGCAGCTTAGACAGCTGGCTGCGAGGATTTGCTCTCTGAGCTGTGAATGGCTCTGAAGACAAGGGAAGGGTCAGCTTTACATAGGAGCTCAGGCTCCCACAAAACTTATTATTTTGCCCCCCCTCTAGGAATGCCACTGTAAATGGATATCAAAACTATGTGGGGTTCCAACATGTTAATAAAACTCCAGATTATGGGAGAGGTTTTTTTTTTTCCTAATTCACTTCACTGAACAAGAATGCCAATT
>JAJKFI010000146.1:2715819-2772277 GCA_029204185.1 Lerista edwardsae | reverse complement strand
TTTTTTTTTTCCTAATTCACTTCACTGAACAAGAATGCCAATTACCATATGCAGTTTAACGTGCATACGATAGACACAATGGCCAGTGAAAATATTGCGTGCACAGAATCAACCAAACAATCTTCTGCAGAGTACAAGAGTTCCTTGCTGAGAAAGTCAAGATGGAAACCATTCCTTAAAGTGAGTGTGTTGTATTAAAAGAGAAGTTACTCATGACACAGCACCAAGGAACTCAAAGGAACAAATTAGGCAAAGCTTCATATGACAATAAACCCATTTTTAGAAAATAAGCTTAACAATTGCTTATGATGTATGAAAAAGGAATGTCCAGTGGCATTCCTATGGAGGGAGCACTACTTTTTCCAGGAGCCTGAGCTCCTGTGTAAAGCGGTCCCTCTCCCTCAGAGCCATTCACAGCTGGGAGAGCTGGCTTTGCTCTTGGAGATGCGAGTGGATTTGCTCTTGGAGATGCAAGAGCTGCTTTACACAGGAAGGCAAGGGCTGAAGGCAAGGGCTGCTTTACACAGGAGCTGAGGCTCCTGCAAAACCTACCATTTTGGCCCCCCCTAAGAACGCCACTGATCTTTACAATACAATACATCATAAGCTCTTCTGAATGTAGACCCAGGGCAGCACACAGAGAGCCTTGCCATATTGCCCACATAGCCCCAACAAATGAACGAGATAAGGTTCTTGGAATAAAAGAGGGCCACAATGTATTCAAGTGATTCATACGAGCATTTCAATCATATACTGCAACAGGTCCAAACTCCCAAAACTCATAATCTCCCCCTGTAGTCCAGGCTTCTAACTTGCAGGATGCTGCCAGCCATTGTCTTTCCTCACCCTCCCCTTTTGAATGATCCCACCCTGACTCCAAGATTTATTCATTTATTTTATTATTACAGTATTTCCATACCTTCCTTTTAGACTAATAGATTTGAGTCTTACAGACTGAAGGGGGGTTACATAGGCAGGCTGAGTACAAACCCCATTTTTTTTTTAAAAAAAATTATTATTATTTACAAATGTCATTCTATGAGAGAAACGCGTAGGACTCTTTATTCAGATGTTTCCCTTCACAGTACAGTTGTCATCCTGGCTGCACAGCTCTTGTGCTTTCCAAGTTTCCACAGGCAGCTGGAAAACATGCCTCGGGCTGGTCCTCAGGATGTTATCAATTTCTTGCCAGTTGACTCTTCCACACTCCTCCGCATTTCTTTGTCACCCATCCAAAGCGAGACCCAAGCTGATCCTGCTTAGCTGTTCCAGGCAAGGTGACAGCTCAGTCTCCAGACCACATCTCCTGTTAGTTGCCAACAGTTACTTCTCTGCATCAGCCCCTGGGAAGGGGGTCAAGAAAGCTGGACTGCACAACCCACTGCAAGCTGGACAGGCTTTGAGCCAGGTAGCCTCTTGGCTCTCCTCTGATCCTTTGCTTGCTTCACCCCCCTCCACCCCCAGCTCACACTAGTCCTGCTGGCTGTGCCTGGCCTGGCTAATTAGCTCCCCATCCTTTCCGTCACTCTGGAGTTGATGAAAAAACGCCATAACCAGCCAAAGCAAAACAATTTGGCTCACCTATTTGGCTCCCAAAGGCAGCCAGCACATCTCCAAATGATTCTCAGGGAGGTACAGAGGGTCTATGAGCTTTCACTCTCAGAAGCTCACAACATGCACTCTATTTGGGGAGGAGCAGCATCAAATGCCATAACTCCTCCCCCAAATTGTTGCACCAGTCTCCACTCCCTTCTTGATCTTATGCAGATTGGGAGATGAGGCAAAGGGCCACTGGACCAGAAAGGGCAGGGAGCCATTGTCCCATCATTCCGGTGCAGGGCACAAGTACCAAATCAAGAACAGAGGAAGTGTCATTACTCTCACCAGTGAGTGCAAGCACTTGTTTTTATTGCTGTTGAAAGGCACAAAGGAAGTCTGCGGCTTAACCTGAGAATAAGGGTGCAATCCTAAACTGGCACTGTGCCGGCATAGCACTCTTGTGCGTGTGCGCTGCGGAATCTGTTGCTGGACCAGCACAAACGGTGGCGCTGACACATGGGCACAGCTGCGCCCGTCAGCTGCGCCGGTCGAGCGCCAGTGTCGCATGGCCAGCACAGGACTGTGCCAAGGGCACACAGGGGCATAACAAGGCAGTGCTGTAGGTGGCGGCGGGGGCAGGAATGGGACACGGCCATTGGGCCATATCCTAACCTTGTCCCCAAGCTGGGCAGCCCCGATTCGGATCGCTCCAGGCCACGTGGACCTGCGCCTGCAAATCTGCAGGTGCAGATCTGAGCAGCTCCATAGGGCTGGCTGGGGCTTATCTTGGGGCAAGAGGAAAACCTCCCCTTGCCCCGCGCTGAGCTGCTGCTGCCTCCTAACATGCTTAGGATGCAGCCCAGCTGCACCGGCCTGGCTATTCCAGCGCAGTTTAGGATTGGGCTGCCCATCTGGATTTTGTCTGAGTTTGGAGCCTTCCTGCTCAAAGACGACCATCAATACTGAGCTATTATGGCCAATTAATTATTTCTTCAGAGGCATTTGAGCCTCTGAGCTGCAATCCTTAGATTCTGAGTTGTTCACTTGGAGAATGCATAGAAAAGGAATCCATTTCATTTCAGTAGTACTTAAGCAGCCATATATATAAGTTTTCAAAATCACATCTTTTTCCAAACTCACTGCTCAGTTTATTAATGATTTTCCCCAGAATGTTTAGGCTTTTATGTGTTCCCAGAACACATGTTTATAATCACTTAAAACTTATGAGCAACTCCAAAAGGCTCTATTATCGCTGAAATCAAGTTTACCCGAGAGGGCTGGTTTCCAAGAGAATTTACTTGGGATTAGAAAATGGAATTTGCAAAAGCTCCAGTGCTTTATCTGCCATCATTTTCTGAACTTTCTCCAAAATTCTTACCCATTGTTCTTTTTGTAGTTGGATGCTTAGAATGCAGAGATCGTGAGAGCACAATGAGCCTCCTGATAAGAGCAAGTGGGGAGGGGAAAAAAAGTCAACTTGATCTCAACTCCTTGAAGTTAATGAAAACAATGCTTTTTGTTCAGAGGAACTTTGGAGAAGGTGAAGAGATGCTTCTCATGTCATAAAGAAGTCGCTCATGTTTAGCCAATGCTTCCCAAACCTTTTAGCATAGCAACTCACTTTTTAAAACGACAATTCTATTGCAACCCACTAGGCCGGTGGTTCCCAACTGTTTTAGCACTGGGGCCCACTTCTGAGGTACGACAACCTGTCGAGACCCCCCCCCCAAAAAAAAACACCCAGAAGTGATGTCATTAATCAGGCAGTGACATCATTGTGCCAGTAAAAAAAAATGTATGTAGACTAATACAATTACTAAATGTAACAGTTATTTTCAGGTATGTGGAAACACCTTGAAATTTGTTCAGAAAACTTATTTCTCTGTTTGGAGGCTCCCTGAAAATGTTCCAAAATGCAAATTTTAAAATGTTGCACAAATGCATCTTTGGTGGTAAATGAGGTCTCCACAACCCCTTAAAATCAGTTAACGACCCCCACAAAGGGTCCTGACCCCCAGGTTGGGAACCACTCCACTAAATCAATAAAAGATATCTAGAAAGAAATGTTTTAACAAGCAGCAATAACAATAACTGGAGTCCTGTGCTCCCTAAGCTGCTAAAGACCTTATGCAGTGATGTCATGCAGGGGGAACGCGGGGGAACTCAGTTCCACTAGTTAAAATTAGGGCTGACTCTGCCCACTTCACTCTCCCTCCTCCCCCCTCCCAATTACTCTGCAAAGAGCTTTTCTTCTTGGTTGGCCGGCACTCAGAGGGCTAAAGGGAGCGACTCCGGATTCCTAGGGGGGCGAAGGTAGTGATGTCATTCAGGGGGAACGGACCAGAACGGGAATCCTAATGGGCTCTGTGGCTGGTTCCGGGTTCCCAACAAGTGCCAATCAAAAGTGAGTTCCTGTTCCTAAATCATTTGAATGACACCACTGACCTTATGTATATTATATTTGTAGACATTTCCTAGATTCTCCCTAGAAATTCCCTAAGGACTGTTCTCTCAAATCTTTACAGTCATTCCAGGGTACCCAGAAGGCTGAACAAGATGTGCAGTTAGAGATTTCCAGGTGAGACAAAAGGTTGAAACTGGGTTCACATGTGAATACACCAATTACCATAGAAAATCATAATGCAACATTTTAATTTGGGGTACGAAGATTACCTCATAGTAAAGGTAAAGGTTTCCCCACGACTGAATGGTCTAGTCGTCACCGACTGTAGGGGGCGGTGCTCATCTCCATTTCAAAGCCTGTAGAGCCGGCGTTTGTCCGAGGACAAGCTTCCGTGGTCATGTGGCTGGCATGACTCTATGCCGTAGCGCACGGAACGCCGTTAACTTCCCACTGAAGTGGTCCCTATTTATCTACTTGCATTTTGGTGCTTTCAAACTGCTAGGTTGGCAGGAGCTGGGACAAGCAATGGGAGCTCACTCTGTCACGCAGTCTTGAACTCCCAACCTTCCGGTCGGAAACCCCGGCAGCAGCAGTTTAACCCACTGCGTCACCACGTCCCTAGCATTCCAGCTAACAATTTTCTTCCACAAACTGGCTAAGGGTGCTTGCAAAGGTTTTTTTAATGTTTCAAAAACTTTTCGTGACCCACCAAAAATCGGCTTGTGACCAGTGGTGGGATTCAAATAAATTAACAACCGGTTCTATGACATCATAGCCGGAGCCAAAAAAAACCCAAAGCCAGCCGAGGTAAGCGAGTGGGCAGGGCCCGGCCATTTAACAACCGGTTCTATAGAACCTAGGCGAACCCCCTGAATCCCACCACTGCTTGTGACCCACTGTGGGTTTTGACCCACAGTTTGGGAAACCCTGCTATAGGCAGACTCAACATCAGGACCTGTAGTAGCAGCAGCAGTGGCAGTGATTATGGACCAAACCACGAAGAAGACCACCCCAAATGTTATGCATTGGCACTTAGCATGATGGTTGGGTGACCCTAGTTGCATGTTTCAAACTTTGGTCAAGGCCAGGCCAAAGTGAAGCCTGTAAGCCAGACTTGGTGTCTTTCTTCCTATTGCCTCCAATAAGCATCTCTCCCGCCCCTTCTCTGGTCCTTATTATTGGAAAAGCCTTAATTGGAGCATGTGTACTAATTTCCCCAAAGCAGCTGCAACATTCAGATCAAACTCTGGCTGCCTAATCAACTCTCCAGACCAGTAGCGACTCTGCAGTGGCGTAGCTAAGGCATCTGGCACCCGGGGCACAACAATTTTTAACACCTAGAAGTGGGCTATCTCAGAATGCCAAGTGCAAGGGAGGGGCAACAGGATACAGCTTTTTGTTGTCTTGTGTGCTCCCTGAGGCATCTGGTGAGCCACGATGAGATATAGGACTAGATCGGCTTAGAACATAAGAAGAGCCCTGCTGGATCAGGCCAAAGGCCCATCTAGTCCAGCTTCCTGTATCTCACAATGGCCCACCAGGTGCCCCAGGGAGCACATGAGACAACAAGATGCCTGGATCCTGTTGCCACTCCCACTGGATCAGGCTTTTGGCCTAATCCATTGTGGCTCTTACGCTCTTCTGTTTCTTTCTGTTTTTCAGTCCATGCAAGTGAGAGCCCAGATGATTAGCCTATAGGAGTTCCAGCACAGAGGTCCTGTAACAGGTCCACAAAGCGTCTGAGCATATGAAGTTTGCACTGAACAAACAGCCTTTGTGGGTTTGCGAGTGAAAATCTCACTTGCCCTCCTTCGAAGAACCCCTAATAAACACACTAGGGGTATCTCTGCTCAGCCTTCTAAGGCAGCTTCTCCGCTCCTCAGAACAACTCTGGACACAACTGGAACGGCATTGGGTCAAGTGAGGCCCTGTTTCACCTGCCTCTCGTGACCATACATCCCTGATCTTTCAGTCTCTCTTCCAAGCAGCTGATCCTGCTTAGCTTTTTCAGGCAAGGCTCAACCTCCTGCAACATGTTGCTAGCCTGCAATCCTGATCATTTAATCGCTCATTGCTAGTGTTTGTTTTCCTAAACACAGGTTTACATGGTTCACTTCCAGAAGACAAACTCGAGCCATGCATTGGGCAAACAAAATATTTAGGTCAGTGGTTCCCAACATTTAAGTATCAGGACTCATTTAAAAGAAAACTTCCCCTCTACCAGCTGCTCAAGCCTCTGTGGCTATAATGGTGGTTGAGTAGCAGAGCTCCCCCCCCCCCCCGCCACCCCCAAGTAGCAGGTTGTTTAACCCTTGATGCACATAGCTTATTCTGTTTTGTCAGTTTCACAACCCACCAAAAATTGGGTCATGACCAACTGGTGGGCCACCGACCCAAAGTTTGGGAGTCACTGATCTAGGTCATATTTCCTCTCTTGATTTCATGGATTTTCATGTGCGAAAATTACAGGGTGAGAGCAGTGAGGTCTTCGCCCCCTAGCAATTATTTTTAGACTAGCTTTTATGTACCCGGCTTCGCCCGGGTGTTTATATGTGCCATCCCCGACCCCCCGCCACTCACCAGGCATACAGATGGCCCTGTATTGGTTTGCCTGCAGGAAACCTATATGCGCCCGGGTGTTGATATGTCCCATCCCTGCCCCCCCACTCACATGTGTGCCCGGGTGTTTATATGTCCCATCCCTGAGCCCCCCCCCACTCACATGTGTGCCCGGGTGTTTATATGTCCCATCCCTGACCCCCCCACACACTCGCATGTGTGCCCGGGTGTTTATATGTCCCATCCCTGACCCCCCCCCCACACTCACATGTGTGCCCGGGTGTTTATATGTCCCATCCCTGACCCCCTCCCACTCGCATGTGTGCCCGGGTGTTTATCTGTCCCATCCCTGACTCCCTCCCACTCGCATGTGTGCCCGGGTGTTTATATGTCCCATCCCTGCTGCTGTACTGTTTCTGTTGCTCTAGATGTAGTAGCCCTCTGTTTCATATCCTTTGTGACGCTGCTGTACTGTTTGTTTTGCTCTAGATGTAGCAGCTCTGTCTCTTATCGTGTAGTCTTTTGTCACACTGCTGTACTGTTTCTGTTGCTCTAGATGTAGCAGCTCTGTGATGTAGCGTTGCAAGTTGTGTTTTTTTTTCCTCAGGTGTTTCCTGTGTACGCTGTTGTTTCATCTTTGTAGCCTTTGGTTGCACCTGCCCAATTGCCTTACATTACAGAGTGAAAGTAAACTTTCAGAGAGAGAGCAACAGCCACAGCACCTTGTGCCAACTGTCCACTGCCAAGCAGGGACCGCCCACATGTCCACAGAACACAAATAGGGAAATCTGTTTGCTGCTGTTTGTCTTCAACTGTAAAGAGTTCAGTTGCTGCCTGAAGATTCCGCATGTCATTTGCATCTCATCATGACATCATCAGAGCCTCGGAATGCTGCGGCTCAGCCCATAGCTACCCATAAAGAACCACAAATTCGCTTTTACCCGCGCCCGTGGGGGCGCGATCCGTTCCAAAACTGCGTAGCGATGGTTTCGGGGGGCCAAGGCACCCGCGTGCCGAGTTTGGCGCGAATCGGTCCAGGCGTTGCGGAGCCTACGTGGAACAAACATACACACATACATACATACATACATACGCTCTTCTTTATATATATAGATAGCTATAGGGATGATTTGGCCAAATTTAGGGAGAATAAGGAACATGTAGGGATTGTGGGTTTTATCTCCCCCCCTCCATAATTCAAGCATTGTTTCGGTACCAGGTGGGAGTCAAAAGTCTGGCTACAATCCAATCCAAATTATTTCATAGGGAAAGTCAAGGATATGATTTAAAATATCCCACCAAAATCAACAGGACTTCAAAGTGCTGCACTTTGGCTGGATTCATGCCTTGTGGGGAGGAAAAAAAACCCAAGAAAGTGAGTGGCGGCTATCGCAAATTATTCCATATAAAGAACAGAAACTTTCCATCCCATTTACATTATCTAAATTAGATTTTTCACACCTGCCCTGTAAATCATAAGTGCTAGGGGAGGTATTTCACATGTGAGATATATTTTGGAATCTTTTCTGTAACACTCATGTTCATTTTCCAAATTAATCTTCTTTGGAGTTTGACGTACAGTGATGGCAGGTGGTGGTCCTATAAGGAAGCCAATGGAACACTATCAGCCTTAGGACATCATGCCTGATGACATTCTATAACTACGGACTCTTCCTTCTGTATGCTCACATTGATTACAGTCTCTGTCTTCTGTTCCTGCTTAGCATCCATGGCTTCACTGCATTCCTATGTCAAAATGTCGGTCCATGTTTATCAAATGTGACAGTGATTAATACAGAGCAAAATGCCTGCCTGCACTGTACAGTGGTTTTGGCAAGGATTTTGTCTTCAAGCTCTCCCCCTAACTTCCAAGGAAGCAGGAATTAGCCTCTGCAGCTGTTTGGCATGAGATATTTTGATCTTACTATTAAGTGATTTGTTCCAGCCAGCCAATCAGACCGGTTAGATTTCTAAACATTGTCCACACATTTCCTCTCTATGATTTGTTTTCACATTCGCTTCAAGCAGAGGTAGATATTACTATTTAATGTTAATAAAGTGAACTTTTAATGTATTTTTTCAGTGCCTGATGAATTACTACGTATTCCTGGTGAGTTGTTCGATACTCACCTATTATAAGGTGTTTCATTTGTGATCCAATTAGAACGGAGCAGTTCTATTTTGTTTAACAAGCCAGGACTCTGGACCCAGAGCGTATTGTGAAATGTAAACAGAAGTAATTCCTGGTAATAGGCACATGTGATTTTCCATACTGTTATAGGCATTTTATGAACGGGAATTTGAATTTGTGGTGCCACAGGCAAAATGCACGTATCAATAAGACTAGACAAGCAACGATCTCTACCACCCCAATCCCAGGTACATTTCTTTCCAAGGTATATTTCATTCATTTTAATGGAGTTTACTCACAAGTAAACTGTCCTCGGGGAACATTGTCTGCTTCTGTTTTAAACTGGAACCATTCGTTTCAATGATCCTTCCACAGTGTTTGTCCATTGTCCATTATCTATACATACTAGAAGTCAGAGCATATGCACTGCTTTGTGTGTACTGTTAGATTAAGAGAGCAATCCTAACCTGGAGTTAGGCTGGCACAGTTAGGCTACCAAAGTTTGGCCAACACAAAGGCCACAAAAGCACATTTGGACCACGCTTGGTCAGGGAGGATGGCGCACGTCTGTGGGATGGCCTCTCTGACTCTGAGAGTGGTCCAAGCATATTTTAAGGTGTTCCTTGTGCTGGCCAAACTTGGCTAGACTAACTGTGCTGGCCTAACTCCAGGTTAGGATTGCGCCCTGAATGAATGTTTTACACCCTACAAAGGAAGGGAAAGCCCAGGAAAAGGCAGGGTTACTACCAACAGGAAGTAGCTGGTAGTGGTTAGCATGCACACACCCCTTCCTGCTTCTCACTTTTGCTTTCCTGGACCAGCAGCTGAATGGGGAAAAACCTTGGTAGACTGTAACATTGGCAACCATCCCAGGCTATGGAAACCAGGCAGAGGAGGGATGCCTTGTCAAAAATATACCCTACAGGACAGCACTTGATTGCAGGGGTTCTTATTAAAAAATCAATCTCACAGTAGTGTCTGCAGGGTGAAGTGAGAATCCACAGAATTATCCATTTACATGGACCAGGCAGTCCAAGGGTCAAAATGGAACTAGTTTCTTAAACATCTAAACAAAAGGGATTAAGCAAAATGGAAGAAGAAAGGCAGGTAATAAAAGTATGGCAAGATAATGAAAACACGCCTGAGGCAGGAAAGCATAAGCAAAAGCTTTTCCCCCCACAAGGCTGCCATAAACATGAATGCCCGGCAGATGAAACGGAGATGCTGCTCAGAGCATGTGACCTCAGCTGGTTTTGCCCCTGCCCTATTACAGGAAACTCTGCCAATACCAGATGTGCTTCTGACTGACAACTGATTACAACATCGAGTAGAAAAGTGGCTGTTTGTTCAAGACAGCAGTCAGTGAGGGCTATTCAGACATTGCTTTTCTGTCCAAATGAAATGTCCCAGACAGCCCGGATGGCATGTGGCATGCACAAAATGAAATGGGCCATCACAGTTCTTGGCTGGCAGCAGTAATTCCTGTGATCTCAGCAACTAGAAGAAGTGAGCTGGTAACTATGCCAGTTGCTGTCTACAAACAACCATAGAAGGTGCCATCGCTCAGTGGTAAAGTGGAATGTGTTTTGCACATGGATGTGTCGAAGTCACTAAACGCGAGTCGCGAGTCCAGTTGCGAGTCATTGGCCCTGCAACTAGACTAGACTCGAGAGTCAAAACTTGCACCCATTGCTATTGTACTCACAAAAAAATTTAGAGTCATTTCAAGTCGAGTCTGAGTCATTTTGAGAAATGAGTCATGTCACGAGTCAGTTAGAATGGAGCAGTTCTACAGTACATCATGGCTACAGGTGGCAGTGCAGTACTACAGGTGCCACAACATGCCTTCTAAGAGGCCCCTCCCACTCACTGTCAGAGCCATTTCAGGCAGCAGTGGCAATGTGCAGGAGATGCTTATGCGTTGCCACTGCCACCCAGAGTGGCTCCAGAGGTAAGTGGGAGGGGCTGCTTACACAATGTGTTGCATCACCTGCAGTACTTAGCGCCCCATCACCGTTGTAGCTATGTTACTGTGGACAAACAACAGGTGAAAGCTACTGTCTTAATATTTTGCTTATAAATTCTGCAGAATAGAGAAAGCTTGCTGGCCACTGCCAGGGACCGAATACTGGGTGAGATGGATCTTTGATCCAGCATTCTACACAAGCGTTAAAACAGGTTTTTTTTAATTTAAGATTATTCTTTCTTGCCTATAAGTAATTCAAGGCAGCTTACAATGGATGGAAATGACATCCTAAAAAGTAAAACATTAGAACAATACACAAAGGCTAAAACACCTCCAGCCCACAACAAAACCCACAGTCGCCTCATCCCCCACCACAACTGATCTTCATCCATCCATCCTCATCCTCTGTCACACTCCCAAATTCCTTCCGGGATGCTCTTCTTAGGAATTTGTTCACATCTCGCACAACCCTAACCCCACACATACATTTACAATCTGTGCATAAATAAATAAATAAATAAATCACACATTGTTAGTCAACCTGTACACTATGAACAGTACACTAACTTTATAAGTTTTAAAATTAAAATGGTGCTGCTCTATTCTTTGTTCAAATAAAAGGCGTTGATAAAATGTGAAAGATGTCACATTATGTTCTCAGTTGCACCAGCATACATAGCTCGAAAAGTATTCTAGGCATGCCAAGGCTTTAATTGGAATGTTTTCATAACTGGACATTTCTAATCTCCACGGACTTCCAGCCAGATGTTTGCGACTTCAAATCATTCAGTCTCAAAAAGAAATTGCTGGGCTTATTATAATATTTGTAATACGCTCCTTTTGATCCGAATACGGTGACATAACTCAGACGTCTTCCTTGCTTGCAAGCTCTTTCTCCATAACTGACAACAGATGATGGCGTTTTGACCTTGATCCAGAAAGTTGTACTTGGACACTCATCTGTACTTGAAATTGGCTTGGTTGTTAGGGACCTGCAGAATCAGACTTTCAAACGTATTGGAAGAGTTAAAAATGGCTGGAGAGAATTTTCAGTGGTAGTCATTGTTAGACCAGGAAGAAGGAGAGCAATGGAAAGGTGTGGTCCATGGAGCTGGAAGGAGAACAACTGGGAATCCAGAATAGAACTGGAGAAGATGCACTATTGGTGGTCCAAAACTAGATGCCTAGCTTTTATGGGAATTGCTGAAGTCCCTGTACATGTGCATGCAAATTTTGTTTTTGAAATGTTCCAAGTATTAATTTGGAATGTGCGTGTTTTTTTTTTAATGGAATAAGCACAGCAACTCAAAATTGAATGCAAAAGTGAATTGCAAAATCTCCAGTTTCAGATCCATAGCAACAGTTCTTGGTGCTTTTGAATGAGTGCAGCTGGCTGGGTCTGCTGGACTTAACCCCCGAGGCACTTTGTCCTATGGTAACGTGTCTGTCTTCTTGTGCATTGCATTGAGAGCTCTGTTCTCATCCTTCTGTCAAACATTCTGTCATGCTCTCAGGTGACCAAGACACAGAATTATTGGCAGTACTATGCATCAAATATATGCAGGCTTGATTACCAGTGGCCAAGTTCCCTAGGCTCAGATGGTAGATTTGGTTCTCGCACTCAGACTATGTCCTTGAGTGCACCCCTATATGAAATGCATGCCTATATTTTCCCCTGCAAGAAAATGTTTCCAGTTACTCCTATGATGAAATAAAAGCTTTGTACTTGGAGATTCTTGCTCTGAGGACTAAACATGCATATATTTATTGTATGTCTAACCAGAAGTAACATGACTAGTGACTCCCCTTGTGGGATGTGCTAGGAATCAATGCACTGGAACAGTGGTCTTGAACCTTTTTCATGCCACAACCCCAATAAATAAATAAATAAATAAATAAATAAATAAATAAATAAATAATGAGACTGGGGACTTCACTGTCAAATCATCCCCCCTCCCAGGATCCTATTTGCCTACCCCAACCCCATCACCACCCACTCCCCACTCCCAGCACTGTTCACTGTAACTAAGGGTGCAATCCTAACCTGGAGTTAGGCCGGCATAGTTAGGCCAGCAAAGTTTGTCCAGCACAAGGGCCACCGTAAATTATGTTTGGCCCACTCTCAGAATCAGGGTGGATGGTGCACGTCTGTGTGCTGGCCTCTCTGACTCCAAGAGTGGTCCGAACATACTTTACAGTGTCCCTTGTGTCCTAGGTGCAGCACGACCCACCTGAAATTGGCTTGTGACCGACTGTTTGATAAACACTGATACAGACATTTTATGACAGATAGTCTATGACTCAACCAAGTATTCGTTTCCACACTTGACTTGACTGAGGGCCAAACCAAACACGAGGTAACAGGGTCATGGGCGGAAGCCTGTCACTAAAGCCTGGCAATGCAGTGGGGTTGGTGATTTAAAGCAGGGCGTGGGGGGGAAAGCAGTTTGGGATGCAAAATCATGGGCAAGGGCAGCATTTTGCCCCCTCTGCCTTTTCAATCACTCTCCCACTACTTTTGAGTGAATCAATAGGAGCCAGTTTGGCAGGAGTCTTGCCTGCCCTGTCTCTTAGTTCCTTTAGCTTTGCCTCCTCTTCTAACTCATATGTGTTCCTGAGTTGTAGCCTTGATTATGAAATTTACAGGTAGTTCCATTTGGGAGCGGTTTAAGCGCCAACAATGGCTGCCAGCACTTCTAAAATAGTACACTGTATCTGAAGACGTGGACTGGGCTGGCTTCCTACACAGTGAGTCTAGCCAGATGGTGGATTGCACTAATGGGGCACATTTGTAATAGTTCAGGCACGGAATTAATAATAGTTAGGTTCGCCCAATGGGACTCTGGCCTAATAGAGTGTCTCCTTAACGTATCTGGCCCCCATCACTTTGATTGCTTCGTGCCAAGGAGGTTTTGCGCAAAGGCTCAAAGGTGATCTCTCAAGGATTTTTTCGTTTACTCTGCAATGCATAAGGAAGACTGGAAAAAAGAAGGACTTACGTTTTTTTTTTTAAAGACGTGTTGGCTGCATGCTTCGTATTATCATTTTTAATAATAGTAAAGCTGATAAAGAAGTGAGAAATCTGATTTTTCTTGAATTTCTTGGAGAGCATGCTATGGTATATTCCTTATTACAGGGGCTTTGATAAAGAGGTTGGGTCTGCTTTGGTTCCAGCTACCTCCTTCAGTGATAGTATTGGACGGGGGAAGTAAGAAAAAGAATTGACTCAACCAGCAGTGTTATCTCTTCAGTGGCTTGATTTGGATCGGGTTGCCTCTTGGAAGCCACAGGGCAGGAGACATGGACTAGGGCAGGAGATGTGAACAAATGGTTGAGCTGCTGGTACTGCTTGAAGCTAAGCAGAAGAACCTGAGGTCTTATTTTTGGATGGGAGACAGAATGCCAGGCTGTGACAAGCTGCAGTACCTATTGTGGCAAGACAGAGTCACTGTGGAGCTGATTAGCCAATGAGGGAATGTGTGAGGTGGCCACCTGGCAAAAGAACAGAGTAGGACATTGAGGACCTGTCCAGGCTTGACTTGGTAGGCAGCCACTGAAAACCACACTGTGAAGGCTACATCTGATAACTGAGGATTTGGTGAATCACAGAATACTGTATATTTGGAAAAACCCAATCAGAAATGGTGATTTAGACTAGCCAGCTCCTATAAGCCATCTTGGGCATTTGCTTTGGCATGGGAAAGGCAGGATATAAATTATTCAGATAAATATTTCACAGGTCCATCCTTGTGCCTCTGTTTAGGAACACATGGTCTGCCATCTCCATCGCATGCTTCCCCTTCCTTCAGGGTCAAACTGGGCAAGAGGTCTATTATATTCAAAGTCGAGCAGTTGTTCGTCTTCATCTTTTCTTTTGCAAACAACAGATGGAGCAGGACCGTGGTGGGAGGAGAGGTTTGCTATTCGCTTTTGAAGGAAAGCACCACCACCCCAATGCAACATTGGTCCACAAATGCCTGGCAAAGAACCCTGATTGAGAACATTGAAAGCAAATCATTTGCGAGGCAAAGCGTATAGTCTTGCTGTGTTTTGGATGACTTACATCCTGGCTCGAAAAAAAGAGTTAGGTATAGGGGGGAAATGGTAATTACAGCAAGAGCCACAACACACTGTGAAATTGGCCCCTCCCACTCACCATCAGAGCCACTCCAGGCCATGACGGCAGTGTGCAGGAAACACTATTTGGTTCAGCAAGTGCTCACGCATTGCCGTCGTCCCTTGGAATGACTTTGATGGTGAGTAGGAGGGGCCACTTATGCTGCATGTTGCAGCTCTGGCAGGACTGTTTTGCCCCCTCTAGTTACGCTTCTGGAACACCAGACTTTTCAGCCATCATCTGACAAATTGTAGGTTATGACATATACAGAGGATCCGAAGCAAGCTCAGCATTAGACTCTACAGCACTTGTGCTTTCTCTTTTCTTTCCAATTTCAGTTTTGAAGTTCTTTGTAGCATGGCCGATCACTTTTGCAGCCCAGTCCTAAGCATGCCTAAGAGAACGTACGTTTAAGACAGCAGCCTTCCAGTGGCATAGCTAAGGGGGGACTGAAGGTAGAGGGTCCCAGGTACCATGCCTTGAGGCGTGTTAAAAGACCTTTCCACCCAGAGGTTGCGAGGTGGCCAAAATTGGCAGCAGACCCATCAGTGGGTGAGGGGTCATGAATGGGGGTACAGAAAGTGCTGTTGCAGCCAGGAGGCCCCTTTGCCATTGCAGTATCTTCTCCTGCCCATCCCCCCCCCCGGTGGGCACTCAGGGTGCAATCCTAACCAATTTCCAGCACTGGGGTAGGGTCAATGCAGCGCCGAGGTAAGGGAACAAACATTCCCTGACCTTGAGGAGGCCTCTGTGGCTACTACTCCATGGCAGGATGCAGCACGTGCTCCATGGGCACAGCTATGTCAGTGCTCGAAAGTTGGTTAGGATTGCGCCCTCAGAGTGGTTTTGAACTGCCCTGAGTGGCTGACCACTTTTTCACTCCCACCCCGAAAAAAAGCAGTCACATCACCACAATTAGCTCCGAATCAGGCCCTTTTGGGAGCGATGTTGAAAGTCATGGCCCATGGTGCCAGAGGGGCAAGCTACGCCACTGCAGCCTTCAGCATTGTGTGCATATTACTTGCAACTATTTAAGAAATGATTATTCTCAACTGGAACAAGACACTTGCTCGCCTTAGAACACAGCTACTGTGCTTACTTTCTGAAGGATCACTGACAGTCTTTTTTCTTCTGGGTGCTGCTTTAGGATATTTGGAATCTGTTCACTATTCACGCATGTTCTTAGATTTTCAGCCAGTCACAGCAGACAGGAAAGGGCTGATGGTTGCTGGGAGAGGGGATGGAATGAGGCCATTTTCTGCTATAGGAAACAACAGCCCCATTCTCAGAAATAATATTTTCCTGTCTAACTCACTTGGACTGTTTTGTCAGGTGAAGAATGGCTGCAAGATTGGCTCCTTAAAAAGGTTATATGGAAAGCAGAGAAAAAAAAAGCTAAGATTATAATTTCAACTTGTTTGAAGTACTTTTCAAATGGAATTTTGAAATGTGTTTATTTCTTTTCCATCGCTTTGAAAGAAAAGGCATCAAGGTAGTTCAACTGGGAACTCAACTCCTTTCCTAACACCCTGCATCTTAAGCTTATTGCTTAGAAGTAAATCCCATTATTTCAATCCGTATTTCCATGGACTGACTGTAACAGACAACACACATACATAGCCAAGTGTATCTCTTGCTCATCAAACGGCTCCAAATCGTACCATCGACGTGTCACTCAAGAGCACCGAGGGACTGACGTTTCCTTTTTTAAAAAGACATTGCTCATGTACCTCATAATCACATTATAAAGTCTTCCTTCCCTTGCAGCTACATAAACCCGATTATGCCAGAGGCCGTTCTGGAGCAAGAAACCCATTGAATTCAATGGGGCTTACCCATTAGAGTTAGAATACACAATTGTGCTAGAACACAGATACTACTCACAAGCATCAGCACTGCCTTGGTTGAAAAGAGTCTGGTGGGCTTTCACAGCATTTTTCACCTGCTCAAACTATCTTGCTTTTCTTGTAAGAGATGGCTTTTCTCCTTTATTCCCAATATTTTCCTGTTTTGTTGATGCAGAGTACATCTACAGCACTTTCTTGTGTTAAATAAGGAGACACAATAACAAAGTCCAAGCATAACTTTGATATATTTTTATTTAGGATATATCTTTCTTTAAGAACAAAATGAGGCACATTTACGTAAAAACTAAAAATTGTGTAACGTTAACGACTCTGCACAGCAGAGACTCTATGGCAGGAATTTCTAGCCGATGTAACGCAAGACTAGTTCAGGTGCAATCTGGAGGTTGTGTGCGTGTGCATGCACAAGTGTCTGGATACGTACGTATAAAATTCAAGTCTGCTACTGAACAGTGCTATGCTAACAGAGATGGCAGTGCATCAGTTCAATGATCCAGGAAGACCTAGGTTATGGCCTTGGGGCAGGGGCCAAGTTACACCCCAATCCAAGAAATATTATGACACTAAATTCCATGAAACATGCTCAGGATCCGTGTATTAATCATGCAGTGTTTAACAGCACTAAACTGTCAAGTGCAACTATATCAGTGTCAGCCACAATCCAAAGACCACTTAAAATTATTTTAATGGGATCCTCTGGAGTGACCTTATTAGAAGTGACAGCTTTAGGTGATTTATGAACTGTAGTGTGTGCATACTTACTCATGTACATCTCACCCCACTGACACCTGTGATTAAGGGTGCAATCCTAACCTGGAGTTAGGCCGGCACAGTTAGGCCAGCAAAATTTGGCCGGCACAAGGGCCACCGTAAAGTATGTTTGGACCACTCTCGGAGTTAAGGAGGATGGTGTACATCCGTGTGCTGGCCTCTCTGACTCCAAGAGTGGTCCAAACATGCTTTAAGGTTGCCCTTGTGCCGGCCAAACTTTGCTGGCCTAACTGTGCCGGCCTGACTCCAGGCTAGGATTGCGCTCTAAGTGCATTAGGACTTATAGTTTAATGTGCTACCCAATTCATATTTTCATATGCCATTCAAAGTTCTTACTCTGAAGACATCACATCCCAGAAAACGTAGACAAGCATGCCAAAGTCATTGCAGAAAAGCAACGTCCCTACTGAATGTGTACAAACTTGATATGCACAGAAAGGCTTTCGTAAATCAGGATTTGGTAAACTGTTCCGAAGTAATGAGTTTTATCTCTGCTGTATAATAACTCTGAAGGGTCCACAAACTTGCAGCTGCCAGGGCCACATCATTCCATCTTATTCCAACGGGTGGGCGGGCGGAGTGCATCAGTGACAGAAAATACGTACTTTTAGTATCTCAGTGTGAGGATGTTCACAATAGCAGAGCATATGTTAACAGCAATGGGGCCCCTCACAGTCTCTGGCCTTCTTAGCTGGGCTCTGAGTAAGAGCAGCCCAACAGACAATTCATTCAATGGGAAGAAAGCGTGCAGTGGTAGGCTGAGGTGGGGAAGAAAAGAATGAGGGGACCGCCCATTATTACAATGCCACTGAGTTTGGCTGATTGGTCAAAATGTGTTGGTAGGCCAAACAACACCCACAAACTGCAGTTTGGGGACTCTTAAGATATATGTTTCTGAAAGATGCTGCTTGATCAGGGTGGCCGGATACAATGGAGGACAGAGTGCCTGTACCTTTAACCTTTGTAGAAGAGGGAATTTGGGCAGGTCCAGCTCTTTAAACCCTTCCATGTTGAGCTGCACCTGCCAAAATTCCTTCTGCCATACAATGATTAAAGATACAGGCACTCTGTCCTCCCTTCTATCCTCCCTTCTATCTGCCTTTGCCTGATCATTGATCTTTCACCCTCAATAATAAGCAGAAAGAAAACTGCCTCAACAGCCCCTCTTGTTCTTGAGCAAACAATTGCCAGAAACATTTTTGAGCAAAGTACTATGAAAGAGACAATCCAGTGCATCTTAAGCACACTCATATTTGAGGCCAGCAGAATTTTTTTAACGCTCAACTTTTTCCTGGATTCAGTGGAATCCAAGAAAGACCAAGAAAACCAGCTCAGAATGTTGTTACTACACAGCTGGTCAGGTTGTCTCACCCACAATTTTACTGAATTTGCACATCAACGCAGAAATATACATATTGGCTGAAGCATTCACCAGCACTCTCTCTCTCCCTCCGATTATTGGTATTCTAAGAATACAAAAACAAAGCTGCCACGTATTTCAAATACAGTGTCATGCACAGCTAATTCAGAAATGAAGCACTGAACTATCATTAGCATAGACAAAAGAAAGCAAAAACCTTTCCATTTTTTTCACAGCAGCAGAATCTTTTTCAATCTAGAAATATACTGAAAGCTTTCTTAAACCCCAATTATTTTTTCTTAAATATTACATTTATTTCATACTGAGAATACTTTGAGACTAAGAAAAGAATTTAGATCTTGAACTAGTTGCTACTAGGTACCCCAGCCAGAGACACAACATAATCTGGACCAGGCATCTCAACAGGGCAAGATCACAGATGCGGGAAATGCAGCATCTTAACAATATCCATTTACTTTACTGTTATGCAGAGATTCCCCATGATATTTATTTTAGCAACCCTACCATCACTTCACTGATATCCCAGAGTTTCCTTCCAATCAAGTCATCCATTCCCTTAGGTAGAAGTTCTTCCTCCTTGCAGTCTCCAAAATATTTCCCAGATACACCCTCTACTTCAGGAGAGGAAGCCAGATAAATAGAAGTCTGGGCTCCTTCCAAGGGGGATTTGAAGAAAGCCCAAGAGACCAAATTGAAGAGGGGTTTGGCTAGTAAAGGAATATTTATATGTCTCCCTAGGTTTGTTCTGACAATACCAGGATGTAGCACATTGACAGTGACCCCTGTGCTGTCTAGGCGGCGGGCTAGTTCCCTGGTGAAGAGTATGTTAGCCAGCTTACTTCGACTATAGGCAAAGCTTTTGTTGTAACTGAGCTCACTATTCAAGTCGTCAAAGTTGATCTCACCATATTTGTAAAGCTTGGAGGAAACCACTACGATCCTGCTGGGTGCAGAGTTTTTGAGAAGTCCCAGGAGGAGGTTTGTGAGCAAGAAGTGACCTAAATGGTTGACACCAAACTGCATCTCAAAACCGTCCTCGGTCTTCATGTATGGGCACTGGAATATCCCTGCGTTGTTGATCAGGACATCCAACCTGGACTCTTCCTTTGCAAACAGGGGAGGAAAAAAAAAAGATAAGAATATTGTATTAAAATTATTCTTTAAAAAAACAAAACAAATACCCTAAAGGGGAAGCAGTAAAGTTCAAGTTATCTTCAGACTACTCCTGCCAATGTCTGCAATGGCGCTTCTGATCTGGTCACAGGCTGCTTTTGTCCTTGCTGGATTGCAATAGCATTGGGTTTCTATGGGAGATTAGGCAGGTCACAGGAAAACAAAAACACCCTAACAAATGAACGCCATGTTCCCACTTCACCACAAAGGCTCTAATCAGGCTGGAGTGGATGAAGAGATACAGGGTATGTGCATGCACAAAAGCGCAAGTGCAACAAGTATGTCTGTTTGAAAAAAATATTCCTATGTGCTCAGGAGAACCCATATGGTACAGAGGCTAGTGGAATAAGAATGGCAACATTCAGGTTCAATTAATGGGAAAACTTCAGTTCTCCATTAAACTCAGTGGATGACCATCAGTCATTGAAACGGCAATCCCAGACACTCTTACCTCCAGCCGGACCCTAACCTACGCTGGATACGGCATTGGTTACTCAGTCCAGCTGTATCAGCGCAGGTTAGGATTGGACTGCCAGTCTAATCCAGTGATTTTCAACTTTTTTTCATCTCACAGCACACTGGCAAGGCATTAAAATGGGCAAGGCACACCATCAATTTATTGACAATTGACAAGGCTACTGCGCGACTGGTGGAGGGCTCACATCCCCCAGTGGCCCTACTAATAAATGACCTTCTCCCAAATTCATGCGACACACCTGGGAACCATTCTGGTATGCCACGGCACAGTGGTTGAAAACGGCGGGCCTAATCTATTTCACAGGATTGTTCCAAGGATCGAAAAAGGATACTGCTCTGAGCAAGCTGGAGCAAGGGTGGGATAAAAAGGTTATCAGTCACTGGGGGAAATGTGCCCCCACCCCCCACAATATACGAAGGCTCCACAGTATATCCAAAATTAACCCTTCTCACTTTTAATAGCAAAAACGATACAATGTTAGAGAGCACTCCAACCACCCGAACACACACTATTTATTCAGGGAGATTACTTAGCTACCTACAGGCAACATGCCAGGACTGTAATGTCCACTGCTGCAGGCCATCACGTTCCCCATTATCTACAAGGGATGCTTCCAAACCCATCAAACCACAGAACACACACAATGTCCTTTATGTTTGGAATATTGACCTGGGAACCTTTTAACTGGATCATTTGAAATTACCTGTGGTTCTTCCAAAAACGAATCTCTTCCCCGTGGTGCTTCAAGCCATAGCAAGTGAGACACACCTATGAGTATGTCTTCACAAATCAGACTCATCGTTTTATTCTGCTATGATGCTAATGTTGACGTGAGGAGATGGGACATAGGAAGGCGAGGTGATCTTGCCTGAATTATACTGTTACATGCTATTTTCATCCCCCCCCCCCCAAAAAAATGTTTTCTTCTCCTACCAGTGTCGGAATCATGACAAAGCTTCATTTCGGTTGTTTTTGAATTTAGCCCAACATCCTTCCGCTTATTCTGGGGGTATGAGGAGGATATTCAACACAAAGAGAGTCTATCTAGGGGTGTGTGTTTTTGGTGATTTTCCCCCCAAGATTTCTTGATTGAAATAACAAATTGCGGTGTTCTGTGTTTTTATTCTACATTCTCAATCCAAGTTCTCATTTTTATTAATTTTAAATACTTTAAAAGTGTACTAGGTAGATGACATATATAGTATCAGGAGATGCAGTCACCACATTGTTTCTAATTGGAAAAATAGCTTATTTTAATTTCTGGAAAATATCGAAAACACCAAAATGCGGTGTTTTGTGTTTTTATTCAGATATTTTAACCAACAAAAGGTGCTTGTTAATGCCCAAAAGGTGGTTTTCAACGAAAACCACCACTACCTATATCAGATACAAAAGAGGCCACACAAACAAGAGTGACCAGCTTCTCTACTTTACCCATCAACTACTGTTTTTCTTTATGACAATAGGAACAAATTGCAGCTGCTCTCATTTTACAGGAACAAGGCGACACCCAACAGAAAGAGCATATTCAGTGTGGAAGTATGTATGCATGGATGCACACTGGCTGACCTACATTTCAGATTCCATCTCCATCCTTCCCATGCACACAGTGTAAAAATTGCTCTTCAGAGTTAATATCAATGTTACAAAGGGAAAGCCATTAGTTGTGCTGCTTAGGGGGGTAGTTACCATAACCATTTGTACCTTCGTTGCATTTGAGCAACACTGGTAAGAGGTTGGGGTTAAAAAAAATTGCTCCCACCAAATCTTCAGATGTTTCTGTGTAAAGTGGAGAGATGGAAGTATTTTTCTGCACCTTTTGCAGAGTGCTAGAGTCACCCACCTTTCTGTATCAGGAGGGCAAAGATAATTGTTTTAGGGAAACTGGGGTGACGGAATTGTTTGCAACATATTCCCCCCTGTAATTAAAAATGAAACTTTGGCACACATTTTATAGTAAGGGACTAGACTTTGAAATCCACTTAGTTTGCAGCCCCTCTGTTCCAAGTAAGTACTTGTAATCACTTGTTGAACAAATATTGGAAGTGGTGCACAAATGCACCTGTGGGCCATGACAGCCACTAATCATATTGCACTGCAGGACACAACAGATCTTACAATAGAATCCACAGGCTAGTTCCTTCACGAAAGAAGGAACAGCTTTAGTGGTGTGTATGGTTTGGGGGGAAATGTATAAAAGCATCATCTCCTTTGTCAATTTGGAGGCCCTCCATATTTTCCAGAGAGATCAGCCTAGCTAGGCCCAAACAGGTAGCAACACCCTATTTGTCAAAGATATTTCACATGCAGTAAAATTTGTCCAGAGAGAGCAGCCGACTTCATGTGGTCAAGATTTTTGGGAGAAGGACAAACTATATTAGAATGGGCAATGGTATTACTCCAATTAAATAAAAGCTCAGTAGCCACAAACTGCTCTTAAGTCACTGCCAAAGGGAATGATACAGGCAGAAAACTCTGCAGCAGCGATGCCACCAATAATTAGGGTCACCAGATACAAATTGGGACAGAGTGCCTGTACCTTTAACCATTGTATGGAAGAGGAAATTTGGGCAGGTGCAGTTTTGAAACCCTTTGGGCTGCACCTGCCCAAATTTCATCTTCTATACAATGGTTAAAGGTACAGGGACTCTGTCCCAGTTTGTATCTGGTAATCTTACCACTAATCTGAGAGTCCCAGAATTATGAGGCCATACTGTGTCCTTGGGGCTTGTCCCAAACTAAAGGAGCAAAATGAAAAAGGAATGACAAGCAGGGATCCCCCTAGCTTCTGCTTCCACCTCAAGGCTATATAAGAGACACTTCAACTATTTTTGTGAGGAAAGAGGCCAGCAAGCAAAAACCATCATGGCTGCCTCCATCCACTGCTGCCTCTTTAGAAAGCTTACACAGCACCTTTCTTTCCTCACATTGGCCAGGAGGCACCAAATACCTGTGAGGAGAAAGGGGAAAAAATAGTTTATGATTTTGTGATGAAAAGGTCTACAACCATGGGAGTTGTCATGGGGACCTCTTTGGAGGCTGAAAGATGGGCTTAAAAATATCCCCAACAGATAAATAGTGTATTACAGCTGCATGATATAATAAGGAAGTGGCAGGTGAAGCAGAACAGCCCTCCCAGAGTTCTTTGAAAAATGCCGCCACTGCTGTGATCCTGCAAACACTTACAACTCACAGGCTTTGGGCAGCTGGAGAACTTGATTGGTAAATGTTTGCAGGATCACTGCTGCTGGTTGCTGCTGCTGCTGCAGCAGCAGAGGCACTTTTCAAAGAACTACAGTAGGGCAATTCTGTCTCACCCACACCACATCTCAAAAACTACTCAATTCCTGCAAGGAAAGAAGTTCTGCGAAGCAACAGCCATGCAACCTGCATAGATACTACCATGTGTGACAGTTGCCATGTGCATGTGCACATGGTGTGCTAATGCGAGGCCATCATGACCAATTTTAGCTTATCAGCATGTACACATGCAATGCTATTTTTACACATGGGTTGTATAGCAGTTTTCCCATACAGTAAACTTCCCCAAGGGGAGCTGACATATCCCTTGTTGTGAAAAAAATGCAAGTGTCAAGGCTGACCAGTTAATGTTCATGCCATTCAGCTCACCTAGCTGAAGACTGGTAAAAGTAAAGAGCTTTCTTCTTTCCACCCCTACTGATTCTCATTCATGGTTGGGTGCAGTGCAGATGCTAATCTGCATAACTGGCTGAGAGCAGACCAAGCAGTGCAGCAAGGGAATACTAAAGTCATGTTTGCACGCACACACAAAATACCTCCCATTGTGTCCAATGGGGCTTACTGCCAGATATTGCAGGCTTACTTACCTCCCAAACTTAACCTGGAATAGACAGTATGATTTTGTGTACACAAGGAGGCCCAGGGATACAGTAGCAATCCTTTATTCCAAAACAGCCCATATATCTTTTTGGAATACAGAAAAACAAGTGACAGAGAACAGCTGTAAGGGAAGGCCCTTAGTTCAATAAACACCTGCTCTGCAAGCAGGAAGTGCCCAATGCAAAACATTCTTATCAAACCCTAGAGATCAGCTGCCAGTCGATGGAAATACTCAGCCAAGTGGACCATTGATCTGGCTGAGGAGAAGGCAGTTTCATAATGTATGTGTTCAATAGCCACTGAAATTCAACCATTCCTTCAGAAGAGTCAGAGAAATGCACCAAAATCAATTACAGAGAAACAACCTTGCTGGTCTGCTGCAGCAAAACAACAACAACAACAACAACAACAACCCTGTAACATCTTACGGACAACAAACCAATTTATTCCAACAAAAGCTTTAAATGGACTGCAGTCCACTTCATCAGATGCAATCTCATGTAGCAGAGTACAGTCCAGGAAAGTTTATAAACTGGTCAGTGCTTAAAGATGTAACAGGACTGTTTCTGAAACCAAACAACGTGCAAGCAGCTAATCGCCATGGTTTTACGGCCCTCCAATTACCATTTCGAAACAACCAAGGCATTCCAAGTGCGTTCCCTCTCATTCGTTTTTATGTCTCCCCACGATCCCGTTCTCTGCCACCTGTTTTTGAACACTCTCTGCTTGTCACTGCCAGCAGATCTCCCCAAGCAGAACTTCCCAGAAGTTTCTTCTTGCAA
Organism: Lerista edwardsae; assembly: GCA_029204185.1. NCBI lineage: Eukaryota > Metazoa > Chordata > Lepidosauria > Squamata > Scincidae > Lerista > Lerista edwardsae. The sequence continues at coordinate 2,747,250 of JAJKFI010000146.1, read as the reverse complement.
TCTTCAAGATCGATCGCCTAACTCCTATTCTGCCCGTTCTCCCCAGATAGCACGCCCGCACCCTCCCTGCCTCCACCCAAGCCCAATGCAAGCCATCTTGCCGCTCCCGCGAGCTCTTACCTGCAGCACCTGCTGGCAGAAGTTGCGCACCGAACGGAGCGAGGCCAGGTCCAGCTCTCGCACCAGCAGCTCCCCGCGGCACTCGCCTCCTCCCCGCGAACACAAGCCCAGCTCGGCACGGAGCTCGCGCGCTGCCTCTTCGGCGCGGCCGCGGTCCCGGCAGGCCATTATGACCCTCGCGCGTTGCCGTAGCAGCTCGGCCGCTGTTGCCCGGCCCAGGCCGCTGTTGGCTCCGGTGATGATCACTGTCTTGCCCTCCATCAGGCCGGCGGCGACGGCCGCACTCTGCTTCGCCATCCCTGGCGCCGACCAAAAGCGCCGGGCGATGAGAAGCAGTCCTCCACCCAGAGCTGCGGCCAACACGACCGCGGCAGCGGCCATCGCCCAGAGCTGCGGACTAGGATACGCGCGAGAGTGAATGAGGCCGACCAAAATTTAACCCAGAGTTAGGAGTCCATGCCTTCGTACCGCAGAAGATGAGTACCCTGCCTTTGCCTAGGGTACTGTGTGTATTGGCCAGCAATTTCGCTTGGCCTTGTGGTAGTTGTAGTTTAAATGCTCTCTCAGGTCATAATCGAGGGATTCGAAGACTTGTTCAGCATACGCTTTCTGGTTTCGTAGAGCGATCTCTATCTTACTTTGCTAGAAGGGGGCGGGAGAAACACGACCAGAAGACGTCTGTAGGGCTGGAAGAGGCAATACAGCTAAATTTACCCTTACTGTAATCTGGGTTTTATTTTATTTTATACTAGGTGGGATAGAAAATGCAACATTTCCAAGTACTATTTGTTTATTAAGTGGGTGAATTTATAGCCTGCTTTTGAACCATGGAACCACTCTGATTTTTGTGCAAAAGGCTATCCAAAGTCCTTAGAAACAAGGTATCCAAGGTACTAAGGGCTAATAGCATTGTATAGCACTGGACGGCTGCAATCAGTTGTCATAAGTGTTTCTGCCCCAGCCTTGGCACCCTTTCCCCTTGGAATAACCAGGGATGGGAATTTGGCTCCATTGCAAGAGTTTAGTTGACTCTCCAGTCTCTGCCCCTCGACTGGTGCACGTGTCCTAGTGCACGTGGCCCTTTACTGACTCACCCAGAGCCGTGACTCATGTCATTTTGACTGGAGTCAAGAGACTGGAGAGACTGTGGGCCAGGCACACCAGGGCATAGACCATAAGGGGCCAGGCAAGGCAGGAGGTGTGCTGCTTGAGAGTGGGGACAGAAGCGGCAAGTGAGAGCAAAGTTGCATGCAGCACCTAAGCTGGGAGGCTAACCAGTACAACACCATCCTTTGCAGATCTGCTCAGTAAAGGTAAAGGTTTCCCCACGACCGAATGGTCTAGTCGTGACCGACTGTAGGGGGCAGTGCTCATCTCCGTTTCAAAGCCTGTAGAGCCGGCGTTTTGTCCGAGGACAAGTTTCCATGGTCATGTGGCCGGCATGACTATACGCCGCAGTGCACGGAACGCTGTTCCCTTCCCACCGAAGTGGTCCCTATTTATCTACTTGCATTTAGGTGCTTTCGAACTGCTAGGTTGGCAGGAGCTGGGACAAGCAACAGGAGCTCACTCCATTGCATGGTCTCGAACTCCCAACCTTCCGGTCGGAAAGCCCAGCAGCAGCGGTTTAACCCGCTGCACCACCACATCTGCTCAGTAGTCCAGTGTAATTTAAACGGTGGGTCGGGACCTGATGTCAGGTGGGTCGCGGAAAGCTGAGAGCAGCCATCTTGGAAGCTGCAGACCTTCCTCTTGCTAATTCTTTTTTTTAGTGTTAACAGCTTGAATTTTCAAGTGAGGGATTTTTTTAAGTTTTTAATTCAGTGCCTTTATATATGTTGTCTAATCTTGCTTTCTGTCAGGGATATTTCATCATTGTGCAATTGCTGCAGTCCAAGAATGCCAATCTGCATTTCAGGAGTGTCATTTTATTAAGAGCGCAATCCTATATCCCTGTTGCGCTGGCGCTATGCTCTTGTTAAACATTGTCGCAAACGTCCCGTCCAGCGCATCAGCGACGGTGGTGCGGTGCTGGACCGGTGCAAGCAGCAGCGCCAATGCTTGGGCACAGCTATGATCACAGCTATGCAAAACTCTTGCATTACACCATCATTTCCTACAAGTGGCTGTCACTTTTACTCTGCAGGAAGTCTCAACTCCAGAAAAAGGAATTGTCAAATACTTGTTATAGTACTAAGAAAAGTTGGGTGCTCAAGGGCAGAGCAGACTTAGGGAAGGGCATCAGTTGTGGCACTCAAGGATAGATTCCTATTCCTATTCCATTGCTTGCTTACATTTAAAATTAGAAAATGTTATATTTGAGATGTTTGTCCCTATCCCTTTGCTCCAATGTGTTTAAGAGTAGGGAAGTTTGAGAACTACTTTGTTTACCATTTGACAGATTTCTATAGAGCAGTTGTTATATGCCATGTAGGCTGCATGTAATAATGTTGAGGATGTCTTAGGCTTGAAATACTATTTATAATAATGTACTGTATACATCCAGTAGTGTGGCTGGTCAAAATACGTATTGGCGGCATGGCAGCATGCCATCTAAACATTCCCTCCCCTCGCCACTGGAGCCATTCAGGGCAGTGAGAGCAAAGCAGAGGAGTGTCCTCTGCATTGCTCTTGCAGTCCTATATGGTGCCAGCGGCAAGGGGGAGGGGCTGTTTAGGCAGTGTGTTGCCGCACATCAATTCTTAGTGTCTTTTTTTCTAATTTTATTTTTTATTATAATAGGCATGGGTAAGAGAAAGATTGAACACAGGGAAGGGTATACAAAGGTTTACACAAAATGGTTACAGAGTTTGGATAACAGCTTTGATACATTGTCTTACAGTTTGATTCTCTTATTTTAAATCTATAAACTAACATCACCTTACTTCAACTATATTTCCAAAATTCTACTTATTATCTACTTTGATTGTCAATCCAGGAATAAAAAGGCTTCCAACCATTTTCTGTTTTACACAGATTCCCTTCTTTCATTCTTTCTGACAGAATATCCATTTCAGCTGTATCATATATTTTACCTATTAGTTTCTCTAAATCTGGTACGTCAATCCTTAGTGTCTTGACCCTGCTGCTACACCACTATATATTGTGCATTTAACTTTATTCTTCTTAATTACCTTTGGCTATTCAGCCATAGATTGCAGTAGTTGAGTTAAAGATATTCATAAAGTTCTTCCACTGAATGAAATAAAATAATTAACAGTATAAAAATCTTAATTGGGTTTAACATGTTTATGTTGATTGTTGTTCTACTGAAATGCTAGTATATTAGCTAAATGAGCTACATGTATCATTCAAAAGCATTAGAAAACTTGGCTTAGAAGTACCATATCTATGTTAAGGTTAATAATCCTTGCATGTTGTTTTCACTCACACACTCATACCTTATTCTGACAATGCGAATTTAAACAAAAGTATGGGCACTTCTGCTGGGCAGTTGATCAGAAGTTAGAAGCCTCTATCAAAGACTCTTGAAATAAACAGAAGCATGTTGATAGTCGCTAAGGCCAGTTTTATTGAAGTGGAAAAATAGTTTTACAAAGCAGGGGAAGGCATATCTTTAGAAAAGATAAACAATTCTGACATTGATTTACATTACTATCCTATATTAATCATGTAATAAAAATGGGAATATAGGGCCCAATCTACTGCCTCCTTAGCCAGTGACTGCTACATAAAATTTGGTTTTGAGGAAAAAAAGTATGTTCTTAATGCAGCACAGATCTAGTTCTCAACTGAGGACCTATTTAGAGATGAAAAAGGAGTGCCAACAGCATTGTATTCCAATAAATGGACATACATCCATCTTATTCTGGATTGTACTCTACTGACCAGATCCTGCAAACACAATCTAACTGCACTGTACTGTGTGAACACAGGGAACCAACGATGCAGTAAGACATACAGAACTTCATATAAATTGTTATACATTAGACCGTGTGTGACTAGCACCATTTATCCAGACACACAGTGCTTGGGATACTATTGAGTGCTATTTCCATGAGGCAGATGTACGTACAAAGCTGGTAATTTCTAAGTCTAAACTACATAGATAAATAAAAAACTACTTTAGGTGTATAAATTAAGAGGATTTTCCCCTCAAAAATATATGAACAGTAAGAACTTTTCTGAGAATGGATCAAGAAATTGGTATCACACTTTTAAATATAACCTGGCTAAGGTCCAAGAATAGAAATATCGAAACACTTAAACAGTGCGTCTAAGGCCAAGTGTAAAGGGCCTAATTTTTGGCAGAGCTGTCTTTCAGTTTGGATTTGTTGTACTTCTGCCCAATGCCATATGGCACGTGTGCAGCGATAGTGCCCAGTTGCCGTGCTCCCTCTATGTGGAACATCTGATCATCAAAGAAAATGTGAGGTCTGATTTTTGCCAAGACTGGTCCCTTGGGTGCCCCTGCGAGGAAGAGGGCTTCATCAATCTGCACGCCCCAGCTGCGAAGAGTCTTCAGCACTCTGGCTCCAGAACTGGCGGCACTTCTGGCTGTCACTAGGTAAGTCCTGATGGGCGAATCCAACCGTTCATTCTTTATATAGAACTTCTTCTGAAGCCTTCCAAGGTCTTCCAGAAAACCTTTCAAAGGACCCTTACGGCACAAAATATCAGGGACACATTTAGCACATGACTTTTGGTGATTCAGAAGAAAACTATGAAGGCTGTACACAAAGTCTAAATGCAAAAAAAAAAAAAAGAAATGGAGAAAACTTGTCTAATGAAAAGCGTATGGCGGAAAGTAATGAGGAAAATCTTCTCATTTTTAAATCAGATATTTAGAAATCTTTTTATCTAGGCCTGTTTCAATTATTCAGGGTGTTATGATTTTTTTTTTAAACAAATTTTAAAAAATTTAGGGTGCAATCCTAACCAACTTTCCAGCACCGGGGTAATGCAGCTCTGAGGTAAGGGAAAAAACATTCCTCCATGACTGCCCGCCCAACTGTAGGATTCAGTACATGCCCCATTGGCACAGTTAAGTCAGTGCTGGAATGTGGGTTAGGATTGCACTCTAAGATGAGAAAGGTAAAGGTTTCCCCATGACTGAATGGTCTAGTCGTGACCGACTGTAAGAAGTGCTGCTCATCTCTATTTCTAAGCCAAAGAGCTGGCATTTGTCCTAGGACAGTGATGGTGAACCTATGATACGCGTGTCAAAGGTGATATGCTACAGTGTTTTGGGTGACATACCAGCATTTTACAACACCCAACAACAGCTGATTATTTTTTATAATGATCTGATTTTTTTGTAATTATTTGTAATTATTTGTTGTTTCTTTATATAATGCAGATATAGATATAGATATATAGCCCCACGCATGATTGGACTATTTTTTTAAAAATAAATGGATACGTACAAATTAGTTTCTCTTTTATTGGGGGTGAGGAGTGACACGTCAGCAGAGTTGAGTTAGGCATTTTTGACACGGCAAACCCAAAAGGTTCGCCATCACTGTCCTAGGACAAGCTTCCATGGTCATGTGGCTGGCATAACTATGCGCTGTAGCGCATGGAATGCCATTACCTTCCCACCGAAGCGGTACCTATTTATCTACTTGCATTTTTACGTGCTTTCGAACTGCTAGGTTGGCAGGAGCTGGGACAAGCAACGGGTGCTCACTCCATTACGCCGTCTCAAACTGCCAACCTTCCGGTCAGCAAGCTCGCAGCTCAGCAGTTTAACCCGCTGCACCACCACGTTCGCACACTCAAAGATACATAAGGTATAAAACAGAAACAGATAAAACTGTAAAACATTACAAAAACTAGTACCTCTAGTCTGCAATATTTAACCATTAATTTCAATTGAGGCTCAAAGGAGGGATGAACAATGAACAATAGAGATACGTCCTCCAGTAAAATGAATGGAGAGTTCAAGAATCTCTCAACTTTCTCTAGATCCAGGACAATTATTGGTTATATGTCAGGGAGCAGTTGGTTTCAATTAAAAGGAAAGTAGATTAGGAAAAACTTGCTAATTATAATTATGCCCTGCCTTTCTCTTATAATTATAAGAGAAAGTGGTGTTTCTCTTATTTGGCAGGGGGAGAGTAATTGTCCCTATTCACTGCTGCACAGTGTCTTTTCTAGTGGCTGTTGCGGGTGGTCTATATTTTTTAGATTGTGAGCCCTTTTGGGACAGGAGCCATTTAACTTTATTATTTGTCTGTAGACCGCTTTGTGAACCTTGTGTTGAAAAGCAGTATATAAATACTTTTGATTGATTGATAAGATCACCAATCAAACAAACGGCAAGTTTAGATTGTGGAATCTCCTTCTCTGGTGTTTGAAAAGGTAGAAGAGCATCTCCAAGAAGGAGTCTGGAATAATAATTTTTAAAAGACCTGTTGTTTATCTTCTGATATTCTATAATTCTTATACAGATTTGTAAAAAAAAAAAATGCTTCCGATAATCAGGCAAAATAATATCACTGCTGAGGCAACATTCATCATGATAATATGCAAAACAAGCAAACAAACAAAAAACCCTGCACATGATGGCAACCATACCTGTGCCAGAGGCTTATTTTCATTGATCTGCTCATGCTCAAAAAACCTATCCAGGCCATGTTCTTTCACAATGATTTCAGACTCATCTGAAAACAGAACAGCATCCCCATCAAAGGCCACACGGAGCTGCTTATCATCATAAGGAACATTTTTATTCCCTGTAAACAATGTGGCAGCAGCAATTCCTGAGGAAAAAAAAATTACACAAATGCTTAATCTTGTGCCCTATGGAAGATGAAAATCATTTTTACCCATAATAATGTAATAAACTTTTAAAGCCCTGCCGATCAATATCCTGATGTATTATATATGTTTTCTGAAATGTGAGATATTGTAAACATTGCTTTTAGTTTTGCACCACATGCCACCCTGTTCCCAAGAGTCCCCTGAGTGGCTTTCCAAGGAGGGCAAGAAAGGCCTGCAAGTTTCCTTCCACTAGTGTTAGTTGGAAGCAAATCACTAATCTGGACAGAGGCAGGGAACTTTGATAAACTCAGTGTCTATGTCCAGAGAGTATGTGCGTCTCTGTGTGTGCAGGCATCATAGTTATGCAGCATAATTTTGGTACAGCCTCTTCAGCAATATCTCCAAACATTGGTTCTTAAAGGCAGACAGAAATGGGAAGTGGTGACAGTTACACAGCTTTGAGAATTAGTATGAAGACAGAGATCTTAATCAAACCTTGCAATACCATGTAGAAAAGGATGTGGCCAAGCACCCTCAGGTGAGGGGTTTCTCTACAATACATTACTCCCAACAATACTTCCTTGGAACTAATATCCAGCAGTGTCAATGGGACTTCTTCTGAGTAAATATGCTTAGGCTATTGGGCTGTTAGCAAAAATCTGGATGAAGTCAGAGAATGTTGTAGAGCACCCAGGCATTCAGAAAATATTTACGGGGGATCCATGCAAGAATTATTTATGAGAATGGAAAGCAAACAGCTGAGATTACCAAAGTACGTATAACAAGGGTTACACAATAAAGAACAAATGAGCCAATCTCATTTCGGGGTCACTATTCCAAATTCACTGTTCATTGTCATTATAACATCCTGTAGCGTAGAAGATCTATGCAGCTAATCAGCATTTTGGTTAGCACTCTATGATTCACATAAACCCCAGTCCAAACCTGCTTCTATGGCTTCCTGAACTTTTTCAGAGTCCGCCGAAAGGTACAAATTTGTAAGATATGCTTTTAGGTAGCCGATAGGAGTCTTTCCTCCAGTCATGCAGAACCGTTCAATCAACAGACCTGGTTTGGGATAAGAACATGTCTCAGACTCAACTGATGCACAAACCACACAAAATCTGTTACACCACACCATGCTGTCGGGTTCTCATTCAGAATTTAGGAATGCAGAAACTAATTTCCCTGAGGGATGCTTCCAATCTAATGCTCACTTGCGCAATACTGTGACTTTGAAATAATTGTACATATATGTGTATGCATGTTGCCCTAAACTCCTTGGGGGAAAGTTGGGCTAAAAATGAAAAAAAAAAAAAGAGAAACAGAAAAGAAAAACCTAATCCAGGCCAAAAAAAGAACTGGGTTAGTGGCCACTATATAATTGTCCCATTCTGCAACCCCATTACCATGCTATTTATCTATTCCTCCTCTATTATTTTGCCTATCGTATGACAGCTCTCTCATGCTTTTAATTCTCTGCTAGCTTCCATGTTCTTCCTTTGCAGCCTCCATTTGCACTATACTCCCATCCAGCCATTTTCCAGGCCAGAAGCAGAGACAGCCTGGATGCAATACGATAGAAGCAGGGACTAGGGCAGGAAAGGCAAAGAACCGAATCACAGTGGAGAAGATGCATGGGAGATGAGGTGAAGTAAAATGTATACAAAAACATTTTGCAATTCCTGCAGTGATGGCAATAGCTTCTATCTGGCAAGCAAGTCCTGCCAGGCATACGTCTTTCAGCAGCTTATGAGCCTTCAGTACCCTTGGCTGCTTTCCAGAGTTCAACAGGATCCTGCAGAAAGGTGGAGGAGGCAACTCTGCCCCCTTTCAGTTTGTTTTTGGATGTCACACCATACAGCAGGATAATGCTGAAGCAGGAGCATCAGCATGGGAATTTGCTCAAAAATATTTTGAAGTTTCCAGGTGCAACACAGTGGTCTGGGTATAACTATATGTGTCCATTGTTATGTAGCAGGTTTTGAGAATGCATAGAACCCCGTTGTGAAATTAAATGCTAGATCAAGTCCTCTGACAATACCAGATCTGAAGCAAGCAAATTCTCTCCCCATGGATATATCTAAAATGAACTTGAATAGTATGAAAACTGGAGAATATGAAAAAAAATGGGTACAGTTACAGCTGCCACCACTGCCAGGCATTCAGGATTTTATCCTCCAGACTTACCATAATGGTTAATGCTATTGATAAGTCTCACTCCTACTTGGGCATGGTTATTAGTCATGAGCACAATATCAAAGAGCTCCTCATCATCTGGGTAGAGCTCACGAAGTCGGCTGTTGACCTGCTCCAGTGCCTGTGGGCAGCAAATGGAAGAAAACATGCATGAGCTCAGTATCTGTTTTCACCAAAGTTGTGATCAAGTCACAGACTTGTAAGGTTCTGCCTAGGAGCAGAATGCACTTGCCAGCCCAACCTGCTGAACGTGTTTTGCTGATTCCTTTATTTCCCAACAGGGACTTGCAAGGGCTTGTTGCAAGTGGAACCACCTTAATTTCATCTTTTGAGAAGTACAGAACGTGAATTGTGATGTTCAGTCTTTCTGCTCACATCCCTAGGGTATTTTTATTTCAAGCTTACTGATCACTTTGCAGCACATAAGTGCACCACAAGCTTCTCAGCCTGGCATCAATACTTTCCAGAACAGCCAGCAGAGCTAGGCATTGAGTAGCATATAATAAATACTACTGCATTCATCTTATACAAAAGATAAAAGCAAGTGTTTATATATTCTTACGCACCACATAAAGAATTCCTATAGCTGCCACTTGCTTTCAAAAGAGTTCCAAGTTTCATTGGTCAAGTGCACCCCACCACATTGAATATGGAACCCGGTACCTTCTCTTTCAAATTGGATTGTGGCAGCTTAAACCCCATGAAAACGGATGTGGAAAGCTACCCTGGAATGAGCATTATGACAACATGCGGTTTCCACTGACAGCTGTTATTTCAGGTTTATGCCGCTTCTCTTCCTGTAACATCTAGTATTACAAAATATTTGATGTGACATCCTCATGCTTCCTTTCAAGGAAGTGAAAAAGGCTGAGGAAAACTTGCAGTATGATTTTGAGTTAATAAGCATTTACAATTATAAATGTTACACAGAACTATATGCCTTCCATTATGTCTAGTTCCAGTCTTAGGCTGCAATCTTAACCAACTTTCCAGCACTGATATGGCTATGCCAATGAGGCATGTGCTGCATCCTGCAGTGAAGTAGTATCTGACCTCCTCAAGACCTCCTCAAGGTAAAGGAATGTTTGTTCCCCTACTTCAGAGCTGCATTGCCCTTATCCCAATGTTGGTTAGGATTGCGGCCTTAATCACTCATTTGAAGAAGCCAGAGGGGATCATGCAAGAGTCATTAAGGCAGCACAATATAACAAATTAGAATGATTTTATATCCAGGCCAGAGTCTAGAATGGATGTTGAGTCCCAAAGTTAAGATACAGCCAGTACAGGACAGCGTTCTTGTCCTGTGTGATTTCATCTCAGGATTGCCCATAATTGTCCATGACCACGCAACTTTTGAAGTAGCATGACTGCAAACTTGACTGCAGAAAAGAAAATTACGCTCTAGAAACTTTGTTAACTTACACTGTGTGGCTAGCGGAAGTAACAAGCACAGAATGATACATCTACCTTGTGTGCATGAATTCTTGTTCAGTCTCTATATTTCCTTTCCATCCAGCCCAATAAGCCAAAAATTTAATCGTACAAATAAAGCCATAAATGGAACACCAAAAACATACCAGTTTAAAAGAAAACTCAATTACAGAAGGATCAAGTGAAGCTTAAGGTTATGCAGAGATGTCAATGGAATACTTTAGAGGGTATTACTGCAACCTATTTTTCCTGGTTCTCCTTTGCAAAGGAATTCTCCACTGTGATGTTTGTGTTCCAAATGCAACAGGGCCACAGTTCAAGTCAATTTAGGAACTATACTAGTTTTCAACTCTGCGTATGACTGTACACATTGTGAACCAAAAGCAAAAAGCACTGCACACTTTATGAAAGCAGATCTTTATGAGATGTACTGGGCAGAATTTTCAGCAGATGTTTCACAGACTTGTTGGACAACAAATAAAGATTATTAAATTGCTAGACTAGGAATTTAAGTTTGTACATGTTTCCAAATCTAACCACTCTGTTTTTTAATAACCCTTAACTGTTGTGACCATTTGAGACACCAGCATCATGATCCAAACTGCTTTCAAATAAAAGTTCTATTTAAATCCAACTTCTCAGAAGTCATTAACTTCTGTGATATAAGCCCTGCCAGGATCATACATAATACATTATCTCATGAATTATTGACTTTACTCAGAAAAGGAAGTCCAGTGCTTTTAGGCTGGGAATTGGTTCCCCTTGCCCAGAGAACTAAAGGTAGTTTGCAGGTGAGTTCACCTCTCCTGTTACACACTCATCTTATTTTCACCTTTGGTAAATTGGATTTACAAGTTGCTGTACCGCTTTAAAACCCTGCAAAACCTGTCTGATCAGAGGTGTCAGTGGGATGAAAGACATTTGCAGTTATACCATGGGAATCTATGCCTCTCCTAAATCACTTTCAGCTCTCCTAAAAATGTAATGACTGTCCCCAAGCCATAGCCTTTTTGAACATGCAAATGACAATTCTGAGTATAGTCGTTTGAAATGCACTTACCAGACCATATCAGAAACTGTAACTCAGTGTTCAAAACTCCCACCTTCTCACTCAATGCGGCCTTGAGCACTCAGCATCCTCCAGAGTGATGCTCTTGTCAGGGCACTACCCCTCCCATCACAGAAACCCAGAAGCCATCTTTAGTGCATGGCCACAACTCTCTGTGTTTGCGTGCATACAGCAGAATTATGTAACGTGCAGCTGCTTTATTTAGGAGCTGCTTTAGCAGAGGGACAGGCGGAGAAGGAAAGAGGTAAACGGAGGCCTGGAGAATACTGCTGAGGGATGAACGAAGAGGCCTGGTTGCACTTCTGAAAGATGAAGGTTGAATTACCTTCACCAAGGAAAAAGCTGGTCCTGGCTTCAGAGTGACGTTCTCATTCGCCTGCTGATACTCCACGTACTTTTCCACCCCTTGCTCTTCATAGATTTTCCTCTCTTCCACCATGTCGAAGAGAGCCCGGGAGGACACAGCCACGGTGATGGCATTTTGGGGCTTGGGCTGTGGGAAGCAAAAGAAAAGGCGGGGTTCAACGAGAAGAGAAGGCGCGCAAAGGGGGGGCAGACAAGCTTTGGGTGTGGAAATGGCTGCGTGCGAGAGAACCCACGAGGAGCGAGATGGGCAGGGCAGGGGCAGGGCAGGTGGGTGTACGTGGAAGAGGGCCAGGGGCCCAGCCAGGGGCACTTCACCGAGGGAGGAGTGGCAGCAAGAAGCCAGGGGCAGCCACGGAGGGAGGCCGCAAGCAAGGAGGAGGGGGGGAGGGACCCAGAAACGCCGGCTGAAGCCCTCCGAGGCGAGCCCTCCTCACCCGCTCCCCCAACTCACGGGCCGAGGTCTCTTCGTGGTGGTGAGGCTTTCGTAGGCAGCCTTCGCCGCTTCCCAGTCCAGCTCGGCTCCGGCGGCTTCCTCCTCGGCAAGTTCCTTGTTGCCGCCCGCCTTGTCGCCGGGCTGCTCTTTGTCTGGGCTGGAGCCGCTCATGGTCTGGGCTGGCGGCGGCGGCTGGTGGCGGGGAGGGAGGTCAGGGCAGCTGCGTCTCGGCGGCGCGGACAGACAAAAGGGCACCGCCGCGGAGGGAGCTCAAGCGCCAGGCATCCCGCCGCCTCGCCTGCCTGCCCCAGCCCGAGAGGGAAGTGACATGCCCCAGCCTTGCCGCGGGCGTAGTTTCTCTTTTGCTTCGCTCGCCCGTGGATGCCTCCGCCCGCCACACCCTTCGCCTGTGCGCAGCGACCCGATTCGCTTGCCTGCCACCAGAACGGGTGCGACTGCAGTCCTTGGCAGCGAGGCGCGCCTCCGGCTCCCGTTTATTTCAGCGGACCTTTTGCAGTCTCGGCGGGGGCTGGTTGAAGTAAATGTCTCGAGAGAGAGCGCCACGGTGCCAGCCTTCCTGGAACGATGGCCTCTGGCCTAGAATTCTCATGCTGCCTTCATTGACGCTAACTCCTACCCAGAGGCGCGCGCCTCCATGGACACAAACAAGGGAGGTGCTGCCGCTACGACTGTTGCCGTCAGCGCTGTGGTGGCACTTCACAGTTCCCAGCCCGGAGGAGCTTACAATCGACCGTGTGAGATCGAAGAGACACATGGGGGAGGCAGGAAAGAAATGATTTCATAATCTCAGATCATTTTCACACCATATTTTTAGGAACACAGCACATTTTTTGAAAAGATCTATCCTAAGACGTTTTAAGAGGAAAACCTAAAGTGTCAATCATCCTAAAACTTCCGTCTTACAATATCTAGTGGTTTGTTTTTTTAAAAAAAAAATTAAAAATGTTTTAGTGAGTCAACAGATACTGGTTTAAAATTTTGGTTATGTATAGCAGGGGTCTCAAGTCTGGAGTTCAAGTCTCCAGACTTTTCAAGTTGAAGGGCCACATCGTATATTGTACACATGTTTGAGGGCAAAAATAAAAAAAAAATCAGTGTTGTAAATGAATGAATAACATTTAAATGAGTCAATAAGTTTTACTTGAATATTTTTTGTAATCAACATGATACAATTCAGAACAAAAGAGAAATGTGAACATTATGAAGAAACAATGCATTCTTAAACTAAGAAATGTGATATGATGGAGAAAATGTCTAGCAAATGCTCTGACAAAAAAACAACAACAAGTCGCTACGGGCTGGATTAAATCTTGTGGTGGCCCAGATGTGGTCCCTAGATTTGGATGCCCCTGAAGTATAATACAAAATAACGGCAGACTTCTTATAGTTACATGGGATGCCTCAAGTATTTTTCTGTGGCTCAGGATGCATTCTTATTTACATTTACTAGGGAGCAAGTGGGACTTACCTCTGAGTAGACATGCATAGGATTGGACTCTTAAGAGCACAATGCTAAGGCACTCTTCAGCCGGCACAAGTCTCTTGTGCCAGCTCAGGAGTGTCGCAAACATGCCATAAGGCACTTTTGTGACGACTTAGGAGCCAGGGAAGCTGGTGTCCGGAGAGGAGGTGCACTAACCTCCCCACACCAATTTCTGGACCTGCGCCATTCAGGTAAAATTGGCCGAGGGAGACTGGTGCAGGGGGTTGGGGAGGGCATAGCAGAGGAAAGGTGGAACTGGAACCAGGGCGGATTGGGGTGGAGTAAGGCTGGACCTCTGGGTGGACCAGCCCAGCGACTGGGGTGGGACCAGACTGGCCTACATAGGCCTCTCAGAGTCCCTACCCACTAGACTCATTTTGGTTTCCTTCTGAATAAACAAGTAAAAAACTGGACTGGAAGTTTAACAAACAGTCCTTTTCATTTAAATGGGGTTTTCCCTGAACAAACAATTTTGCAAACAATACATATGACTTTAAGTTCTTACTTTTGACTGGTTTTTTTTTTTTTAAGTAGAAAATGTAGGTGTACAAAGTTCATGCTAGGCTTAAGTATCCATGCCTACACAATCTATGGGAACGGCCGATAGGAGTGGCTGTTAGGCTGATAGGTGTGGCTGTATGTTACACTTGTTGAGAGAACTCAGTGGTACAAAAGGCCTGTGAGCAAATGCATTTCTCTCTTAGAGCCTGAATGCAGCTCTCAATTCTAATTTTAGATTGAAATAATGATGTAATAAATAACATTGATGCAGCAACAGTATCTCTCCAACATACTTTTTAAAAATGTATATCCTATGCTTTCCTCTTCCAAGTGGGAGGTGCTTAAGGCAGCTAATGATAAGAAGCTAAAAAGAACATTAAAATCACATAAATTATGCTAATAAACAGCATGCCAAAATCAATTCACATCAGGAGAGAAGCAATTTTTTTAAAATAACCCAAAGCAAGAACACCAACCAGTGAGAGATTGGCAGCCCAATTCTAACCTACGCTGGAACAGGGGGGCTAGTTGGCCTGCGTGGTATCAAACGCAGGTTAGGAGGCAACGGGAGGTCACCTCGGAGTAAGGGATATTTCCCCCTTACCCTGGGGTAAGACCCAGTCACCCCTATGGGACTTCTTGGATCTGTATCAGTGAAATTGCTGGCACAAAGCTGAGCAGCCTGGATTGGGGCTGGCAGGGCCGGGACCAGGGGTTAGGATCCAACCTCCCTCACGCTGTTCTGCCTCCCTTCCCTCCACCCTCTCCCCTCTTGCTGGCTGAATTCAACCAGCTTTCCTGAATTCCCAGGCCAGCTCTTCCTTTGTGCCGACTGAACACAGGGCCAGGATTGCTTTCTAGGCCTTTACAGCTAGGCCAGCACCTCTTGTGCAACTGCACACTGGGCACCATTACATGGCAGGAAACGGTCCATCTTATTATAATCAACATTGGTGCCAGTTAAATGTTCTGGCTCAGGCACCAAAATACCTGGGTGACCTCTAGTGATAAGGTATTTGCTGATAAGTCCTTGTCACCCTCAGATGAGGCAAAGTTTTCAGCCAGGGAAAGCAAATAAGCCTCAGATGTATCAGTGACACTTGGCAGGTCCTAATGCCCTATGAGGACAGCTTAGGAAACACACAAGACGTGTTTGTTTTGGATATTAAAATAAATATTTTTATACACTTTCACAAATGGAAATTTTCATACAAACTGGCATACTGCACTGTGTGCGTTGTGTTTGCCAAAAATCTAGAATTCAATTATATTTATGAGAAACGATAGCATATTTGTTTCAAATAAAACTTTACCATTTTGGTGGGGACTACATTCCATTATCAGTGGGATACCCGCCCACACACACATACTCCCTCTTCTTCCCAAAGTATTTGAACTTAAGACTCAATCCTATCCAATGTTCCAGTGCTGTTGCAGCCACAATGCAGCCCCAAGGTAAGGTGGCAAACATTCCCTTACCTTGAAGAGTCCTCTGTGACTGACCCCCCACCCCCATTGCAGGATGCTGCACACTCCCCTTCGGCACAACTACATTAGCACTGGACAATTGTGCCTAATCTTGGATCATGGATGCTGGAGCAGGGCCATATCTACACAGTGACTGAGTGCCAGTTGCAGTATCCAGCAAGGTTGTGCGTGTACAACCTTGCCAACACTGGCTTGCCAACATTGTGAGAACAGCAGGCATGTGCTACAGGGATGGATTCTAGACAGCTAAATTAGGGCACAGCACTGTTGGGAGAGTCCTAGCAGTGGCTCTGGTCCCAATGCTTGGCTGGGCCTTGAGCGTGGCAGCTGCTCCCACATCCCTCCTGGGGAAGCTGGAGTTGGCAGCTGCCATTAGCATCCACAGTGTTGTCAGGGACATCTCAGGTGTTGTGCTAGCAGTGACGTAGTCAGTTGAGCATCCGACGGGTCAGCACTCTTGCTATTCATGGCTGCCCCAGATTCTAGGCCCAAGTAGGGCTGGAGTCTGGGACAGCCTGAACATACAATATTCAGCTCAGATCCACATATGGATCACCAGCAGCAGTCCCTTCCTCTAGCACTTCTGAAGGAGGAAATGCTATATGATAGCGTTGGCGCAACGTCACTAGCACCGACATGGGGGCACCGACCAGCACCCCGGCATCAATGCTAGAGCTCTTGGACCGACAATAGTGTCAGCTCAAGAGCACTGGCACCGAGCCACCTTTCTGCCAGCTGGTGCAAGGACGGTTCTGGGGAGGAGGGAGAGCAGGCGGGCCGGAGGAACTGGGTGGGGATGGGAAGACCAGTGGGAGTGCTGGCCCGGAGAAGTTGGCAGGGCTGGCCAATTTGGGCTGCGCAGCTTCCTCAAATCTGCACCTGCTATACAGCAGTTGCAGATCCAAGGAACCCTATGGGGAGTCTGAAGTCTCCCCAGTGCGCCTAAGGTGCACTGGATATGGCGCAAGCCCGCCGGCCTCACCATTCCAGCGCAATTTAGGGTTGCGCTCTGAAATAATTACATTTCCCCCTTTCATTTTCCTCCGCTTCCTCTGTTGTCTCCCTTATGTTTATCGGTATCTAGATTGTGATACCCTTAGGTAGGAACCTCATTCTTTGCGAAGTGTCATGTACACCGAAGATACCACCACCACCACCACCACTACTACTACTACTTTGAAGGAGTAAAATGGGAAAGAAAATAAAGCCATAAGTGAGGAAAGCCAGAACAATATTATCTATGCTTTATAAAATGGAGGAAGAGAAGGAGGCTAGGGTAATAAATATAAAAACATATGTGCATTTTTCAATGCTTTACATACTTTATCAAAACAAGAGGACTGCTTCCAATAAGCAAGGAAATGTGAATTTATTACAGTTCTAAATCCATTTAATCTATGCTGAAATTCTTTTCTAATGCGCAGGACATAAATGCGTTCTGAATGTCACATAATACTCAAGATCACTCAATACAGATCAGTTTCTCTTTATCATATTTGTAACATTTCTTTTAGATTTAGAACCAGTCATTCGCTCCCCCCTCTCAATTTATGCAATCCTGTGCGTGTCTACTCTGAAGTAAGCCCCAATGAATTCAGTAGGACTTACTCTCTGGTAAGTGGGTGCAGGATTTCAGCCTTTGGTATGCACAGGTGTGCAGTACAGCAAAATGTTATGCAATTGGTAGGTTTTGTGGACTAATTTGCCTGTGCTCCTTTAAATCTGCTACTTCAATGCATGTGTTTTAAGACCCAGAAACCTCATTTGACATCTCAGTGTGCAACCACAGTCTCACATCTGGCTTTAACCAAATCCCTTTCTCTCACTTTTTGTTCTCAGTCTAACAGTATATTTCCATGAATGTCTATGCAGAAGCAAGTCCTGTTGAGTACAATGGGAGTTACTCCCATGTTCTGTGTGTATAGCAGTGCTTCCCAAATTGGTGGGTCGTGACCCACTAGAGGAACCGGAAGGCCATTACCCCTTAAGCAAAGTGGCCAAGAAATTGGCAGAAGATTGCCATGGTTATGCTGCTGCTGGGAAGGAAGGGGTGTGTTTCTTTTTTTGGGGGGGGGAATCATGATGAAAATCCAAAATGTTTTTTTCCCCCTTTTTACTTTGGAGGTGCAGGGTGGACTGCAGAGGGGGTGACAGGCTTCCTGGACCCTCCAGAGAGCCATAGGACTCCCAGGTAAGTTTAAAAAACCTTTCCCCAGCCGTAGCACACTCATCCCAATTGCATTGCTGCTGCCCCCACCCATGCAAAGACTTACAGGGTTCTCAAAGTCTAAGTAGGACTTTGAGAAGCACTGGTATGTAGGATTGTGTCCAGTGGGAATGAACAGTAACAGCTCAGTCCTATGGTACCTGCCCCCTGTAGGAGCAGTGGTGCCAAAACGGCTACTGCTGCATCTTATGGGCACTGTGGCAGCCATAGGCAGACACCATGGCAGACATTCATCACCTTCCCCAAGGTAAGGGCATTAGGTCACCACTGGCCCTCCTCAAGTCTGCACCAGCTACTTTGCCAGCATAGACTTGAGGGTTTCCATGTTGGGCTTTGCAGCCTGACATGAGGTTAGGATCCGGAGATAGAGCCAGCGGTGGTGAGATTTAACGCTGGGTGGCTTCAGTGGCATTATTCACCCGGTACGCTGGGCGGGACTTACATTTGAGCGGCAGTCCGCCCGTTGCGTCACGCACGCTGCGTTCCGGCGGAATGCGGCGTGACGCAATGGGCGGACTGCTGCTCAAAGGTAAGTCCCGCCCAGCGTACCGGGTGAATAACGCCACTGGGTGGCTCCACTTCCAGGCCTCCTGGCACTGGGGCATGGCAGTGGGAGGGGCTTGCTGCTGGCAGTAGGCTGCATAGAATCAGGCCCTAAATCATGGACTGCTTGTGTTTGAAGGTCCCGTGTACAAACAAACTATCTGGCCTCAATTGAGCCACTTTCACTTAGTTTCCATGTAAGTGGGGGCGCACTCCTAACCACACTTAGGCCAGTAGTTTCGCCAGCACAAGGGCCACTGTACAGTATGTTTGGACCACTCTTGGAGTCAGAGAGGCCAGCACACAGAAGTGTGCCATCCTCCCTGACTCCAAGAGTGGTCCAAACACACTTTGGTTATTGTTTCAGTTTTCCACAACGATAGGGAATAGGACCATTGGAACACACAACCTGTGTTGACTGAGGGTGCAGTTCTAACCTGGAGTTAGGCCGGCACAGTTAGGCCAGCAAAGTTTGGCTGGCACAAGGGACACCGTAAAGCACATTTGGGCCACTCTTGGAGTCAGAGAGGCCAGCATACAGATGTGCGCCATCCTCCCTGACTCCAAAGAGTGGTCCAAATGCACTTTACAGTGGCCTTTGTATCAGCCAAACTTTGCTGGCCTAACTGTGCCCGCTTAACTCTAGGTTAGGATTCCGCTCTGGGATGTGTGATGGAGGAGACCTGGATGGCAGGAGATTGGTGAAAAGAATTGCAGTGGTGTGGCAAGGGTGCAGCACCAAACACCCCCCCTCCCCCTGGGGATGTTTCAGCCCATACTGCTGTACTTTTTGAAAGAAATGCAGCTTGCTTCTTGCCTGGTGTTTTCCTTTTGCGGGGTTGTTCTGCTCCTGAGTTAATTTTGAAGATGATCAGAGTTCTGGCAGGGAATGATATCCTTCTCAAGATGCTAGAAAATCTTCCAATTTGTCAGTGTGTTCAGATTGCAGCTGGGATGATTAAGGCAGTGTCTGCCAATATGTCTCTGTCTTCTACAAAAGGAATTCTGGATTCTCTTGCTTCTTCAGCAAATACCTTCCATTTCCACTGTTCCCTTGAGGCTGACGTGGGAGGCAATGGCAGCATTGATTCTAAGTGCTGAGTCCAGTTGACCCTCCAAACTGATAAGCATGGGAAATGTAAGGAGGCATTAAAGAGAAGATAATACCTATATTTTCAGGAAACTCTATCTTGACTAGAGCCAAAGAGTAAACTTTATCAGAAGGGGGAAAAAAAGAACTTGTCCTGAACAATTTGCCAAAGTAAATCCCTTTGATGAAAATGAATCACAAAGGCATTCTCTTTCATTTATTCTTTGACAGTCTGGCACCTAAATATGTCAAAGCTAACAGTTTGGTTCATATAATACTCCCGGCATCTTTATGCAATTCTATGGTTTCATATGCTCCATGTCAAACATGAGTCTATACAATATCCCCAGTCTGCAGATGTTGTCATGCTCACATTTTAATTGTTTAAATAGTTCTGAACTTCAACTTTTTACCCTGCTTTCTTTTTGCCACTTTAGGTGAAAGCATTGCCTCACACACATAACCTGCCAGGGGTTTCCTTCCTTGAGCAAATAGCTTATGGGGAGAGGAGTGGGGGATGGGGGTGGTGTGATCTGGATGAAGGCTGTGGTGGAAGCAAAGAGTTAAAGCCCCCTTCTTGCCATGGCAGTCCCAATCTGGTTGGATCAGGGGTACCTCTGAGGCAGAGAATGAAAGTGCCCCACTTCTCACTGCAGTCCCTATTTGGATTAGGGTTCTGTACAGCTGCTATGTACTTACACACACACACATACACACACCAACCTATTGTCTAGATTGCCCCTAAGAGAAGACTTGTGGTTTCACTTGCTGTTCCATTAAAACACCCTGACTTTTGTTTTGCTTTCATAGGTGGGTCCTCTTTATCCGCAGGTTTGGAACCCATTGACTTGATCCACCACAAGTTCCAAACCTGCCGGGAGGACCCACAGAACCGCCTGGATGCAACTGAAACCTCATTCCGATAACCTCCAGGTGGCTTTCTGAAGCCCATAGAGGCTGTGTATGGATTCTGTGGGCCTCAGAAAGGCTCCAGGCACAACCAGAATGAGGTTCTGGCCACATTTGGGATCCCTGTTGGCAGAACCTATGGATTTAATTTATCCATGGTTTTCAGTATCCATGGTGGGGGTGTCCAGGAACAGATCCCCCACCGATACTGAAGCATGACTTAGGCCTAGCAACTTCATACCCCAGTCCAATGCATACTTGAAATAACTTCCACTTCCACATGCAGTCAACAAGAATGCATAGGATTACAGCCTTGATCAGTTCAACTGGTAGGAATAATTCACAAAAGCTTTGGTTGATTAATTGGAAGGAAGCCAGTTGTAACCTGTAGATGCAAATTTTTAGTTGATACAGCTGCAAGTTATGGTAGCATATACAGTATTTTTAGAAGTATTCCTTCTAACAATGAACATTAGCTTTTCCTTATTAAGGTGTAAAGTCTTTGACACTTCCTTCAGTATGTGACAAAGACATCCTGCAATGGGAGGACAGTCAAGGAGGCTTCCTCAAGGTAAGGGAATGTTTGTTCCCTTCCCTAAGGGCTGCATTGTGGCTGCACTGGTGCTGGAAAATTGCATAGGATTGGGCCCACTTTTATTTAAATGGAATCATTTAAATGGTTGCTAATTAACCAGCACCCCCCACCTTTCAAGTTAGTTGGCAACCATGATAATATTTTCTGGACCAGTAAACAGCATTCATTGTTAATATCTCATGATCCAAATAGTGATAAAAAAATGATTACTGTTGGAACAGATGTTGTCAGGAAAAGGAGCTCCTGGGAGAAACCTGGCTGACCAAGAGGAGTAGTGCCTAGTGGCTACTGTGCATGCACCCTTGTGCTCCTCACTTTCTCTTTACGGGACCTTAGACTAAGCCAGGGGTCTCCAAACTATGGCCCAGGGACCACATCTGGCCCACCACAAGATTTTGTCTGGCTTGCAGCAACTTGTTTTTTTTTTTTCATGGATTTTTAATGGCTAATGTTTGACATTTTTACTCATCTATAATTTCTCAGTTTAAGCACTGCATTGTTTCTTTGCAATGGTCACATTTCTCTTTTGTTCTGAATCATATCATGCTGATTACAAAAAAGATCCATGTAAAACTTTTTTATTCATTTACATTTCATTCATTTATAAAACTGATTTTTTTTTGGGGGGGGGCTCATGAAAATGTGTAGAACATACTATGTGGCCCTGGTACTGAGATAAGACCCCTAGGCTAATTGGTAGTTAGATGGTTCCTCGTTTAAGCTACTTACATTGCACAGATAATTCCCAGTACTTGCACTTGTGGGTGGTAAAGTGGGTGCTCTTCTCTGAGCTCCGAATGAATGACATACTCGGGCGATGAGCAGAGAACAACCAACCCTGAGGGCTGGGAAATATATAACTTCTAATTTTTGTTACCTGATTGGAGATACCTCCAATCAAGTTACCTGATTGGAGGAGTGGATCCTTTGTGTTCACTCTATCCCGCCCATGCCCTGATCTAGATGGGTAGGTTTGGCTGTCTAATCATGAAGCATATTCCAGTCCTGGAGAGTAATAGTCATTCTAGACAAGAAGAGAAGCTGAGTTCACCAGGAGTAAAGGTTTGAGGAATAATGGGGTTTCCAAACAAAGGACAAAGGCTGCTTGCAAGGGATGTCCCAGTAGCTTTTCAGGGTGCTGAATCTGCACAGGAGTTTCTGGAGAGCTAAAGGGTCCAAAACAGAGAAAACTAGGGGAAAAAACAGGGCATTCATCACATGTGTTTAGTGGGTTGATGTCAGTGTTTCCATTCAGAAGTGAATTTGTCCCGCTTTGCCATCTTGAACAATTTTGTGTTAGTTTATTTGTGCTCTCCTGATAGTGACAGTGTCATTAAAGAACACCTTTGAAAGCAAGCGTTCGGCTTATATCATATGCATTCTACTGTTCTTTCATTAAACATGTCTTCATCTCTGGAAAGCCAAATTCTTACAATAATAAATCAGAGACACCTCGAGGCTTTGCCAAGTTAAATATCTACAGTTTCTGGCAATTATGTAATTTCCAGATTTGCTACAATGGCTATTGCTGATAAGTCAATCGTCATAAAAAGAAATGTTCCAGACCAATCTTTATTAGTGTGTCCTTCACTGATGTATGTAAAACAATCTCTCTGTTCTCCCCTTTTTTTGGGGGAAAAAAGAAAGCATAATTGCAGCTTTCCCCCTCTTTTGAGTGACTCTTCATCATAACAGTTTATATCTGGAAAATATCACAGAAAATGTGAAAAGGGGGTAAGTTTAAATGAAGAAATTAGGTCCCGCTGTTATTAATAGAACAGCTCAAAAATATTTCCCATGATGTGTTTGTAATAGTTCTGTCTCGTAATAAAACTCAACAGTGATATATTTCCCCTGTTCTCTGGTTGATTTTGCATTAGGAGGCCAGACAAAAGCAATTTGTAATACAGTCCCTGATCCAATGCCTGGACATGCGAAAGGGCTCAAAGGACTTCATGCTCATTTAAAAGCTCTTTAAAATGATTAATGGCTAAATGCATTGCAAATTATCAAGTGCTTTACACGGACAAAACACGGAGCTTTTATTTATTTCTTTTCTTTCCTGAAATTCAGAACAAAATTTCCTCTCTCAGTAACAGGAAGGTAAAATCTCACCCACAGTAAGCAGCTGTAGGATGAATGGAAAGTCAGAATTCATTTTAGAAGATGTCCCAGTTCCTTCCTCATTGACTGTGTTGTACGTTACACAAGAGTCAGTCAGCTGTCATCATCAACAGTAGAAGAAAGATGTTGTGCCAACTCTGTGCCATGGTAGTAGATCAGACAACTACAGTGATTCAGGAATCCAATTATCCTGGTAGCCATTCATGGCCCAATCCTAACTAGGGCTGGAATAGGCCGGCCGGCTGGCTAGCCTGTGCCTTGTCAAGTCCCGGCTTGGAGGCAGCTGTGGTGCAAATCTGAGCAGCCCATGTAGGGCTGTGTAGGGTTGACTGGGCCAGGGCCCCCTCCCTGGGCCAGTCTGCCAGTGGGCCCACCCTTTCCCACCCACCCCAACCCTGTTCTGCCCTCCCCCTGCTCTCCTCAAGCCCTTGTACCAGCCTCCATAGCAGTCCTCTCCTGGCATTGGGACCAGGGCAGGGAGGATGGCGCATACCCATGTGCTGGTCTCCTTGACTCCGAGAGTGGTGCAAACACACCTTACTGTGCATTTTCAAGACTCAGGCCAGCACAAGGGACTTTTTCAGGGATGTTGGATTGTGCCCTCAGACGTTTTCCCCTCCTTCTTCAATCTGGTAGAGGTGGTTTACTACCACTGAGGACATGGTAAGTTGACTCAGGGTGCAATCCTAATGGCCGCATCCCAGCTCCGCCCCCTCCCTGGCACGCCTCCTGGCTGACCCACCCCCACCCAGAAACGGCCTCCCTCCTGCCCTTCCCCCACCCAGAACAGCTCTTGTGCCAGCCAAACCCAGCTGGCGCAAGAGGGGCGTAGTGTGGTCTTCAGCTGGCGCTGTTAGACCAGTGCTGCTGCTAGTATTGGCCCAATGGCAGCAGCGCTGATGTGAGGGTGCCGGTTGGTGCTCTCGCAACAGCATTGCTGCTGTTGAGCCAATGCTAGCAGCTATGAGCCAATGTTGCGCCCTCAGTGCATGATTGCGAGCTGCTTTGAGCCTGAGTGTGATGCCCATTGAAGTCTGGGGGAGGTAGAAGGCCAGCACTGTTTCCCCCCAGCAATTAATGGCCAGCATGCTGGGGGGAAACAAGTTCAGACAAGTGTTTTCCTGCTGCAAGTTTTTATTGTTGTTATCAATAAAATTCTAAACATCCAAACCTCTGTCTCATGTGCTTCTTTGGTGTGTGTGTGTGTGTGTGTGTGTGTGTGTGCATGCGCATGCGCATGTGCACGTGCACGTGCACGCCAGTGTAATTGCTGCAACAGACTCAAGTAACTATCCCTCTGGAAGGAAGGAGCCTAGCACAAGGTTTCACTTACAGTTTTTACTAGGGAAAGAATTGTAGCTTAGTGGTAGAGCACCTGCACTGCCTGCAGGAAATTCCATGGCTCAATCCCCAGGATCTTCTGGTAGGACTGCAAAATACTGTACTCCCATCTTTGTTCTAACATGACAGTTAAAGGGATGAAACAAAGGAAGGGATATTCATAAAGAATTCATTTGCTTCATATAGCATTAAAGTTCTATGAGCAAGGTATATCGGAGTCAATACAGCACACTTTTGCAAATACAACATGCCCCTCCATTCACACCTTCTACTCAAGCATATTGTAAAAAAAGCTGAAAAGCTCATTTTATCCCGCTATCTGACTCCCTCTCAATGATCTGGCCCCAGATATATTAATAGCCAACTAAAATATACACATTTATAATTTGACACCAGCAATTTGCATTTTTTTGTTGCAAAGTTGTTAGCACACCCAAAGAAAGAAAATAGGTTTTAATCATCCACCTTGTCAGAAACATAATGAGGGTCATAATGTGGAGTGGGCTAATTAATCATGCAGAAGACATGGTCAGCCTGTTAAATATCACTGGACAAAAAAGGGCCTCCCAATGTCTGAATAATGTTAATGCTTATTCATTAACATTATTTTTCCGTTTTTTCTCCTGTCCATTCTTGCAGAAGACCCCTTTTCCTGTATACTTATTGTTCCCCAGCACTGGACACAATTTTGCAACTTCTTTCAACCCTGGCAAGCCACCAACAGTGCTCATGTCACTTTTAAGAAAGCACATTAAAATGCACATATCTTCTGAAGTGATGATGTGATTTATTAGCCTGCAGTCCTTATTAGCCACAGGGGTGTAAGAAATCTGCATTACATGGAAATGGGACAATCTAGCAGTTTGCTTAGACTGAAAATGGCCTGGACCTAAGTGCAGAAAATCATCCATCTTTTTCGGCCTTTGAATCATTTGTCCATCTGTTTCCTTATTTGCCGTTCTCTTTGACACAGACAATATATGCGTAAAACCAAGGAAATAAAGATGTTGGTAGTTGCTAGGTTGTGAGCAACCTAGTTTTGTGAGCAAAACTTGCAACAGGGAAAAACTTGTCTGGACCCCCTCCCCCCAGCATGCTGGCCATTAATTGCTTGGGGGAAACAGTGCTAGCCTTCTACCTCCCCCAGGTTGTGAGATATTTCAGGAAACTTACAGGAGTACAATTGATAAGTGCAACAGCCCAGTCCTGAACCTGGCGGCACCCAGGACTCCAATGGTGCCAAAATGGGAATGCTAGATCTTGAGGTTGCCAGAATACTCTGGGCGGCCTCCGTAGACTGCAGCTGCTGGCAATGGGTCTCCTCAGCTATGCACCCATGTTTGAACAGGCACAGAGTTGAGGAGGTCCGTGTCAAGCTGCTCAGCTCAGGAGGGAATTCAGGATTTGGCAGCAGATTTGGCATTTCCACTCCCCTCCCAGACCCAATCCTCTTCTCCCTCCCCCAAATACCACCCATTCCCCCACCCTGAAGTACCGCTGGCTGAGCACCAGCCAGCATTTTGAGTGGTGCTGAGGCCCAGCGTCAATGCTACCTCCTCCCACAGTGCCGCGAATGTCTGAGACATTCAGACCTGGCAGTAGGAGCGTATAGCTGGCAATAGAGCCCCCAGGATTGGCCTCTAAAGCTAGCACTCTAGAGCCACAAAACAGAACTTTGATACAGAACTTAGTTATTCACATAGCCAAACTCACAGCCCAATACTATCCTAATTCCCCCCTGCCACACACACACACACACAAACACTGGTGCAAACATGCCACCAGATCATGCACCACCAGAACAATCCCAGATATCTCTTCCAGATATGTGAACATTTGTTCCCTTGCCCAGGGGTCAACCTCTGCTGCACTGACTCCAACCTGCACCAGTAATTTTACTGGCCCAAGTCAGAGTGGACCCAGGTAGGTGACCAGGAAGGGAGATTGGATATTGATGGTGCTGCTGATATATACCCCTTTCCTGGCTTCAACACACTCCCATTTCAGCCCTATTGGGGCATCTTGTGACCACCATAAAGTGTACTATGCAGTGGCATAGCTAGGCCATTTGACACCCGGGGCCCAAATTTTTTTAAAATTCCGCATCGAATGGTATATAACATGATGGTATTATTCCTTAAAACCGTGATTTCCAAAATTTGGGGTCTTTGGGTTGGCAGCACCCAGGGTTGCACCTGGGGCGGTCTGCCCCCTGCCCCATAGGTAGCTGAACTACTGGTACTGTGCTGCCAGAATGCAGACTCCAGTGATGCAGCAGGCCTCTAGGATTGGGCCATCAGGGTGGTATATGGGATCCAGTTCTGTCTTTACAACCACTCTATACAGGTTGTTAGTCTAAAGACCATGGCTTTGGGTTTTGTTTTGGTTTTTGCCTAAAGGGTTTAACAGATTTCCCAAGTCCAAGACCCACATCCAGCGTGTCATGCTACTGGTACGCTGGGCAGGAGGAACGGGTGAGCGGCAGCCTGCCCATTGTGTAATGCTCCGTTTCGCCATCTTCCCCGGTAGCATGACGCCGTTGCCCACATCCTATCCATTTTGCCATATGAAATTGTTGGGCAGGTGCTGAAGCAGTTCTGTGTGACTGCATCTACAGTAATTGAAACTCATTGAAACTCTCTACATGTGTTTCAATAGCAATTGAAAACTTTCCTTTCTCGTTCTGCATTTTGTGATTTGGGGCGACAACCATTTTTGGGTGGATTTCTCTATAATTCTCTGCCTGGACTGTGGTATTCTTCTTTTATTATCTTGCTCTGCTAAAAAGTGCCAGTGCTAAAAAGTTTGAGAACCATTGATCCATCTTATAAGTTCTGATGACTGTTCATTTTCCAGAGAGAACTCCCATAAAGGAAGCATCCTGGACCATTAAGGAACATTAAGTGACCCCCCCTCCCAGTGATTGACCTAATAAAGCAATGGCCAGCCCATACCAGCAAACTCATAATGCCACAGTATATTATGCAGAGCCACTGATCACTGCAGTGATCACATTGAAGACATTGTGAAAGCGCAATTGTGCAGTGAAAACATTGCTGTTTTGCACGTATCTTGTGCCAGTAGCTGCATCACAAGCTGGATTTGCTTACTCAGTGATGGATGATATCAATGATCTGCTAGGAGTATATAACCAAATCCATATCATTTGTTGTTTAATATCTGGGAAAGATACATGTTGGCTATATGAAGTATTTGGATTAAAGTTTCTTTGAATGCAGTGAGACCAAGCTGATTGAAATGTAACTACACGAGTTTAGCTAGTTTGCTCAGCACATTTGACTCACCAATTGCTTATTTGTATGATTCTACAGGGATCAGCTAAACTATGGAGTTTGTTAGGGTTGTTCTCTTTGTCACCTGAATAGAATATCCTGACCAGTATTCGTCAGAGGTATTCACCAAGTAATGTCTCTTAGTAAACCACTGGGGGGCCACAGTTCCCTTTGACACAAAATCCGACTCTCTACTGTTTCGTTCCTTTTTTCCACTAACGAGCATGAAAACTTCTGCAAATCTCTTTTATTATAAAGTCTGAATAACTGCAAAAATGTATAGTGCCGCACTTGTGCTGTGCAGCACATACTCCAAGCCTATGCAGCTAGGCAGGCAAACGTGTTGGAAACAAAGGGTGTTGTTGAGCACATCTAATATTACACAGAACTCCTGCTGTTAAGTGACAGTGGTGAATTTTATAAGGAAAGCGTCTTACTGCCCAATCCTGTTCCAGGCCAGCGCCAGTCTCCTGCACACTGCCCAGGAGATGGCTGTTGCCAAAATGCTGTAAGGCACATTGCAGCAGCCAAAAGAAGGGAGCCGCAGGTGGGGAGGCCAGTGCTGGTGGGAGCTGGTTCTCCACATTGGTCAGATGACTTCTGGGAGCCAGCAGTGATGTTCCCCACTGAGGAAACCAGAGCTGTATTTGGCTTGCAGTGCGCCTGGGATGGGGCAACGTCACTGCACCCTCAGTGCACCTGCCCCACCACGTGTGTCACCTGGCCACACCACCCCATGCCCGAAATTGCTCCATTTAGGTATGGGCTGGCCAACCTGAGCGCAAGAGAGGGCAGGGGGAAGCGCATGGGTTTTTCCATGCTGCTGCACCTTGCCACATCCAGTGCCCGCCGTGCTCGCCTCTCCCTGTGGTGCCCTCCCTACGCCTCTGGAGCAAACTGGTGGGGGGAGAGCAGGCGAGAGGGTGGTTCAGGACAGGGAGGGGATGAGGGTGGCAACAGAGGCTTCCATATACTAACCCTCCTCCCATGCCACAAAGCACACAAGTCTACTCAGTTCTGCACCAGTGATTGAGCTGGCACAGATCTGAGTAGACCCAGAGGGGTTGCCAGCGTCTGCAATAGGGTAAGGGGACCAAAGTTTCCTTCCCCAGTGTAGACCTTATGGATTTTAAAAATCATGGTAGTTTGGGGGGATTGGGCCTGCCAGCAGATCTTCACCCCTCTTGCGAGCCAGGCAACCCAACATGGGTCTCCTTGGCTCTGCACCCATTCAAACACGGGCGCAGAACTGAGGAGATCCATTGATGCTGTAGCAGTGTTACCTGCGGTAAGGGAGCAAATGCTGTTTTACCCTGAGGAGACCCTGGAGGCAGCCTTGGCACCCACAGGATCCACTGGTTGCTGTTTTGGTGCTGCTGGAGCTGTGGGCACTGATTGGGCAGCCCGACTGAAATCCAGAGAAAAGTCCCAGAGAAAATTGCCCAGAGAAAGGTCCAATCCATGCCCCTCCCTTCTCCCTGTTCCCCTCTTTCCAACTGTATGGAAGAATCTTTTCCAAAAGGAAGGCAGACTATGGAGGAAGATGGGACTGCCTTCCTTGGATCTTGAGTTTTGATGGAGAAAAGCCAGTGGCAATGGCTATTGTTCTGTGGACCAGCTGTGCTGAAGGGGGGGGATTGAAATATGGTGCTGATATACACACATACATGCACGCACATTTCATTTCTCCTCCTCCCCTGCTTGTCAATGAGAGTGCTATGGGTGCCTCTCATCTCTTTTTTTCCCCACCCTTCTTGAGGCAAGCACTGTTCATCATTGCCACAAACACATTTGAGTTGACTCAGGTTCAAAGATTCTCAGCAGCTTCCATTCCCATTGGAGTCATGTATACTTAAGATGTGGAGAAATATGGGTTCTTGCCTCAGCTCTGCTTCCTTGTTGATCTTCTTCGATCCCACTATTTTTAAGTCTAGCATGCCTTCAAAAGGAGCCAAAAAACTGTGTGCATGTTTTTTTTATCCCGTCTGAACCTCAAAGTCGACCAGGTTCACCATATGAGAAACAACATTCCCAGTGTGCCACAGGTGTGCAACATCTGTGCAGAGGCAAGGAGAGTGATTGAGATTGCTGAGCACATGGTTGTTGTCAGGTTTAAACACAATGGTGGTAAATTACTTGTTTGAGGGTCCGTTTGCATATCTATTGACTATTCAGGCACCTTCTTTTATAACAGAGCAGTGACACATAAGAAAAGATCATGCAAACAAGGGGGAAAACGCCATCTGTAAGGGTTTGTGAGAGGATGCCAAAAAGCAGAGCAAAATTATGATTAGGAGAAAGGGCAAGGAACATACATTTCCTACATTTCTGTCTTGGACATAGGACATACCACAATACAGCAATGGGACATGGTTACTACAGTGATTTAAGGACGCAATCCTAACCTGGAGTTAGACCGGCACAGTTAGGCCAGCAAAATTTGGCTGGCACAAGGGCTACTGTAAAGCACATTTGGACCATTCTTGGAGTCAGGGAGGATGGTGCACATCTGTGCGCTGACCTCTCTGACTCCGAGAGTGGTCCAAACATATTTTACAGTGTCGTTCGTGCCAGCTGAATTTTGCTGGCCTAACTGTGCCGGCCTAACTCCAGGTTAGGATTGCGCCCTAAGAATCGTGCCTCAGGTAAGATGGTAGGCTTTAAATGTTAGGATTATTTGCTTAGCTGTTTATTGCTTTGTCTGAGAGGAATTCCATTTTGCTGTAACAATGCTTTCCCGCCGCACCTTTTTCTTGTCTCTGTCAGAAGCAGGGGCTGCATGATGACCTGGAGTGTTGCCCCCTGCTGATGCTGTGGCTGTTGCCTCTACTGTGGTGACACTCTAGAAAAGAAAAAGACAATCCACAGGTTCTTATTGTGTTTCTTATGTGGTTTCATCAAGCCTGGAAATGTGCAACATCTTGTTTTAGTTAAAGGGGCAGTGCAATGAAGGAGTTCCTTCGTTCATGCTGTCCCAGTAAAACAAAAAAGGCAGGAGTTTTGACTTTAAGGAAATTGCACAATACAAGGAGCAAGGTAAAGAGGAGAGTAATCTGCTTAACTTGGTGTTGAGTGGGAAGTAGATCATTGCGGCTCACGTCACTGGCAACCTGGAGGGAGGTAGCAGCAGCAGAGTTGAGGTGAAGTGCACCTCAAGTCCTCCACTCCTTTAAGACCCTAGCAATCTACCAGTGATGTAACCCAATTCTCCACCATGCCTAGGCTGGCAGTGTTCAGAAGTTTCTGTCATATGTCACAGTTTGTGAGGGCAAAGTTGTAATGATAATGATCATCATCATCATATTGACATCCAGTTTTACAACAAAAAGGTTCAAAAAGCAGTTTACATAGCAAAATGGCTCACCATCCTGTGTGAACAATGCTTCTAAAACAGTGGTCTTCAACCTTTTTCATGCCACAATCCCAATGAATGAATGAATGAATGAATGAATGAATGAATGAATGAATGAAT
>JAJKFI010000146.1:2680818-2708168 GCA_029204185.1 Lerista edwardsae | reverse complement strand
TCTCTCTCTCTCTCTCTCTCTCTCTCTCTCTCTCTCTCTCTCTCTCTGTGCGTTCATGTATAAAATACAGACAATGTATTACAATCCTACAATCCAAAGGAATGGAGCAGAGAGCAGAGTTGTATGAAGCTGTTTCATCTAGTGTTTCACCTCCCTTTTAACTGCGGTACAAAAGAGCAACAACTTTACAACACCACCTGCTGCTCTGCTGGTTTTGACCTGACCCCTTTCTGCTTCTCTTGTTATTATAAACAGTGAACCCTTTAAGCGAGAGCTGTTTAAAAGATAGGAGTCCCTAAGTGTTCCTTCCTGGATCCCAGATGCAGGGGGAGACTGATAGGCTTTTTGATCTTATTTTATGAGCATCTGATGAATTGCCTCTGGCACCTGGCAACTGAAATTTCACTATCTGGAAACGTCCCCTTATGTCAAACAATGTGGCCAGTCTCAGCCTATGAGTTACAAATGCGGAGCTAAAATAAAAATCTAAGCCTAAGGTACTTTCCAACATCATGCAAAGGGAAGGGGAAGACCCACTGCGTACCACATCTGAATTGGTGTAAATTCGGCAATATATTTGCCAACACAAAGATCTTCGTTTGCACCAGTGAGTGTGTATGAATGCTACTACCCATGAGGACCTCACTGCTGATGTCTGGCTGTTCACAGAGTTTAAAGAGCATGGAAGATTGTTATGGTTTTCAGAACATGAGCAAAGGTTTCTTTTCTTTTTTGGACCCTGAAGTAACAGCACAGCTTGTATTAAGCAGAGACGCAAACTTTTCTTGATAGCTTAACTGGGGTGTGCCATCCCACACCAAGATCTCAGAAGACACAAGTGGGAGTCTGGGGTATGGATGTTTGGCAATGAGTTCTTAGGAGTAGGTTTTAATGTGAGGGGGAATTGTGCACATACAAAACAGTTTCTAATAGCCAGGGAGAACAAAAAGGGATGAAGGACTGACGAATGTCTTCTCAAAATTCTTACCAGGACCTTTTCTTAGGACTACAGACACAAGCACCCATCAGGGATCTTCACCCCTACAACTGGATCTGCTGTGGTGGCACCTGTGCAGGTAAGTAAAGAGGAGGAACTCACCAGGGAGGGGCTCCATCCCTTTCTCTAAGCCACCAAAGAAAAGGTAGAGATTAGGAAAGCACCTAAACACCTATAGCCTTACAGCACAATCCTAGGCATGTCTACTCAGAAGTCATCTTTATTAGTGAATAGCAAGCATGCAAATCCACCTGTTATGTTGTTGGCCGTTTTTTGACCAAAAAGTGACCATTTTTCCTTGCAGGACCAGAACCAGGACACATGGATTTGGGAAAAGTAGAGAGTATCTTGAGGCATTGTTAAGTCAGGCAATTATCTGAATAAGAATATTTGGTCCAACATCTGGATCTCTCTGACTAATGCACAACACTGTCCCAAGTATCTGCATGCAAAGAACTGAATGTCATATGAAACATTCCATTCATTCATTACCTCCATTCTTTTGTGATGGAGTGGCAGAGCTTGCATTATTGTGTGGCACACCAGTGGACCGGTGATGATGATGATGATGATGAATATAGCACCACCTATAAGGATGGCTCTTTACATAAAGTGAAAAGATAGGTCCCTGACTGAAGGGATTTAGGGCCCAATGCTGTGGGCTCTAGTGCTGGCACTACGTATGTTCTGCCAGTTTTGGGTGACACAAATGTGCAGTAAAGCACTTTTGCAGCCCTTAGGGAGGAAGGAGTGCCAGCTCTGGGTCAGTGCTGTGCAAATGTTGCCAAGGAGCACCGGTGGTGAATAGCACCACCAATTGACGGCTGGGACTTTTGGGGTGGGAGGGAGACTGGGAGGGGGCAGAACTGGTCAGTGTGAGGGGAGGATCAGGCCCAGGATGGGGAGAGATGGCAGTAGCCTCTGCTATCATATCTTGTGCTCCTTCCCTGGTCAAGCAGCCTGACACAGGCCTCCTTGACTCTGCACCTGCTCAATAGTGGGCACATTGCTGAGGAGATTTATTGTAGTCAGCTGCAGTCTACCTGGGGGAGTAAATCCTCCCTTACCCTGTGGAGACAACTGGTGTCCTTAGGATCCAGTGGTAACCATTTTGGCGCTGCTGGAGCCATAGGCCCCTGGAATCTTAGGATTGGGTTGCTAGTCTAAATGTTGACAAAAGAGACATAACAGAGAAGGGGATGAAGGCAGGAATGAATGAGGGAATATTTGCTATTGTTCCAGGTACATGCCTTTAAGTAGGGAAGGGGATCAAAGGCTTGTGCTGAAAACCTCATTGAAAAGGTGGGTTTTAAGATGGGATTGAAGGAAACAAGCAATAAAGAATCATGCAGTTGCTTCATGCAAGTGCAATTCCATGTCTAAGGGCTAGCAAGGGAGAAAGTAGTTAAAAACAATTTATTAAAAAAATCTGTTGCTGTGCCTTGCAGGAGACTCCTTGCAGGAGACAGTGCGTGCTCTGTTGGCGCAGCTGCATTGGCGGGAGAGGGAAGTTTGGTAGAATTGGGCTGACAAAAACCTGGGCGGCCCTACTAACCAATTTTCCTCACATTGCCCCATATAGATGCAGCAAACTGAGTACTGTGAGGAGAAAATATGGTGACTACCAGGATAGTATCTGGGATGTGGTTTGCTATATCTTTTTGAGGTTAAAAATAGCTCTATAGCTGGCGCAAGTCCACATGGACCCAGGCCAGGGAATCAAGGCTGGGGGGGGGGGTTAGGGTTAGGGGGGGTTACAGGCAAATAATAACATTAAAGTTAACTGGCTCCCTGTCCCAAAAGGGCTCACAATCTAAAAGAATGGAGACCACCACCAGCAACAGCCACGAGAAAGACACTGTGCTGGGGTGCAGAGGGACAATTGCTCTCCCCCTGCTAAACATAAGAGGACACCACTTGAAAAAGTGCCTCTTGTCCAGTTAGCAGGGGTTAACTGCCACATTTTGCTCTCTCCCTGCCTCCCTCCTGCCCACTGCACACAGTTGCCTGCACTGGTGGGCATCCAGTGGCTGCACATGAAACAAAGATATTGTTTGGTTGAAACAAAGGCCATATTTAAATTTACTTGCTGTCATATTAGGTAATGGAGGAGTGGAGTTTCTATACCTTTGTAACCTTCATAGTGGTAGCCCTGTAGGGCATGGGCAACCCTTGGACATGGTCAACCAACCGCAGTGACTGGTTGTTGGTTTTGGGGTGTGTGTGTTTTTGGCACACTAACTTAACTTCTGGATCTTGTCAAATATCAGTACTTATTTTTAGATGTGAGAAGGTACATTCTCCAAATCCAAAAATGAAAAAAGTCAGTCTATTAATTCAATTCCTTTGATATTTGATCTGGATTTCTGTTTAATTATGATTGTGAATTTCATTTGTCAGTGAACACATCATAATTCTACACAGACATCTTTTAATCAAGAAAGTAAAAGCAATAGGCAAAGGTATCATTAAACATAAACATTGGATAAGGCTATTGTGAAAAAAAAATGGACTTCAGAAAGAGAATGTCGATGTGCTTAAAATATATGCATTTTCTGTAGGATATATTTTACACAAATACAAATGCCACGTAAATCAGACGAATAGAATTACTTGTATAACAAAGAAGAATGTATTACGTGGGATCACTTTTTCTGTTGTAGAACTCAAAGCAGCTAGCAAGAAAGTCATTAAAAATAAATCAAACTACAAAACTATAAACCGAAGTAGAAAACAGCAGAACAGAAACGATAAACTATGCAGAAAACCCAAGCAAGAATCAAAAACAGCAATAAAACAGCAATCCATAAAGCAATAAAAGAAAGAAAATAACCCTTATAGTAGCACGGGGAAAAATATCAGAGACGTGAATTTATCCTAAAGGCCATTTACATGATGTCTGGGTAAAACTAAGGGTGCCTACACCTAAAACTAGGTGTTCCTACAGTCCATCTAATGCGCCATTGGGCTGATGCATGTGGCCTGTGTTGGCCCAATTCAATTGAAAACGTGGTATAAGGCACATCTATGCCGCCCAAACAGAAAGGGCTCACCGCTTGTTGTCTGATGATGCACTATGTCCAAGAAAGCTACAGTCATGAGTTTTTTCCAACATGCTATGCAAACAAAAGCTATGAAAAAATATAAACACAGGGGTCCATTATTTTTTTTCTTGTGCATGTAATTATTCTGAGCTCATTCCCCATGCTGCCATATACCCACAAATGAAACGGTGAAAGTCTAAGTTCAGAACTCACTCATGCACTATTTTCACTACCACTGGAAGCACAAGCAGTCCATCTGGGTGCCAAGTTCAAGCAAAGTGCAGCGTTATTATTGTTATTTTTTCCCCCCTTTTGGATTCAGTGTCGGTGCGACCTATCATGTAACGATGATGTATGATAAAAGGGGAAAATCTCAGCCAAACTCGACCATGTTCAAAGCAAGGTGCTAGTGAAAGGAAGGAATGGAAAATAAGCACTAATGGATTAATGTTCCATGATAAATGTTTTATTATAAAAGCGAGTGAGTGATTAGATAATTCTTGCTTCCAAAAGTAGGATTTAAATATTTCTGTCTGGCAGGGTACCAAAATAAATAAATCACTTAAAACTATCTAGTTTATAGGAACGTGTGTGTGTGTGTGTGTGTGAGTGTGTGTGTGTAAGTGAGTGAATGGGTGGGGGGAAGCTCCTATTTTCTTTCCTACAGTAGGTGTTAAAAATGCTGACAGCCACAGCAGTACAACAGCTTACTGTTTGGGAGCTGTTCTGGCATGTGTAAAAAGAAGAGAGTGATCATACCAGTTCTCCTTATCCAAACGGTTTGTTGGTTCGATCCTGCTGGCCTGACTGCCTGACGTATCTTTGCTCAGTATAACAGGCTATGGCCTGGGATAGTTTAGAACGCAGTCCTAACCAGTTAGGCTGGCACACGTGTAGCACCAATACTGTACATGTACAAACACTACAAGTCAGAAAAAACTGACAGAAAAAAAAACTATTTCCTGAACATTCACTGAGATTCTCAGAGCGCAATCCTAATCTGGAGTTAGGCCAGCAAAATTTGGCCAGCACAAGGGCCATTGTAAAGTATGTTTGGATGGAGTCAGAGGGCACACAGACATGCACCATCCTCCCTGACTCCGAGTGGTCCGAACTTGGTTTACGGAGGCCCTTGTCCTGGCCAAACGTTGCTGGCCTAAGTGTGCCGGCCTAACTCCAGGTTGGGATTGCACCCTCACTCTCTTATAAGCCCACCTCCTGCTTCTTCCATCAAGGTTATAATGACTTTCTAGTCAAAAGCATGTTTGACCATATAATACACGTTCCTCCCCACCCTTCAGCAGCTGCCTATGATAGCCCTGAACAAACCGCAGTGTGGGCAAAAGGGCTTCTTAAGAAGAAGGCTGCAGTTGATGCTCATAGTGGTAGAGGCCAAATGGGCACAGGCAAGAGACAAGAGAAACTCCACTGGAATCAAAGAGTGTGTGTAGCCTACCAGCTACAGGTGCCATGCCCTGACACAAATCTCCACCTCCACTCTGTTTGGGCTGCTAGAGCCCTTGCTAGCAGCACAGACAGCTTCCTCTCCGCTACTGCTACAGAGCTAGGCCTCACAGAACTGACAAGCCATGGCCTGAGCCAATGGGACCAGGGAATAGGAGATGGGCCTTTCTCTTTGCCGTGACTAAAATTCAGGGAAGGGAGAGAATAGCAGACTGGCTAGCAGTTCCCGAGGAATTTAGGACTAGTCAGTGGGGCAACGTTTTTATATTATACAGAAGTGATTCCCAAACTGCGGGTCTGTGGCCCACCAGTGGTTCACGGCCCAATTTTTTGTTTTGTGCTTTCCAGAACTGACAGGGTAGATGTGCATCAAGGGTTAAACAACCTGCTAATTGGGGAGAGCACTGCTGCCCAATCACCACCATAGCCAGAGGGGTTTGAGCAACTGGTAAAGTGAAAGTTTTTGGGGGTGGGTCCCAATGCTAAAAAATTGGATGCTGACATTTATTTATTTATCTGAAATAGTTACAAGCCAGCTCACATATTAAAAGAACATGCTAAAATGCAATAAAAATGAATTCAGTTTCCCCCTATATTAAACAGTAGATTATCACTCCAAAGAGTGATAAAGAGGGCACAAAAGATCATTGGTTGTCCTCTTCCCTCATTGGAGGATTTGTATGATATGGGATGTAGGAGAAAGATACAAAAAATCTTGAAAGATTCTTCACATCCGGGTCACTCGATGTTTGAGATCTTACCGTCCGGAAGAAGATATAGAGTGTTGAAAGCTAGGACAAGTAGGCTTAAAAATAGTTTTTACCCAAGTGCTGTGATCAGGCTAAATGCAGAGTTTTGAATCTGGTGGTCTTAACAAATGTATACCTCTTGGTTGTATGCTTAGGGTTTTGTTTTAACTGTTGTTTTAACTGTTATTTGTATATGTTATTTGGTGTTGTCCAGTTGTATGATGTGAAGAGCACCTCATTTCGTTGTTCTCATGCTTTGAGTACAATGACAAATAAATTTCTATCTATCTATCACTCAGTAGCATTCCTAGAGGCAGGCAAAACATTACATTTTTCATGAGCCTGAGCTCCCCATGTAAAGCTGCCCCTCCCCCTTCCCTTCAGAGCCATTCATGGTATCTTCTCTGCTTTGCTCTCACTGTCCCAAATGGCTCTGAAGAAGAGGGGGAGGGGCCGCTTTACATGGGAGTTCAGGCTCATGAAAACTTAGCATTTTGCCCCCTCTTGTGCAACGCCACTAACAGCAAACAGTTTCAAAACTGTGTAACTAAGAAGAGACAGAACTGATCAATGTAATCGTAGGACTCAAAGGATCAATGCAACAAAAATATCTTCCGCCACTGTGTGGAGCCATTGCATTCCATAACTTGGGAGCCACTGCAGAGAAGGACCTCTCATCTGTCACCCAAAAATGCACCTCTACCAATGGAAGGGGATACAAGAGGACACTCTTAGCTGATGGGGTGGACAGTTTCATAAGTGGGAGAGGTGGTTTTTCAAGTAGTTAGCCTCCTAAACCAAGCCTAAAATATTAGGAGGTAATTGTTTGAAGAATAAGTATGTGAAAGTGGGTGGCAGTGGGCCAAAGTGTCTGGTGTGAGTGCGTGTGTGTATGTGCGCGCGCAATCCTAACATGGAGTTAGGCTGGCACAGTTAAGCCAGCAAAGTTTGGCTGACACAAGGGACACTGTAAAGTATATTTGGACCACTCTCTGAGTCAGAGAGGCCAGCACACAGATGTGTGCCATCCTCCCTGACACTGAAAGTGTTCCAAATGCGCTGTATGGTGGCTCTTGTGCTGGCCAAACTGTGCCGGCCTAACTCCAGGTTAGGATTGTTCTCTCTCTGTGTGTGTATTTTTCTTTCCTCTAGAGCAGATGTTGACACACTGTGATTTCAGTAAGGAGGCAAATTCCCATGCCTCCCTTAGGAATATGCCAATGGCAATATTAATGTAATGTGTAGTTGCTTTCTTATTTAAATGTCCCTGAGATATCTGCTAAATAGAATGGCCCAATGCCCAAAGATAGTCCCTTACCTTATGCTGTTAGGCCAATACAGGAACATCTATTACCTTTGCACTTTGTAATAGAGTCAACACCATGACAAGGAACTCACACATCACTCCGTTTGCAGAGGGTAATAAAGAGGGGAATCAGAAGGAGCATGAGCTCATGCTACAGCTATGTGCAATCAAGACAGAAGATTTATGACAAAAGCTGACTTATAATATTAAAGGGTATAAACAGTTTCATACCGTTGTACTTTCATATAACTTTGCATTGATCCTGCAGTAAGTGTAGTGTGAAGTTTGGGAAAGGTTGATTGAATGTGAAACTCTTTGCTTTCTTAGCAAGTGCCATAAAACCAAACTCATATTTATGTGGCATCGGAACAGTTTTAGAGGTTAGGTTTAATATTGATGTGGGTCCATGAATGGAAGATTGTCTCGTATAGCAGCTGCTTAAAGGATTTATATCTAAGCACAGGACTACAAATATTACTCAGTCCTGTGAAGGATTATGTACAAAAGAAAAAAAAAACTCTTCCGTTGCCATCCAGTGAGATGGCCTCCCACATGCAAGTTTGACTTTTCTTCTTTTATTGGCAGGAAAAGAGTCCACTGTTCATGTACAGAGGTTTAGCTTCCTTAGGCAACAGTGGTGCTCCATGTGCTTACAGGGCTATGGATTGCAGCCAAAGGATTGCTTCAATGGCTCTTATAGGAGAGATGAAATGATTACAGTCTTTGGTAAACATTTTAATCAGTGCTGAAAAATGCATCCCCGTTGAGTGATTTCTCAACACAACGTGGGGTGGGGCAGCGTTCATTTATTTCCTTTATTTGCCAGGACAATTGTCCTCATTGAGGCTACCATGCAACCTAATGTGATTGAGAACACAATCCTAACCTGGAGTTAGGCCGGCACAGTTAGGCTACCAAAATTTGGCTGGAACAAGGGCCACCATAAAGCGAGTTTGGACCACTCTCAGAGTCAGGGAGGAGGATGGCGCACTTCTGTGTGCTGGCCTCTCTGACTCCTAGGGCGCAATCTTAACCTGGAGTTAGCCAGCAAAAGTCACTTGTGCCAGCCCAGGAGTGTTGCAGAAACACTGCAAAGCATGCTTGGGCCACTCTCGGAGTCAGGGAGGCTAGCGCATATCCGTGAGTCACCCTCCATGACTCCGAAAGTAGCGCAAACGTGCTTTACAGCGTATTTGCAACACTCCTGGGCTGGCACAAGTGACTTGTGCTGGCCGAACTCCTAACTACTTTACAGTGTCCCTTGTGCCAGCCATATTTTGCTGGCCTAACTGTGCTGGTCTAATACCAGGTTAGTAAGAGCCCAATCCTATGCCTGTCTATGCAGAAGTAAACTACATTATTGTCAATGGGGCTTATTCCTGAGTAGATGAGGAGCAGATTGCAGCCTGATACACAGAATGATAGTTATTGAGGTCCAGGGGCATAATCACACCAGACCTGGACATTGAAACGTGTGAACATTCAGTGCAGCCCCACTTGACTTCATTCGTCTTAGCCTGGCTAGCTGAGGTGCTCCTGTTTTGACTCTTACACCCCAATATATCATAGGAAGCTGCTTTATACTGAGTCCAGTGTATTGGAAAAGGCAGGAGCTATCCTGAGGAGTGAGGGAATGGTATCAGCAATGGCCCCTAGTCCAGGTAAGGCAGGTATTCTCGGGTTAATCCCATAACTCCTGCAGCAGGAACACAGCTGCAGGCTGATAAGGGCTCTGGCTGTGAAGGGAGCTTAGCACAGGTGCAGATGGGTGTGGCTGATGAATTAAAGCCTGCCCATCAACAGACACCGATTGGCTGGCCTCAGTATAAATTTGGAGGCAAGATCTGCAATAAGGGATCTGGGTAGGTGCTGGAGGAGGGCACCAGGTAGGTGCTGGTTGGTTGGATTGGGACTGCCTGCCTGAAGGACTGTTGGAAGGACTGGATGGATTGTTGAAGGACTGGATAAAGGAAGGGTGATTAGCACCAGGTAGGTATAGGAAGGAAGGTGGCTGCCTGGACTGATGGAGTGCTGGCTGGACTGACTGCCTTAAGGATGGACTGAAGGAAGGACTGTTGGATGGACTGGATGGATGGACTGACTGGATAAAGGATAAGGTAAGCTTATTGTGGGGAATAATTATTGGGAACTGTTGTATTGCTGCCATGCCCCTGGAGCCACCAACTGGAGGAGGCAGTTGTGGCTTAGGCAAGCTGACTGCCTATTGTTTGGTGGTAGGGTTTGTTGGTGCTAGACTTAGGGTAGTTTGGAGCTAAGCCAGTGATGAGGGCAGTCTGGAGGAGGCTGGCCAGCCGGTGATCCCAGGCAAAGCTGCTGGAAGAGGGGAGGCCCAGTGGGTGACTGAACCCCCTCCCTCTTGCCTATCTCTGAGGCTGCTCTGGAGGGGAAACTAATTAGCCTAGTGTGGACATTGGGACCCTTGGGGAGGCCCAGCAGGGAATTTGGCAGAACATCCAACTATTTGTCCATCGAGCTCTGTATTGTTGCCATGGTCCAGCAGTGGCTCTCCAAAACTTCAGATAGGCATTTTTCTTTGCTCTAACTGGAGATAACAGGAAGTGAACTGTAGGCCATCTGTATACAAAGCTGGCTCTGAGCTGAAAAGGGATAGCAGGCAAGGCTACATCCTGGCATTTCAATTGTCTGCGTGGCCTGCACAAGGGACACTGTAAAGTATGTTTGGCCCACTCTCGGAATCAGAGAGGCCAGCACACAGACGTCCATCATCCTCCCTGACTACGAAAGTGGTCCAGACGCACTTTGTGGTGGCCCTGGTGCCAGCCAAACTTTGCTGGCCTAACTGAGAAGGCCTAACTCCAGGTTAGGATTGCGCCCTGAGTAATGTGCCATTTTCCTTTGTGTTCCCTTGCCCATCTCATCAATGAGGATGCAAAAGAGCACAATAGGTTTTCCTTTTCCCTTGTTGTTGGAGCCTTCAGGAAGTCTTTGACAACCCAGGCTGAACAGGTCCCTGCAGACAGGATCCTCTTCAGACTTCCCTTCTTTTTTTGAGCCATGGGACTGTGCTGGTGGTTCTTGGATGGGGGCCAGAGTTTTGCCCAAAGTAATTATACTCTCTTATTTTTTGACACAAGAGCCGAGGGAAAGTATGGAAAACATCAGGCCTCTTTTTTATGTCAGACCAAAAAGGTTGGAGCAGATGTTTTTAAGTAAACATCGGCTCTTGTTATGCATTTTTGAGAAGTCAGGGGAAGATTTTTTTTTAATTCAGAAGCCAGAGTAGCCTGCAG
This sequence comes from Lerista edwardsae, assembly GCA_029204185.1. NCBI lineage: Eukaryota > Metazoa > Chordata > Lepidosauria > Squamata > Scincidae > Lerista > Lerista edwardsae. The sequence continues at coordinate 2,697,336 of JAJKFI010000146.1, read as the reverse complement.
ATTTAAAGGCGTTTTAAACACTGTACTTTCCCATAAAGCTATAAAACACTGGCAAGAAAGCTCAGCAGCCAATCACTGAGGAATGAACCTGAACATGTTATAACTCAGGTTCCCAATAAAAATGTCAGACTGAAATCAGAAGTGGGCAGTTTTATAATCTCGAATGGAGCATTTGTTTAATTGCTTTCCAATTGGGGGGGGGGAGAGAGATGCAAATCCACGCTACCATAATCTTAAGCATGTCAAACTGCGGGCGTAATCCTAACCAACTTTCTGGCACTGACATAGCTGTACCAATGAGGCATGTGTTGCATCCTACAGTGGAGTAAAAGTCATGGAAGTCTCTTCAAGGCAAGGGAATATTTGTTCCCTTACCCTGGAGCGGCAATGCCCTCACCCCAGTGCTGGAAAGTTGGTTAGGTTTGCATCCAGAGAGTTATGGGGAAATGGCAGACTGAATTCCTTTCTCTGGCACTGCAATTTTCCATGTGTTTTATAGAGTTGATATGAATAGTGGACAAAGTGGATTTTGCTCCTTCCATTAAAAAGGCAAGCTTTAAAAATTGATATGAGATTGTAAATGTCATTAAAGGCAGCCCCTGGATTGGAGATTAGTGCGAGAGATGAGGCAAATTCATATTTTGGCATTTTACAAGCAATGGGTAATATGTGCAGCTGTACACTTAGGGTGCAATCCTAACCTGGAATTAGGCCAGCAAAGTTTGGCTGGCATAAGGATCACCATAAAGTGCATTTGGACCACTCTCTGAGTCAGGGATGATGGCACATGTCTGCATGCTGGCCTCTCTGACTCTGAAAGTGGTCCAAACATGATTTACAGTCCCCCTGGTAGCAGCCAAACTTTGCTGGACCTAACTATGCCAACCTAACTCCAGGGTAGGAGTTTTTTAAAAGGGAACAACTGAAGCACTGTACAATGAATGGCTTTGTTGATAAGCTTCTATTTTAGCTTCTGTTTGGTTAACTTCGCAAAGTTTGTGTTACAGGTAATTTCTGCTGTGAACTGTTTGTCTCCAGTGCTATTACCATCACTGCATGTCCCACTTCAGCCTACAGAACAACTGCTCAGTAGTGGAAGAACAGAGTGGCTGGGTGTGTGTGTGCGTGGGTGTGTGTGCGTGGGCCCTAGGTGAGACTTTACGGGGGATGTTGGGAAGGGTGTCTATGTGTAGGCAGGTGGGCACAGAGCTCATTGATCAGGGGAGTGAGCATTGCAAGTTTGGGCCATCCACCCACCCTCATATCCAGGTTCGAAATGGAGCCATTCTAAAAGTAGAGAGTATACCTCCCAGGCATGGGGTGAGGCAAGGTGGTGCAGGGGGTGATGTCACCGCATCACTGCATTGCCTGGCCCTGAATGCTAGGAGGCCCCAGTCCACCACTGTACCTGCCATTGTTGTCCTCTTATTAGGTGTACCAGTTTACCTCCTGACATTTTTCATTTACTTTCAGCTGAGATGACACTTCATCACCAGGCTGAATTTTCTTCTCACGTGTTGCAGATGGCAAATATTTGACAATGAAGAGGAAAGCTTGTAGGGGAAATAATCTCCTGCTGTGTCCGAACCTCCTTTCTGATGGAGCTGTACTGTTCAATACAAGTGAAAGCAAATCAGTTTTCAAGTCGAGCCACCCTTTAGGGATGTGCAGAGCCCGCCTGTGAAATTTCACTTGTCTATTTGAGACTCACTTGAGATCTCTTGAAAATTCTCAGATGTTTCTCCTAGGGAGGAATTCTGAAATTTGCTTAGAACTTCACTTCTTTGGAAAGGAAGATGAAGACTTACAGCACAAGCCTATGTTCATCGACTCAGAAGTAAGCCCCACTGTGTTCAATAGGGTTTACTCCCAGGAAAGTGTGTATAGGATTGCAGCTGTAGCCTATGCACCTTCCTGGGAGCAAACCCCATTGAACACAATACAACTTCTGAATAGACGTGCCTGGGATTGTGCTGTTATTGTCTGTGCCTCCCAAGGACATAACTAGTACCAATGGGTTGAAACTACAGGGAAATAGATTTAGGGTAAACAGGGCTGGCTCTAGGAGAGGCAGAGCCCAATGCAGGGCATTCCTGCAGTGACCCCCCTCCCTGTGCCTCCCCCCCCCACTCGCCAAGAAGAGTGCTTGTGGCGCCATGCGCAAAGTGTGGCGTCTGGAAATGGTTGGTGGTGAGATGATGACATTATCGCCAACGGCTTCAAGGAGGCCCATTTTGAGTGGTTCAGCAGCAGGGGCAGGTAGGAGAGCCCAAGGTAGTTGCTCTGCTCATCCACTGACCTACAACAAATAGCTATCCCAGCTGTAGCATCCTACATGAAAAAGATGTTGTGTCATTCTCTCTGTATATGAATACAACTTAGAGCACAATCCTAACCTGGAGTTAGGCCAGCACAGTTAGGAGTGCAAAGTTTGGCTGGCACAAGGGCCACCATAAAGCTTGTTTGAACCACTCTCGGAGTCAGGGAGGATGGCGCACGTCCAGTATTGTCATTCAGTAATGAGCTGCCAGAACGCGAGGCGGGACTTACCGCTTGATTGACAGGCAGACCGTGACGCGTCGCTGCCTGCCCGCCCACTGCGGGGGCTCCCTCTGGGTGGCGCGCCCCTCCGTGGCTTGCCTAGGCACTCAGCGTGCCCCCCAGGCAAGCGGGCACCCCCTCTGAAGCCAGGGGTGCCCGCGCAGCGGTCAGGCAGGCAGCGACGCATCACGAACGGGCAGCCAATCAGGCAGTAAGTCCTGCCTTGTGTTCCGGCAGCTCGTTACTGAATGACAATACTGCGCACGTCTGTGTGCTGGCCTCTCTGACTCCAAGAGTGGTCCAAACATACTTTATGGTCTCCCTTGTGCCAACCAAACTGTGCTGGCCTAACTCCAGGTTAGAATTGTGCCCTAAATAATCAACCTATCCTGGATGTGGTTGCACACCTGTTCTGAAGGAACAAGTACACAGCCTGGGGGTCCTTCTGGGTAAGGGTGTGGTATTCCCAGCTGTTTTGATCTGGCCTGTTGCATTTAATGTGTAGTTATATGTTTGCTGCTGGGCAGACCAATTCTATGGTGCTGGGCCCCTGTCAGATGAGTGGTGACAAAACACCAATACTACATCCTGTGGGCGTCGTGGCAACCATAGGAGGCACTTCAGGAGAAGGAGACATTTGTCCCCTTCCTGTGGGTAAGAGTGCTGGCCCACCAGTGGGCCCTCCCCAGCCTGCACAGGCTGTTTTTGCCAGATTCTGGCCCTAAGTTGCATTCATATACAGAGAGAGTGACACGACATCTTTTTTCAAGTAGGATGAGGACTGGCTGAAGGAAGTCTCTGACCATGTAATCCTAACAGCTGCCAGAGCTGGTGCAGCTATCCCTGCGCCAGTTCAGAGTGTTGCAAAGGTATGTCTGTGAATACTTGTGAGCCGGCAGCAGTGGTGCAAAGGCCTGGGCCAGCCCACCGGCGTCGCATTCAAGAGCAGCCACAGACAGAGCAAGTAGGCTCCAACTGGCGCAGTTTTGTGGGCAGAGTAGTGGGGTGGTGGGGGTGGAGTGTTTCAGGGCAGGGGAGGGCAGAATGGGGGACAGATTGGGTCCGGGAGGGGACCGGAGTAGCAGAGGCCTCCTCTGCCATATGCTAACTTCCTTTTCTCCTGATGTTTCACCAGCCTTCCTGGATTCGTATCAGTTAACAGGCTGGCACAGATCCAAGAAGCCCCATAGGGCAGGTAAGAGGAAATATAACCCAAGGAGACCTCCAGCCGCCTCCTAACCTCTGCTGGATACAGTGCAGGACACGTAGCCTGGCTGTGCTAGCACAGGTCAGGATTGGACTGTGAGTTGCGGTATGACTCACTAACACCTAGTACTAAGCCAAAGTGGAAGGCCATAATGCAAACCATGTACTGTGCATCAATCCATCACAAAGGCATTCTCGTGTCTCTTTGTAGATGTAGACATAAAAGCAGACCTTTCCCTCACTGAAAAGGAACACGTCCAACGCTCCCTTGTGCTGTGCTGTTGGCTTACTGCTCTTACACGTGGATAAGCAATGAACTGTAAAAGGACGCTGTACTGAGAGCAAGAAAATCCCCTTCACCACCCCAGGTGGAACTTTTCAGGTAACGGCAGAATTATGATAGAGAATTGATGTTGCTCAAGACTCTAGTCTATTATTTTGAACATGTCACCTGTTATTCTGGAACAATGGGACCTTCTCAGTTCATGTATGCTTCTGATGAATTACAGAAACCAAAAAAAGAAGAAAAAAAGAAGAAGAGGGGACTGACAAGTTTGCTAGTTAGTTTGCTAGAATCCGGGTTCAATTTCATCCTCTGCCACAGACTTCCCACATGGTTTTGGTCAAGTTATTTTTCTTTCTCTGGCTCTCATTCAAAGGCTGTAAAAGATAAGAGAGGGAATTGTTGGACTTGGAAGAGCTTTGTGGCACCACCCTCCATCCTGTAAAGCCAAATTTAGTCAGAGGGGTTGGACAGTATCCCAAGCATGGTTGAGAGTAACCATCTGGAGCACTTTTGATGCAACTGAGCAGAACAAAAGCAAACAATGACGCCATGCACAACATCCAAAAGGAGGAGAAAGGAAAATCTAAAGGAGGGATGGGAGATCTGCTCTTCAGCCTATCTGTATTTTGTCCTCTTCTAGAAGGGATTGGGGAGGGAGAATGACACAAAATGTGATAGTCATGAGTTCTGTTTGCCTCTCTAGGCATCATTTAGATAGAAGTCTCCAGCTTCTCTGGAGGCCAAGAGCAGCTATAGACATTTGTGTTTTTGTGTGCTGTTTGCTTCAGATAGTCACATTGGGGGTAAATAGCTGTGGATTTTCAGGGAAAAATAAAATAGCTGAGTGATTTTCAGGGAAAAAACAGTAGGGAAAATGTTAATCCCTGGTCCCCATGCACTACAAACTGGATCAGGCACTCATGGCTGTTATTTATGACTAGCTTTTTGTTACCCGGCGTTGCCCGGGTAACAAAATGATCTTCCAGAGTTTATGAGTTTTGCACCCCTTCTCACCCCCAGACTCCAACCACGTCAGGAGCGTCGCCGCTCACCTCGGTGACCCTGGAAACTACGGTTCCAATGCCGATTTTGACCGTTTTCACGTGGGGCCCCCTGTGCACCCCAACCCCGGGGGCACTGGGGGGAGCTGACCCCCGCAGTGTTTGTCGCCAGGCCGCAAGGCACGCGCGTGCCGAGTCTGGCGCCAATCGCTCCAGGCGTTGCAGTGGGGCATGGCGGACATCTCGTTTTGCACCCCTTCCCATCCCCCACGTTGAGGGGGGGCGAACCCAAACTCCCACAGCATCGGGAGCATCGCTGCTCGCCTCGGTGACCCCAGAAACTACAGAACAGAGGACGATTTCATCCATTTTCGACCGTTTTCACATGGGGGCCCTGGGACACCCCCAACCCCAGGGGTGCTAGGGGGGCCTGACCCCTGGAGTGTTTGTTGCCAGGCCGCAAGGCACGCGCGTGCCGAGTTTGGTGCGCATCGCTCCAGGCGTTCCAGCAGGGCATGGCGGACGTTTTGTTTTGCACTCCTTCTTGCCCCCCCCACACCGAGGGGGGGCAAACCCAGACTCCAACGGCATCGGCAGCATTGCCGCTCACCCCGGCTACCCCGGAAACTGTGGATTCGATGCCGATTTTGGCCGTTTTTGACCATTTTCACATGGGGACCCCTGCATACCCCCACCCCTGGGGGCGCTAGGGGGGTCTCCCCCCCTCAGTGTTTGTTGCCAGGCTGCAAGGTGTATGCGTGCCAAGTTTCATGTCGATCGGTCCAGGCGTCACTGTGCTAGGGGCCCCCAACCCCCACAGTGTTTGTGGCCAGGCCGCTAGGCTTCCGCATGCTGAGTTTGGTGCCAATCGGTCCAGGCGTCACAGCGGGGCATGGCAGACGTTTTATTTCGCACCCCTTCTCGCACCCCATGTCAAGGGGGGGCTGAACCCGGACTCCAACGGTGTTGGGGGCGTCGCCACTGATCTTGGCGACCCCGGAAACTGTGGATTTGACGCCGATTTCGGCCGTTTTTGACCATTTTCAGGCAGGGACCCCCATGTACCCCCACCCCCGGGGGCTCTAGGGGGCCCCGACCCCCGCAGTGTTTGTTTCCAGGCCGCAAGGTGTATGCGTGCCAAGTTTCGTGCCAATCGCTCCAGGCGTTGCGGAGCCTATGTGAAACATACATACATACATACAAACCCACGCTCTTCTTTATATATATAGATAGAAAATACAATTTTTATCTACTTCAGGGACTTCTGTTAAATGATGGCCATTACAGCCCAATCTTATTCAAACTCCCCCCACCCACACTAATGGAGCTGCACCAACTGAATGTGTGCTGCATCTAATGGTGTGGGGGACAGTCGCAGAGCTCTCTGTGGGTCTCCTCAGTTCTGAGGCAGCCATTTTTCTGGTACAGAACTGAAGTCAGTAAGAGAGAGGGAAGAGAAGAGGGAGCATAGCCTACTGGTGCACATGAGTACCGCCAGTAACCCCTCCTGCCCCATACCACCTCCCCCGTCTCTTCCCCAACACTCCTCCTCCTCCCTGCCCTACTCAATACCCACCCTTACTGCCAATTCACCAGCACAGACAGAGGGTGGCCTCTCCTCTGACCTACACCAAGACCACCAGCCATTGAGTTGGCGCCCTCATTTTGCTTGATGGTGGAACTTCAGCTGGTAGAACATAAATGTCGCAAGGACAAGGGTGGAAGCAGGGATCTGGACTCATAGTTGCTGTGTGGATTTTTTCTCACAGGACGCCTTGGTATTAAGATGAAGATGTATGAACCAGAATGTAGGCAAGTTGTGTCATTTACGTCACAGTGCGTCAGTTTCTATTTCCATGTAATGGGGTCAATATACTATAAAAGAGCATAGTGAAAATTAGAGCATGTTGAATATGTTTACAGAATATTGAAAGATTTCAGTGCTAACTGTTCTGAAGTGTTGGATGTTGGATGCCGTGAAGAATCCACAAATTCTAAAGCTGTGTTCTTCAAACTGTGGTCAGAACCCACTTGGCAGGGCACGAACTGATGCCAGGTGCATTGGGGAAATCTGGGAATGGCCAACTTGGAAGCTGCAGACCTTACTCTTGCAATATTCCTTTTCTAAGTGTTAAAAGTTTAAATTTTCAAGTGAGGCTTTTTTTTTTTAAAAAAAAAATGTTTTTAGTTCAGGGCTTTTACATAATATTTTGTCCTAATCTTGCTTTCTGTCAACGATGTTTCACAGTTGTACAATCACCACAGTTCAAGAACTCATAAGAACATAAGAAGGCCCATTTAATCCAGCTTCCACAGCGGCCCACCAGGTACCCCAGGGAGGCATGAGACAACAAGATGCTTGGATCCTGTTGCCACTCCCTTACACCCGGTACTCTGAAGTAGCCCACTACTAATGCTAGGGGGTTGCACAATCCATCATTGCCTATAGCCCACGATGGACTTTTCTTCCAGAAATCCATCCAATCCCCTCTTAAAAGCATCTAGACCGGATGCCATCACCACCTCCTGTGGCAAAGAGTTCCACAGATTAACTACCCGCTGGGTAAAAAAGTACTTCCTTTTATCTGTTTCAACTCTCCCAACCCTCAGTTTTAGTGGGTGCCCCCTGGTTCTGGTGTTTTGAGAGAGGGAAAAGAACATCCCTCTATCGACTCTATCCCTTCCATGCATAATTTTGTCTCAATCATGTCCCCCCTCAGGCACTTTTTTTCTAGTCTGAAGAGCCCCAAACGCTGCAGTCTTCCTTCATAAGGGAGGTGCCCCAGCCCCGTAATCATTTTTGTCACTCTCTTCTGCACCTTTTCCAGCTCCACTATGGTCCAGCTCCACTATGAGGTGTAGCGACCAGAACTGTACACAATATTCCAGGTGCGGCATTACCATCGATTTGTACAATGGCATGATAATATTGGCTGTTTTATTCTCAACCCCTTTTTTAATGACCCCAAGCATGGAATTGGCCTTCTTAATCGCTGCTGCACACTGGGTTGATACCTTCATTGAATTGTCCACCAGCACCCCAAGATCTCTCTGTTGAGCTGTCACAGACGGCTCAGAACCCATAAACCTATGGGTGAAGTCTTGGTTTTGGGCCCCAATGTGCATCACTTTACACTTGTCTATGTTGAAACGCATCTGCCATTTGGCTGCCCATTCCCCGAAATTGAAGAAATCCTTCTGGAGCTCTTCACAATCCCCTCTGGTCTTCACCACCTGGAAAATATTTGTGTCATCCGCAAAGTTGTCCACCTTGCTGCCTATCCCTGTCTCCAGGTCATTTATGAACAAGTTGAAAAGCATCGGCCCCAAGACAGATCCCTGGGGCACTCTGCTTTTCACTCCAGTTTACATTCCAGAAGTATAATTTGATTATGTCACAATGATGGCACTTCCTGCTTGATGATGTCACTTCTGGCCATGACATCACTTCCAGGTTAATGACATCACTTCTTGATGATGAAGTGCCATTCTATGATGATGAAGTGCCCGACATGAGTGCCATTCTAAAAAGTGGGTCCCGGATTAAAAGGTTTGAGAACCACTGTTCTAAAAAATTTTTCCTACTTTCCTAATGGGAAAGAGAGTCTTTGAAAATGGCAGCAACTTATATGATAGTTGTTTTTAAAAATTAAATTCCAGTTGTAAATTCTGACCACAAGAGAGTAAAAAATGAGAGGGGGGGACTTATTCACAAAACTTCAAATTGCTACATGAGGTTTTAGATACAGAGTTCAAATAAAAGATTGATGCCTGCAGGATGTATAAGCAAAATTGAAGTTGGATATATTGCTCTCCAAGAGCCTTTATATTTAAGCCAAAAATGCCTATGTGAAGTAGAGTTAGAAATATTTATTCTAGGCATAACTCCAAGAATCATGAGTACCCTGTTGCCAAAGTTCTTTTGCGGACAATAGTACATGTTTCCATCTACAGTAGAAAGTAACTTCAATGTGAGAAAATACCTTATGTAGACTTCCACAGTTTTGAAATTCATGTTTATCCATAGATGGATCACGCTGAGCATGATAAACTCTTCCAACATTCTGTCACATGTTCGAGTGACCAAGACACAGCATTCTGGGCAGTTATGAGCTGGCTTGATTCTTAATAGCAGGGCTTATTGGGCTCAAGAAACAAGCTGAGTTCCCAGGCCCACCATTTATTTAAGCAATTTCATCCTGCCCTTCAGCGCAATCTACTTTCAAGGTGGCTGCCATTTTCCAAAAGGATTGAAGCCATCAATCAAATCAACACTCGACACCAGAAAATGGATCTAAGAACACAGGAACGAGAACAGCAATTCAGAATTGGGTAAAGATTCAACATGATTAGGAATATATAGAAGTCTTTACCAGACACTGAAAGATATAAAAGTTGGTATTAGACAAGGCTCATTGTGGAGAACATTTCTCAAGCAAGGTGCCATGACTGAAAAAGTGCTTTTCCTAGGCAATGCCTGCCTAACCAGTGCGCGTGTGCGCGTGTGCGTGTGTGTGTGTGAAACGCTAAGTGTTGCAGAAGCCTAAGCTCCTGTGTAATGTGGTCCTTCTCCCTCCCCTTCAAAACCATTCATGACTGGGAGAGCGGGCCTGGAGGCTTTACTCTTTGATCCGCAAATGGCTCTGGAGACATGAGGGAGGGGTCGCATTACACAGGAGCTTAGGCTCCTGCACAACTTAGCATTACCACCACCACCCCTAGGAATGCCACTGTGCCCAACTTCCTGGATCAGGAGTATCCATGATTACTTTAGTATGCAGGCCGCTTCATGCTGGGGGCAGTGATTCTTCCGATATGCAATTCCCATGTTGGACAGGGCTTGAATACCAAGCACCATATTTTTGAAGCAAGTCAGAATGGATATCAAGCTAATGAAGCTGCTGAAAATCCAGCAAGATAGGTCTCTAGTGGCCTGACCTCATTTGGAGCTAGCTGCATCATTTGGGGTTAACGGAAATTTCCAAGCAGCTCCATGAACACCACTTTGCAGAGGTTGCCAAAGCCTGGATCATTGTGGCCAAGTTAGCTCTGCTGTGGCCAAGATGGTCTGCTGCTGGTGGGCTAGCCTCTGCTGATCCAAAGTGGCCCTGTGGCATGGCCCTGCGGCCATGATGTTACTGTCACTGTCAGTGACACAGATATCACTGTCAATGGAATCCTATGCATGTCTACTCAGAAGTATGTCTCACTGAGTTCAATGCAGCTTACTGAGAGGTAAGTGTGCATATGACTACAGACTTTGATGCAACTGGATCTGTGAGCATTTTCAGAATGTGGCCCTGATCCTTTAGGCAGAGCTCAGCCTGACACACCACTGGCCAACAGTGCATCCTTTCACTTTCTCCCATGCAAATGAATCACTGCCATTCAGTCCTCTGCAGAGGAAGTGAATGACAGCTCTTGGAAACATTGCTGTGGTGAGCATAAAACCTCCTCTTCAGGATTGAGATTGAGGACGCAATCCTAACTTGGAGTTAAGCTGGCACAGTTAGGGCAGCAAAGTTTGGCAGGCACAAGGACCACCGTGAAGTATGGTTGGACCAAACATGAGCCCTCCTCACTGACTCTGAGGGTGCAATCCTATACTGCGCTGGAATGGCGAGGCTGGCCGGCCAACCTCATATCCTAGCACAATATAGGTGAGACTGGAGCCTCCCCACAGCAAGGGAGCATGCGCTCCCTTACCGTTGGGGAGGCTGCAGCCTCCCCATGTGCTCCTCGGATCTGTGCCCGCTAAAGAGCGGGCTCAGATCCGAGGGGACCGTGCGGCCCAGATCGGGGCCTTGTGGCTGGGCTTAGGAAATGGCCATATGGCCACCTCCTAAGCCCGCCCACATCCTGCCCAAGTCCCGCCCCCGCCTCCCTCCCTCCCTCCCTCCCTGCCATCCCCGTGCCGGCTCGGCACGGAGACTCCCACGCGCCCACTGGTCCTGTTGCTCAGGCACTGACACGGGGGGTGCAGATCAGTGCCCCCGCATCAGGGCTAAGCACGCAACTTCAGCGCAACCCCACTGTGCATTCTATAGGATTATGCTGTGAGAGTGGTCCAAATGCGCTTTATGGTGGCCCTGGTGCCAGCCAAGCTTTGCTGGCCTAACTGAGCCGGCCTAACTCCAGATTAGGCTTGTGCTTAGGCCTGTGCTCTCATTATTGAGATCCAACTTTGCCAAGGACATCACTGAGAGGATGTTTCAGTGCCATGTGTAATGCACAGAATGTATTGCACCTTCCAAGAAATTCTTGCAAATGCAGCTCACCCCTCCACACACACCATCCTCAAAATTGCAAACATTTTGCTAGTAATAATCTTATGGGCTGAATTTTTGTTACACACAACACTCCTTATGGATAAAGCCTAGTAACCCTTTCCCATTATTTAGGGATCACTGGGCAACGCTGTTATTCAGATAAGCATACACTACCTGGTAGAGAATTACAAACTACTAGTGAAATCAAAAAGGCTTCTTTACACGTAGTGTGTTTTACAACAGTGTTGCCAGTGCCATTCATTCACAATTAGGCTGATGGCATATGCAAGCCTTAAATGTTTGGTGGCTCATTGGCTACTAGTTTTTTTTCTGCATAGGGAAGAGTGTCATAATATGAACAAGCTTTCAAATGCAGTCAGATTCCTGAGAGTATTCTAAAGCAAATCCTTCTTTGCTCTTCTGAACAGGGGAGGTTTCTGAATAATATATTGTTCACTGATTGGGAAGCCTTTCAATATATTTATGCACCTGAAGATTTTTCGTTTTCATCCCTTTTTATTTCACATTCCAAGAGAAACATTTTTTTTCTTAAGCACAAGTCATTACCCCCTCCCCCAACCCATAAATAAGCACGGGAGACCAGGCTTTTGGTACTAATGGGCCACTTTATTAAACATTTATTACAACTCGTGCAGCAGGGCACCTAACAAAAGTGCAGGTCCTGGTTAGGTTGGGGGAAACGGCTCTAGCCGTCTGCCTCCCCCTTTTGGTCTGGATGACCCACAGGCATATCACCTGGCTCTAGCCCGCAGTTGGTCACAGACCAACCCGGGCTATCATTGCCGCCCCAAGAGGCGAGGCGGCCTGACTGTGCTGGCTCACCCAGGCCTCGTCTTTAGGCAGCCTTTGCACGTCCAAGCAGGGACTCCGGCCCAGCCACCCACCGAGCCGGTTAAGCAACGTATGAGCGGCATAGCCTGTTCCCCGCCTGTGCCGCCTCAAATGGAAACCAATCAGACCTTACCTACCCGACCCGCACTCAGCCTGTAAATTCAAAGTGACCAACCTATTTAAACCTCCCACCTCAATACCAGTCTGGGGTAGGCGAAAAACCAACCGCCAAGGCCAATCAGGCAATTGGCAAAAAATTCCTACCCGGCCCCTTGGCGACCAGCTAAATCTCAGACAGGTAAATGGGGGGGGGGCGGGCAGGGTTCACCGGTCGGGTCCCAACTGATCGGGGCAAGGCGAGCGCACGCACAAAGCAGGGCTCGCCCCACCTACCCGGCCAGCAGCGGCCCAATTGGCGAAGCCCCAGCCTCCCGCGCTTACAGGGGGTGGGGGTGGGCAATCGCAGTGACGCGTCACCGTCCTTCTATCCCTTTTGTCAAATCTGGCATATAAATGTTAATAATGCAATAGTCTTTGATCTCTGCCTAAGAAAGCACTGTACATCATTAAATTAAGTGGAACTACAGCTATATGATTTGTTGTGGGCGCTCACTCCTGGAATCAATTATCTATATATTTTGGAGAAGCACAACATTTACCGACTTTTCAAACAAGACTTGATGGTGAGCTGAAGGAAAACACAGATGTTTCAGAGTGATGCAGGCACAAGAAAGAGATCAATGAAACACGAAGAGGGGGAATTATTAAAGGAAATAATAATTCCAGATTGATGTGCCATATTATGCAGAACATGACACTCTCGGGGGAGATAATTCAATTATTTGTAGAGGGAAATTTGTATCTGTTTTGAAGGGACTTTTAGTCATGATACATTTCTGTGGATGTACTTTTGGTTGAGATGTGTTAGATAACAGAGGTTTATGGGGATGAGCATCCATATTAAATTCAACCTGGGTCGATCATGTTTTGGCTCCATGCTGCTAAACTCTGGAGCGCTAGGAAGAAAGATGATATGCTTTGTGTAATGGGAGGCTTGGTGACCAAATCTGAAACCTGAGTGCAAACCAGCCTCCATTCGCCACTCCAAAGGGGTACGTGGAAGGAGTAGTATGAGTGTACACAAAGATGCGGTGTTCCACCTCTGGCAGGATATGCCAGGGGTTCTCAATCTTTATGCAGCTGTGAACCTGGAAAGGTAATATATAAATGTACATGATCCCATCACATTACAGCTACTTGCAACCCGCACTTTGAGAACCCCTGGAGTAAGACAATTGGTCCATCTAGCCAGAGGCATAGTTAAAGAAGTGCAGGAGGGTGCAGTTGCACCAGGCAACAAGCTTTGGGGGGGGGGCAACAAACTGAGCATGACACTAGTGGCCAAAATGGTGAAAAACCTTGATATGTATGAATAATACAATCAGGTTATAAATCATTGGAAAGGTAATTTAATGCAGAATGCAATTAAACAAACCAGAGTATAATGTCTTTATTCTATCAAATGTTATGGCCAAAACAAAAACAAAAACAGACAACAGAAATACAACTGTGACGTCACTTCCTGTTGTGATGTCATTTCAGGAGCAACATATTGCCCTCTGCACTGGGCTACAATTTCACTAGCTATGCCACTGCATCTAGCTCAGTATAATCTATGCTTAGCAGCAGGAGCTTTCCATGATTTCAGACAGAGGTCTTTCCCAGCCCTCCCTGGGGATACCAGGGTATGAACTTAGCTCTTCAGAGTTTTGCAGTCCCCTTCCAAATTGCTTGGAAAGGGATTGCATATTACGACATTTGCAGACTGCAAGCCATGCTTTGAGAACCCCTGGTATGCACAATAAACAGGTATACCAATGAGTTACCAGCAAAACCAAGCTAACCTTCTGACTTGATTGTAGTCATAATTAAATCATAATCATAATCAAATCATAATCATGGTTTGCTGTGTAAGGTGAAAAATTACAAGAAGACAAGCATTAAAAATAGCTGACACCCAGCAATATGTTGTATATATGTTAATTCTTTGGTTGACTGGGAAGCACTACAAACAGATCTCTTTCACTGTAAAATTTTAAATTTGAAGCTGCTTCAATAAGAGAAATCATATTGAATAAGAGAGAGCATATTTTAGCTCAATTGAGCTAGAGCAGGACTGGCCTACTGTTCAGCTATTTTATCATGCCCTTGCAGCCCTACTGAATTCTCATCAAGATATGGGAAAATGCTTACTCACACATCAAGAAAAGGAAAACAATGTTTTCAAGTTGCTTGGTGCCTTGGGGGCCATTACTGTCTATTGCTGCTATTCCCAGCTGTCAGTCCTATTTGATCTGCAATGTGTGTTTCTGTTCATTTCCAAATGGCAGCAACAGCAGTAGTGGTGACACTGACCAAGCCATCAGTTACACTGAAGGTGGGAATAAATAACATCAGGCCTGCATATATCTCACTTTCCAACCAATTTTCACAAACGATAGTGTCCCACAAGTGGGTCAATGTATTAAAATGGCAAGAACACAAACACTGACTGCAATCCAATCTGACCAATGACCTACTCACCAAATGCATTGGAACAACAGTTAGAGCACAATCCTAACCTGGAGTTAGGCCAGCGCAGTTAGGCCTACCAACGTTGGCCGGCACAAGGGACACCAGAAAGTATGTTTGGACCACTCTCAGGGTCAGAGAGGCCAGCACACAGATGTGAGCCATCCTCTCTGACTCCGAGAGTGGTCCAAATGCGCTTTATGGTGGCCCTTTTTCCAGCCAAACTTTGCAGTCCTAACTGGGCTGGCCTAACTCCAGGTTAGAATTGTGCTCTTAGCCTGAAATTTTGTTCCTGTACACATCACATACCTTGCATCTTTCTCAAGCCAACATTTTTTCTCTTAAGCATTAATGATAAGGTCAAGATTTTTTTTTCATATTGGGAAGCTTGATTAAAGTTATTTTAAAAAATGTTTGTAAAGTTCTGACCAAGGACTCCACAGTGGGACTCTAGTTTTTCTATACGATACGTCCTTGACGAATAGGCCTCTCTCATTACACCATGTAGATGAGAGTTCATGATGGTTTTGATAACTTGCCACAATCTGTAGGTTTGTGTTTGATACAAAGAGCTTGTCCCTGAGCAGAAATCAAGTATGAATGGGGAATACTGAGTCTTGGTTTCCATGTTTTTATGAGCTGCCAAGCCAGAGTGTTTAGATTTTGAAAGAAACTTTGTCGGTAGCTGCTCTCCATCTTTTACGTCTCGACAAATGAAGCTGATTTGTATGGGGTGGTTGGGATTTGCTGTTGGATCCTGTGTTTTGTTTCCATTTTTAATTGCATTATTCTCTTTGATTGCTTATCCATTAGTACACTTTTGCTCAGAAGTATGGCTCATTGTGTTCAGTGGGTCTTTCTCCCCAGAAATTTTTCATTGGATTGCTGCCAGAGGTTTGCAGCTGACTGGGAAGCAGTAGTGGCAGCTGGTCTACTCTATTAGTTCAGTTTGCACCAGTAATCCACAGTGCTTATCTAGCCTGCAACATTATTTGTAGACATCATCCCAAAGGAACTGGTGTTGGTTTTTTTAAACTTTGGCTGGATGCATAAGAAAAGGAATCTGCAGGAGATCAAAAGGAAAGTTCAAACGCAAATACTTTTGAGGCAATGTTTCCAAATGACTCCCTTTGGAAGATACAAATATGCCAGGGACCCCACAGAGTGAAACCGGACTGCAGAGGTCAAACCTGTCAATTACTACTCAGGAATTTCATTCAAAATCTTCATTTTAGCAAGTTTCCTCATTCTCCTGTTTCAGCAAGTGTCTCTTCTTATCCATATGAGCCACAATTTGTTTTAGAGAAAATGTCTGCATAGGTTAATTATTCTCTTCCGTTGAACCTTTGTGATAGGAAACTTGGCCTCTCTGTCCTTGCTGAAACAACAGACTGTAGAATGTGTCGTCTTTGAAGACAAATTTAGATATTTACAGTGCCCCACCAGGGGTTCACTATAAGCCTGGAAGTGCAATAACAGAGGGGCTTCTCATGCACCAAACAGGCCAAAATTCATGGCTAATGGGCTCTGTTTGGGTAGGTTAAACAGGCCTGAGTTAGGGTGACATCGATCCTTTTTGTAGTGTACCAGACTCAAAGGAAGTGATTACTGTTAGCTGGTATTTGGTATACGCCCCACTGTAGCCCTTATGACAATCCACGTATTATGAAATAGGAGTCTTTCTTATTTATCAGATGGGCAGCCCAATCCTAAGTAAGGCTGACATAACAGCCTTACATACATATATACATACATACATACATACATACATACATACATACATACATACATA